>LR738710.1:351956274-351994872 GCA_902687465.1 Secale cereale
GGGGGTGTTGAGTATACGTGTTATGTGCATATTGTGTATTGGGCCCGCCTCCTAGTTCCTTGTGTAGTTGAGGTCCGTGGCCCGCCTTTGTACATCATATATACGTGCCTATGCACGAAGAGCAACACATCGTGCATTCATACAAGGAGGAACACGGGAAACTCGTAGACGTCACCCTGGGCGACCAGGGCTTCTACTAGCGTCCGCGAGGACCGGCTGGAGCTGCGGCATCGGTCTTGAGCTTCAGGTCGAGGTCCTAGGGCTCGATTGGATGCTTCATTGTACGAGATAGATGGTTAGGGGAGCAGAGGAGGTCAAGGCGAACAGAGCAGAGGGTAAGGGAGGCGCTGAGGACCCTCAGTGGTGATGAAGTCGGTGGCGGCAAAAGTTTCGGGCGTCGGCAAACTCCGGCAAGATCGGGACGATACCCTAGTCTCACATCCCTAGCTTTACTTTGCCCTAGGATAGGTTTTGCTTGTGCATCATGTTTAAAATCTTGTTAAACTTGAAATGGGGATGTTCAAACCCTAGCCCTAAATAAATTCAACTAGGGTCAATTAAAATCTTTTCAATGAACTCAAAATGCCCTTTGGAAAAGTTCATCATTTATGGATTGATTAAAAACATCTACCAAAAATGTTGCACATATTTCTAGGACATTTTTGGATTTTTGAATTAACTCATATTGTATTTGAGTTGGAGCAAATAAATTCTATAATTATTTTTATTGCTCCAATTATTCTGAAAACATTTTGTGGAGTTCTGGAATAATCCATTTTGCTTCCACAAATATTTCAGAAGCAACAAAAATGGTTTGGTATTAGTACTAAATCAAAAAAAACATACAAAAAATAGAAAACAATAATTTAAATAGAAAGCAGAGAGGGAGAGTTTTACCTGTGCAGCCCACCTGGCGGCCCAAGTGGCCGGCCCAGCCCACCAGCCGCCGCACCGTCTTCAACCTCCTGCCACTAGGCAGGAGGGCGTGTGCCCGACGCGCGCAGCGCCACCTCCACCCTGCCTACTAGCCCTGGCCCTCCCTGACGACGCCACACAGACGCCCAAAGACATCTCTCCCCTCCCCCTCACTCGCTGCTCTCTCTCCCTCCCCTCTGTTCTCTCGCGCGCAGCCACTAAGCGGAGCTCATCGCCGCCGTCCTGAACCACCGCGGCCACCGTCACCTCCTCGCCTCACCACCGCGTTCCAGAGCTCCGCCACCCTCTCCTACGTCTCCCCGACAACTCACGTGCCGCTAGATGCCCCGAATTCTCTCCTCGTCGTCTTCTTCAACCACGGCCGACCGAGATCGCCGGCGACTGCACGTCCTCACCAGCCTCTCCCCGAGCTCGCTGATGCCACCGCTAGACCCGTCGTGAGCTCCTTTTCCCTTCCCATCACTCCTTGCCCTTGATTTCGCCCCCTAGCTAGCTGCCGCCGGACCCGTGAGCTCACCGCCGCCGGTCATGTCGCCGCCGCACCTAGAGCTCATGCCCGTCACCCACAAGCACACCGGCGTGCTCAGCGCTTCTCCACGAGCCCGTAGCACAACTTAGCTCACCTCCCCGTGCCCCGTAGCACCTATCCCGTCGGTGCCCGAACTCTGGCGCCGTCGCGAGCTCGTTTCCGACGAGCTCCGGCCACCCCAACTCCTCCCACCTGCGTGGATGGATGCGGGCGAGCAAGAGCTACTCCCCGGAGCCCTCAGCTCGCCAAACCACCAACCATAGGCGAAACCCGACGCCCTCCGCCATCTCTGGCTCCGCCGGCGACGAGCCACGGGTCAACTCCGGCGAGTTTGACCCGGGCTGACCCAGTTGACCCCCTGGGTCACTGACGCGTGGGCCCCCCGCCTCTAATTAGCTAAGATAATTAAGTAAATTGCTAATTAATCTAGTTAGTTAGGTTAGTCAGTGATAGGTGGGCCCAGTGCCCTGCTAATTTTAGGTTAGTGCTAATTTGTAAATTAGTTAACCCTGTGACTCACTGACATGTGGGCCCCGCCCGGCTAATTAAACCAGGTTAGTATTAAATAAGTTAGTTTAGTTAGTTGTGTCACTGACCAGTGGGCCCCACTGGTCAGGTTTGACTGGACCAGCCCCTGTTGACTTGCTGATGTCAGCATGACCTAGTGCTGACGCAATAAGTGTTTTCTGGAATTTTAAATAAATCATAAATGATTTATTTATTTCAGAAAATAGCCAAAACTTCTAAAAATCATAGAAAATAAACTATAGCTCAGATGAAAATAATTTATATATGAAAATTGATCAGAAAAATCCAAGGAATCTGGTTATGGCATTTTCATGCATGTTTGAACAAGTTAAACCTGTTGATCAGGTCAAATCAATTAAATGGCATTTAAATAATCACATATGGAGTTTGAATTTGAACCTTTGATTCAAACCAACTTCATTTAACATGGTTGCTAGTTGCATTAGCTCAATCAACAGCATATTGCCATGTCATGAGCATGCATCATATTGTCGCATTGCATTGATTGTGTCCTCTCTTGTTTGCCGATGTTTGTCCCCTCTCAGTAGACACTGTTCCGACGATGTGATCGATGACACCGATGAAGACTCAATGTTATCTTCAGAAGTGCCAGGCAAGCAAAATCCCATTGAGCATTCTGATATAATCCCACTCTCTCTCTCTTGCTCTCTTTTAATGCATTAGGACAACAACGCTTCAACTGTTACCTGCTGCGGTAGTTGAACCCCTTTCTACTGCATGACCCGTCATTGCCACAGTAAATAGTTGAAACCCACTAGTATGAGTAGGGGTTGTTTGAGCCATGTTGTGCCTACTCTTTCATGCTTCTGGTTATGCCTGCTATTGCTTAGAGTTGTGTCAGGTCTGATTCATTGGGGATGAATTGGAATGGTGATGAACATATCCTAATGTGTGTGAGCTAAGTGTGTGAACACGATTTGGTAAAGGTAGCGATAAGAGGCCATGTAGGAGTACATGGTGGGTTGTCTCATTGCAGCCGTCCTCAGGAACTGAGTTCTGTGTTGGTTGGTCCATGAAACGGCTACTACCACACATTGGGATCCTTAATTGACTCTCTCTCGACTTATTAATCAACATGATCTTTGTCCAGGAGTTGCAACTAGTTTCCGGTGTTTGTAGTTTACTGGAGGTCGTGCGCAGCGCTGACCCTCGGGGTGGGCTGTGACGCAGCAGGTACGTGGCACGGTGTACCGATTGCCCGTTTGGTGATGCGGGAACCCTGTACACATCGTTTGGGGCCGTGAGCGACACCCCGGCCGGATCTCCCCACGGATGGAACCCAAATAGGCGATAAATCTGGACGAGAGACTTGTGTGGTTAGTCAGGTCGTGGCCGACACCCTCGCCAGGCTTCTGCTTGAAGGTTGCCGAGATACATGACATGTACATGGCGGTAAGTGGCGAGAGCGTGTGTGAAGAAGTACACCCCTGCAGGGTTATATATAATCTATTCGAATAGCCGTGTCCACGGAAATGGACTTCTGGGTTGCCTATAACAGTTCATAGACAAGTGAAAGTGGATACTCTAAAACGCGCAAGATAAGCGTGAGTGCTATGGATGGCCTTCTCGTAGGGAGACGGGAGCGGATCCATAGTGGTGTATTGATTGGTGAATATGTGGACTCGTGTGCGCCACCTCAAAAGAGTTACTTGCAGTCGTAGTTTAGGATAGCCACCGAGTCAAAGCCGGCTTGCTGCAGTCAAACTCCACCACCTCTTTGTTGATACTGATGCATATGTAGCTAGTTCTGATGTAAGTCTTGCTGAGTACCTTTGTACTCATGTTTGCTTAATTATGTTTTGCAGAGAGACTTCAGTCTCGCTAGTGGTTCCGCGTGGACTTCGACGTTTAGCTTGTTACCTCAGCTACGATCTTGTACCCTTGTAGGATCTTGTAGATAGTCAGGCTTCCCAGCCTTTTCCATTTGTAGTTGTCTGTACTTAGACATGTTATGCTTCCGTTGCCTGTATGCTCTGTATGTTGGGTCATGTGACCTCTGATTGTAATAAATGCTATGATGGCTCTTCTGGGCCTTTATCTATATGAGTTGTTGAGTTATGTTGTGATGCCTTGTTGTACAGCACATACTTGCATGTTATGCATACGTGTAATGTGTATTGCTATGTGTTGGATCCGACACCTAGTTGTTTACCCTTGGTAGCCTATCTTACAGGGAAATGTCTCCTAGTGCTTCCACTGAGCCTTGGTAGCTTGCTACTGCTCCGGAACGCTTAGGCTGGCCGGCATGTGTCCTTCTTCGTTCCTGTGTCTGTCCCTTAGGGGAAATGTCACGCGTTGTTCCTTTAAGTCCTTGTAGCTTGCTATGACTTGGGTTCATACGTTGATGACCGACACGTTCGTTGCTGGGTCATGTATGCCTGTCTCTGTAATTTAGTGCCACTTTTGGTTTATAACTAGTCATGTCGTCCCGGGTTCTCGGTCATATGGATGCTAGCGACACTATCATATATGTGTGCCAAAATGCGCAAACGGTCCCGGGCCAGGTAAGGTGGCACCTGTGGGGATACCGTGCGTGAGGCCGCAAAGTGATATGGTGTGATACAAGCTAGACCTGTGTGACTTAGGATCGGGGTCCTGACACCTAGGGAACGGGAATATGTGCTTTTTGCAACAAAAAATGGTAGAGGAGAGCAAGGGGGTTATTTATTTGGAGTCGGGATGGCGCAAGGGCAAGGCATCGATCAAATTGGACGGGATTTGGATGGAGATACGGTCTCCAGGAAGAACACGGTGAAGGTAGGGGATGACATCGCGGACCAGCCTCAGCAGCGGTAGAGGAGATAAGAAAGGGAAGCAAAAAACAAAAGGAGGGGGTGCGTCACTAGGCTGCACTGCTGCGCCAAAATGGGCCAGCCTGCTGGCTACTGATGTTGCCGCTTCAGCAATGGCTTGCGCGGATGAGCGCCGGATAAAATGGGATGCGCATTGTGGCCCATGAACAACAACTCTAGGGAAATTCCTATTTACTATAGAAGTTTGTATGGCCGAAACAAATACCAAACAAAATTCAAATTTACCAAAAGCTATAGTAAAATATTAGTACCAATATAAAACATGATGAACATTGTTTTAGCCCAAATAATATTTTATACAAAATTATTTTATGAAATAGGAACAATAAAAGTATCCAAAAAATATCAAAATAATTCCAAATAATATTCTAAACCTCTTCAACTATACTTAACAAGGAATAAGTCACGTTTTCTTCTGTCAATATTTTTCTTGAGTTGAAAATGATTTGAACGCTTGTAAAATAAAAGTAAGAGTCAAATGAGTAATTAGGAAAGTCATTTTATTCCCTCTTGTTTCTTATTCATTTAAACTATTAAAGTTTCAATTACTAGTCAAAAATTACTAACAACAAGCAACACAAAGCAAGTTTTAAATCAATTCTATTTCATTAATAAACATTCATGTCGGTGTACTAAGATAGGGGTACCTTAGTACTCCAACTTGTGCACGGGCAGTAGCAGCTTCCCGCGGCAGGGTTTACCACGTGCTTGCCGGAAACCTTTCTGGTCCCTATAAAACCATTCAAAAACAAAGTACACAAGACAGAAGATCAAGGCCCCGGCAAGTGGAGCTTGCCGGGAAGGCCGTCCCAGGCTCAAGACTATCACATTAGCACAAGACCCTGGCAAGAGGAGTTTGCCAGGAAGACCAGAAGACTGCATTTCAGAAGACACGCCTCGGCGCATCCTGCGCCCCGGCAGGACCCGGGGAGCGACAAGCTTCCGGGCCCGGCAAGATCAAGACCCCGACAAGGTGCTTGCCGGGGGAAGCCTGCGCTGTGTGCCCGCGCTCCAGCTCATCGGCCCACGCGTCGTCCTGGGGCTCTTCCAGGGACGCGTGGCGGATGGCTGTGCAGCCTGGGGGACATGGTGGCACTCCACGGTGACGAGGCTATCGCCGTGGCGAACGGAGACGCATGGACGGGTGCTTTTGGGGTCGACGGTGATGGGCATTTAATGCCCTTGTCCCCCACTGTCAAGTTAGGTGAAGACCACTGTTCATCCACTGTTCATGCACTGTTCCCGCACTGTTACAACTACCACCAAAGTTACATTTTTACCCTCTTCTACGTTGACACCTGTCGGTGACCCCTTGAGCTATAAAAGGAGGCCCATGCACAACGTAGAAAAGGTTCGGAACCTAGATAGCTCTCTTGCTCGGTGTAGCTAGTTCTTCAAGCTCCCGAGCTCACAAACTCAATACAAACCAATCAGGAGTAGGGTTTTACGCGTCCGCGCGGCCCGAACCTGGGTAAACTGCCCGCGTGTGCTCTTCGATCCGCTCTTTGTGCTCCCTCCGCTCCCTCACCGCAACGTACAAGGGGCTCCGGTCCCATAGGTGTTCGTGGTGGACAGTTTCCCCCGACATCTTTGGCGCGCCAGGTAGGAGGCGTCGAGGTTGTGCGAACCTGATCCGGTGCTCACGCGGGCGCAATCTTCATCAACCTCTCCAGCTTCATCCACTTCATCAGCAACATGGCCCCGAAGAAGAAGGCTTCGGAGGTCGCGGGCCCGTCTGCGTCGATTCCCCCGCCACCAGAACCAACGGTGGGTGGAGGAGACGCCGGCGGAAGGGTGGTCGCCGGCGAGGAAACTCACGGCACCGCCAAATCCAAGGACAAGGCGGACGACCGGACCAATTCCAAGGCCTCGGTGTTCGTAGACGCGCCACGTCCATCTCAGCAGACGACAGGCCAGCAGCGCCGTGGTACAGGAGGTACCATCCGCTTGCTGGGCCAAGGACAAGCCGGAGGCTCGCGGGACGCTCAAGGCCATCGTCCTGGCACGAGCAAGGCGCGGTCGCCGGGGTGAGAGACTGCTCCTTCTAACCCTGTTAGAAGTCCGAGCATATCTCGCTCCTCGCACCGCTCGCCGCCGCTCCCCTCCTCTCCAGCAGAAGCTCTCGCAAGAGCGCAACTGCTCCTCGATTTCCCTCCAGCGGCAGTGTAATGCCCAGGATGGAGTTATACCTCCTACGTGTCGAGGCACGACTTAAAGGCATAAGTCCATCCTAGAATGATCTCAAGTTTGGTAATCTTTGCACAAGTCATGTAAAAGAGGGGATAGTAAACTGAAAATAGTTGGCTTACAATCGCCACGTCACAGAATTACAGTACAAGTCTCAAACATCATACATTAAGAACACTACAACCCTCTAAGGGCAAAAGCCAAATGTCAAAGTACCAAACTCGGATAAATAAACCACAGGCGGATCGAAATCCTAGTAAGAGACTCCACTACTGATCGTCCGGGTAGCGCACGTAGTACCGACTACGCTCCTCGTCATACTCCCAATCCATCTCGGTGCCATCACCTGGATAGCTCACAGCTGGACCTGCATCTGGTGTGTGAAGTAACTGTGAGCCACAGAGGACTCAGCAATCCCGTTCCCGGGTAACAGAACTATTTAAGCCTTTAGGTGAGGGAAAGGCTGAAGAAGAGAATAAGTCTGCAGCAGCAACTAGCATCTAGCTTACGCAAGTGAGAGCGAGAAGAGAAGGCATCGGCGAGAAGTGATCACGAAGTGATCCTAGCTACAAGCTCCACAATCATAACCCCTCCGTGTTCAACTCCCGAATCCCTATTCGGAAATTGACAGTCACGGAACACACGCTGGTAGTGTATTAGTATCATTGTGTCAAGTTATCTATAACCGGAATTAACAAGCTCCCATCTGCCACATAACCGCGGGCACGGCTTTCGAAAGTTCAAACCCTGCAGGGGTGTTCCAACTTGACCCATTACAAGCCCACGATCCGCGGAGTCGCAACTCCAAAGTGGGAAGACCCGAGTATCCTCGGAATCCCGTGCTCAAGATATACCGAGCTAAGGTAAGGCTAATCCAGCAAATCCTCCCGGCGTGCCGACACCCTGATAGTAGCCGCGCGTATCTCGTCTCAGGCCACGACCGGATGGGACAAGCTACGGGTTTTTACCAGACCTTGAGTTTCCTCGAGGTGGCCCCGCAGGTTGCCCGTTTCGGACCAACACTCATGTGGAGCACTGGCCCGGGGTTGTTGATTAAGAAAGAGGGTTAATTACTCCCTATGCATGTTTAGTTTGTTATTAGGCAAATAGTACCAATGTTGGGATTTGCTGGAAAAGACTTAGCACTTAGCGGTTTATCGAGGGGGTCCCATACACCCCAACCGTGTTAGGAACGCATAAACAAGGAACATAAAACCGGCTTATACGGATCCTAACGGCATGAGTGGAACATAACACCAAGCAAAAGGCTTAGCCTTCCACCCTTGCCAATATATAGATGATTTCATTTAAAGCATTTATATAGTGTGATATAACCCAACCAAACTTCAACATGGAGCAAGCATCTTCACTTCACCTGCAACTAGCAACGCTATAAGAAGGGCTGAGCGAAGCGTACTTAGCCAAGCAACGGTTTGCATAGGTAGGGTGGTTAAACATGGCAATTGGTTACAAGTAGGAGGCTGACAAGAAGAACATGGGCATCGAGGCAAAACTATAGATCGAGACTACTAGCAATAGGCAAAGATAGTAATGTTATCGGGGTTCGGTCATCTTGCCTGAAGAGAAGTCGTTCGGATCGTAAGAAGGGTCCTCGTGCTCAACCTCGTTGGAAACCTCGTGCTCACCCTCGTACTCGGTCTCAGCTTCCGGCTCTAAACACAACAATCACACCAAGCACCAATCAACAAGATGCAATGCGCACTCGAAAAACATGAATGCATGAAGGATGCACTAAGGATGCACATGGAGCACGTAAAACATCACTCAAGCAAAACACCTCAAAACAAGATAACAAGCTGATATTATTAATCTACACAGAAAATCAACCAAGTTTGATATAAGATTCGCTGAAATCGGAGTTACGGGCTAAAAGTTATGCCCGAAACAAGATTTGAGCGAAAGCTGAAAATTACAGCAACATAGCATCTTTGGAGTTAAAAATAATTAAGCTACAGCACCCAAAAAGCATGGCAAAGGACATGAACACAAACTAGACATATAGTACAGCAACTAGGTCCAAAGTGCACCCCCAACGGAGTCACGGATCAATAGCAATGATCTTGGACATATTGAACTTTGCAATAAAATTCTGGCAGCAGAATTTTATTGAAACTTTAGAGCAAAAGATAAACATGCTACAGCCACTCAAATGGACATGTGAGGACATGAATGGAAAGACAACAATATATACTACAAGGAACAATCAAAATCCACCCCAAAACTATCATGCTTTGTCCTAGAACATCACACGAACATGGCATCGGAACGTTACAGATTTCAGACTTAGTGAAAAATCACTAAGTCCTAAAACAGCAATATCATCATAGCATGTAAAAGAGCATGTTTAAGACACCTCGAAACTAAACATGGCAAAGGGTAAGCACCTCATCAAAGTGCATATGAAGGTGATCCCGAAACACACAAGCATGCATCATAGAGGTGAACACAACGATTGCAACGAGCTCAACAAGATGGCATTTCATAACAAGTGAAAACACATCATATGAACATGGCACTTTGCAACGATGATAACAAGGCAATAATAAATCTACCATGCAACCTATCACAAGCATCACGTAGTTCGTGGCAAGACGAACACGTGGACATGTCATTTGCATCATTTGGACAAACGAGCTAAAAGATATCACATGTCAAAGGTGGCATGAAAATAACACATAGCAGCAGTTTATAACATGAGGCACTCTTGAAACAGAAAAACAAGTATCTAGAAGACATCTAACATGCATGACAACAACAGGTAAAACGTAGAGGACATCTCCACGAACGTCTGGACATGCTACACGCGCAAAACGGAGCAACAGGCACAAAGTTACAGCAGGTCAAAGATTGCATATCAGATTGACAGATCTGGGGACTTAGTGGGGGAAAACAACCTTAGCAGATCTGAAGAATTCGAACGGGCCGGATCCAGAGCTACAGTGGCGGCGGCCCGGGCCTGGAGGGAGATGGCGCGGCCCGGCCCGGCGAGGAGCAGTGCAGGAGGAGCGGCCGGCCCGCGGGGAGGCGAGGCGGCCCAGGGCGGCAGGAGCCCGCCCGGCTGGCGCGGCAGCTGGCCGGTCGCGAGGAGGCCCGCGGCCTGGACTGGAGCGGAGGGACGCGGTCGCCCGCGGTGGGCCTCGGCGAGATCTCGGCCCAGGCGGAGGCGGGATCTGAGGCGGAGTACGGCCCGGCGACTGCGGTGGCCCGGCGAAGCGACTGGAGAGGTGACTTGGCGCGCGCGGGATCCAGCGAAGTGGTGCGCTCGACCCGACGCGGTGCGACCCGGGCGGTCAGCGCGGTCGACCCGTTCGACCAGGAGGAATAGCGCTCGGCGAAGGAACTGGCCCGGCGGTCGAAGCCCCCGCGCGAGGATCGATGCGTTGACTTCGTGGCTGCCTCGAGGGGATCCCGGCGCTGCTCGAAGCTGCGGCTGCGGCTCGGTTCCTTCGGTGGATCCCCTCGGGATCCGGGAAGACTTTTTGGATCTGAAGTAGAAAATGAAAAAAAAGAGGGGAGAGAGGAGGAAGAAGAAGGGGATGCCCAAATAGACTAGGGGTCTATTATATAGCAGTGTTTTGGGTTAGGAGGGGGATTAGGGGCGTTAGGAGCCCTCCGATCGCGATCCGACGGATCCGATCGCGGGGATAGAATTAAAAGGCCTAGACAGAGAAAAGAGACTGCAGTAGGGATGTTTTCGGGACAGGAAGCGAAGGCACTTCGGACCCACACGGACAACGGATGGAAAAGTCAACGGAGTCCAAACGAGACGAGATTTGAGAGGCGGGTTGCACACAACAAAACAACAACACACAAAACAACCTCGCGGCACACCGGTAACGAAAAACGCCCGAACAACAAAGTAGGCCTACGGGACGTCACGGACACGTGAGGGAGCTCCGGAACGCGAAACGGACAACGGGAAGAAACACGACGAACCGGATGCAACCCACAACACAAATGCAATGCAATGCACATGTCTACATGATATGAATGAATGCCACACACTCACACAACAAAACGACGAAAACCCGAACGACAAAGAACCCGAAATGGAAATAGATGAAGCCGGAGATATATTATATACCCAAAAGGGAAAGTATTACATCCGGGGCATTACAAACTCTCCTCTACTACAAAAAGATCTCGTCCCGAGATCTAGGACTGGAAAAAGGAAGGGTACTCGGAACGAAGATGATCTTCTCGTTCCCAGGTAGCTTCTCGGTCTGTGTGATGTGACCACTTGACTTTCAGAAACTTGATGGACTTGTTGCGAGTCTTGCGTTCGGTTTCCTCGAAAATTGCAACTGGATGCTCTCGGTAGGAAAGGTCTTGTTGAAGATCAATCTCCTCAAACGGAATCATGCGCTCAGGTGCCTTGAAGCATTTGCGAAGCTGAGACACATGGAAGACATCATGAACATTTGCAAAGTTGGAAGGGAGCTCGAGCTGATAGGCTAGATCGCCTCTTTTGCCAAGAATCTTGAAAGGCCCGACGTATCTAGGAGCAAGTTTTCCTTTGATACCGAATCTTTGGGTTCCTTTCATCGGAGAAACTCGGAGATAGACATGATCACCGATGTCGAAAGCCAAATCACGATGCTTTCCGTCATAGTAGCTCTTCTGACGCGACTGAGCGGCCTTGAGATTCTCACGTATGACTTTGCACATTTATTCGGCTTCAGAGATCAAGTCATTGCCAAGAAGTTGGCGTTCGCCTGTTTCAGACCAGTTGAGAGGGGTACGACACTTTCTGCCATAGAGAATTTCAAACGGTGCTTTGCCTGCACTTGCTTGAAAGCTGTTGTTGTAAGAGAACTCGGCGAATGGAAGACAGTCTTCCCATTTCATGCCGAAGGAGATGACACAGGCTCTGAGCATATCTTCTAGGATCTGATTCACACGCTCGACTTGACCACTAGTCTGAGGGTGAAAGGCAGTGCTGAACCTGATCTTAGTGCCCATGGCGGACTGAAAGGAGTCCCAGAACCTTGATGTGAACAAGCTGCCACGGTCTGAGGATATCACTTGAGGAATGCCATGTAGGGACACAATTCTGGAAGTGTACAGCTCTGCAAGTTGAGCTGCATTGATTGATTCTTTGACTGGAAGAAAGTGAGCGACTTTGGTAAGCTTGTCAATCACCACAAAGATAGCATCATTGCCTCGCTTGGATTTAGGAAAGCCAGTGACGAAGTCCATTTCAATGTGGTCGAACTTCCACTCGGGAATAGGAAGAGGTTGGAGAAGACCGGCTGGACGTTGATGTTCTGCTTTCACTCTTCTGCATACATCACATTCGTTCACGAATTGGGCGATCTCCCTTTTCATGCGTGTCCACCAGTAAGACTGCTTGAGGTCTTGATACATCTTGGAACTGCCAGGATGAATGGAAAGGAGAGAATCATGAGCTTCTTCCATTATGAGCTTCCTGAGATCACCTTTGGGAACAACGAGTCTGTCCTCGAAGAACAAGGTATCTCTCTCATCAACACGGAAGCACTTGTATTTTGGAGTGCCCTTTGCAATCCCATGTTTCACCTTCTTCACCATGGTATCACTGAGCTGGGCCTCACGGACTTGATCTTCCAAGGTAGGAGCAATCTGGAGATTTGCAAGAAAACCCTGCGGAACAACCTGAAGGTTGAGCTTCCTGAAAGCTTCACAAAGCTCAGGCTGGTGTGGCTTGATAAGAAGGCTGTTGCAATATGCCTTTCTGCTCAAAGCATCTGCAATCACATTCGCCTTGCCTGGAGTGTACTCAATGCTGGGGTTGTACTCTTGGATCATCTCGACCCAACGAGTCTGGCGGAGGTTCAGGTGCGGCTGTGTGAAGATGTACTTCAAGCTCTTGTGATCAGTGAAGATGTCGACCTTTCTGCCCAACAACAGATGTCTCCACGTAATCAGAGCATGTACCACAGCTGCTAGCTCGAGATCATGTGTGGGATAGTTCTTCTCACTTGGCTTGAGCTGCCGAGAAGTATATGCCACAATTTTCTTATCTTGCATAAGCACACCACCAAGGCCTTGAAGAGAAGCGTCACAGAACACTTCATAGGGCTTGGTTTCATCCGGAGGAGTCAGAACTGGAGCAGAGACAAGCTTCTCTTTGAGGGTTTTGAATGCCAATTCACACTCTGGAGACCAAAAGTATTTGACATTCTTCTGAAGCAGGTTGGAAAGAGGCTTGGCAATCTTGGAGAAGTTTTCCACAAACCTTCTGCAATAGCTGGCAAGACCCAGAAAACTGCGGAGCTGCTTGACGTTCTGAGGAGCTTCCCAGTTGACAATTGCTTCAACTTTCTCGGGATTAACCGCAATACCGTCAGCTGAGATGATGTGGCCCAGGTACAAAACCTTATCGAGCCAAAACTCGCACTTGGAGAACTTGGCATAGAATTTATGCTCTCGAAGTCGATCAAGAACCAGACGCAAGTGCTTTTCGTGATCTTCTTCATTCTTGGAAAATACCAGAATATCATCCAGATACACAAGCACGAATTCGCCAGTATAGGGGTTGAAGATGTAATGCATCATCCTTGAAAAGGTAGGAGGAGCATTGGCGAGACCGAAGGACATGACGGTATACTCATATGAACCGTAGCTCGTTCTGAAGGCCGTCTTGGGAATGTCTTCCTCGCGAATGCGAATTTGATGATAGCCCATTCGGAGGTCAAGCTTAGAGAACAATTTAGCTCCTTTGAGCTGCTCAAAGAGTTCGTTGATGTTGGGGAGCGGATACTTGTTCTTAATCGTCTTCTTGTTCAATGGCCGGTAGTCAACACAGAGACGCTCCGTGCCATCTTTCTTCTTGACAAATAAGACACCACAGCCCACGGAGATGTACTCGGTCTGATGAGACCCATACTCTCCTGCTTATCAAGCTGCTTCTTCAATTCCTTCAATTCATCCGGAGAGAGCTTGTAAGGACGCCGGCAAGCAGGTTCGGTGCCCGGCTCGAGTTCAATGACAAACTCCACCTGACGGTGTGGAGGCATGCCTGGAAGATCTTCTGGAAAGACGTCTTGATATTCGTTCACCACTGGAATTTGCTCTATGGCATTAATTTCGCCCTTATCATTAAGAGAGAAAAGCCGAATAGTATTATCCCTGGAGGCGAAGATAATCACATCATCATCAGAATGAGTCAACTTGACTTCCTTTTGAGCACAATCAATGTGAGCTTCGTGCTGAGAAAGCCAATCCATTCCGAGAATGAGGTCGATGTCAGAATTACCAAGAATTACCGGAGAAGCCAAAAGTCGATAATCACCCATGCGAATAGAAACATTCGGAGCCACCATACTAGAACTCAATCTCTTGCCAGGTGATATGACACTCAAAGGTCTTGGCAAGGCTTCAGAGTGAACATTATTCTTGGATGCAAATGGATATGACATAAAAGAGCAAGAAGCACCCGAATCAAATAACACTTTAGCTGGGATAGAGTTCACTGGAAGGTTACCCAAAATGACATCAGAAGAAGCCTCTGCTTGTGCTGCATTCATCAGATTAACCTTTGCAGCCTTTGGATCATGCCTGACAATAGCTGAACTCACAGGTGGAGGAGGAGGAAGACGCTTCGGATTCGGACATCTGTTGGCATAGTGACCCTTCTGAGTGCATTTGTTGCAAGTCACTTCTGAGAGAGGACGGAAATGAGAGCCACTGGACTTGGAGCCTTGAGACTGAAACTGCTTCTTCGACTGGTTGCTTGGGTTGGGTGGGTGGGAGAAACCACGACCACTAGAGTTCTTGTTGTTGGAGTTGTTGAAGTTGCTGGAGTTGTTGTATGGAGCTCGAATCACTAGAGGAGGAGGAAGCCAGAATTTCTGTTGTTTCGCAGCCAACTGAGACGATGAGGAAGAGTGAACAACATCTCGAATTCTCTTCTTAGAAGCCTCCATCTTAAGCTGAGCTGCTTCTTGTTTCAAAGCCATGTTATAGAACTTATCGAATTCGTCTGGCTCGAACAAAGTGAGAGCAAGCTGAAGTTCATCTTTGAGACCTCCACGGATCTGATAGATTTTACTCTTTGCATCAGGAATGTCTTGCTTTGCATAGCGAGCGAGGTTTTGAAACTTGACATTATACTGATAGACTGTCATGGAGCCCTGCTTGAGGTTACGGAATTGCTCACGCATACCCTCGATAACACTTGTAGGAATGTGATGCGAGCGGAAATCCTTGCAGAAATTCTCCCAAGAGATCACTTGACCCGGCCTTGAGTCTTTGTACTGCTGCCACCAGTCAGCTGCTTGATCTTTCAGTTGGAAGGCTGCAAACTTCACATAGTCATCTTCTTTCACGTTACTGCACTCAAAATGCTTCTTGATATCGGTTAGCCAATCTTCAGCATCAAGAGGGTCGACACAGTAACTGAAAGCTTTAGGATTGTTAGCCAGGAACTGGTTGAGAGTAGCATGGTGCTGCTGGAAGAAGTTGCCTTGGTTCATTGGAACACCCTGATTAGCTTGATTAGCTTGCATAGCTTGCATTTGCTGCATCATCTGCATCATCAACTGAGTGTTCTGAGCAGTAGTCTGCATAATTGCTCTCCAAGCCTCAGGCGGAGGAGGAGGTGAAGGAGGATGCTCTGGGACCTCTTCCACCTCTGGGTTGGCATTCGGAACCTTTTTCGGAGCCATCCTGTAAGAGATGACCACGAATCAGCAATTGATTGACAAAAGGAATAAGCTGAATCAATGGAATGAATTGCAACAAGTCTTCACAATAATCATTCGAACAATAAGAACGAATGAAATCATCCGAACAAGAGGAACGAATGATATTCTCAGTTAATTGATAACATCAGTCTTCACGAGAAGCCACATAGGGATCAAAAGGATAAAATAATAAAAACAACAAGGTTCGGAAAAGAACAAACACAAGAGAGGAGTTTCGTTCTAACATCTTTGTGCTGAAAGCATATGAACGCGTTACGAAAAGGTTTTGCAATCCCCGGATCAGCATAGCCAAGGACCCTTTAAGATGCAACTCCTGATAGTAACATCGGTCATATAACCTCTTCACTCAATGTCGAACCCCGAACTCACTAACCTGCATTCGTTGGAAGAATGCCTACGATCTACTGGATAAAACCCACCTATAGTTTTCCGAAAGATTCCAGTTATGCAATCAGGTGTTGGGGATACACGGGAAGCACCGCGCAATCAACTCTAACCTACATCCAGGTGTATCCATCCTTCAACACATAACCAGTCTTTCTCGGAAACTGTGTACCTCGGACCTTCGAAAAGCATCCACTATAACAAGCTATGGCAATACTCCCGAACTACCTCCCCAGTACTGGGTGATGTCGGGGTTATCTTGCCACTGGCCGTATAGGGGAGATTTTCGATGTCGGTCGTCTTAAGTATTTAGTACTGTCGCGATATGCTTGTTACAATGATACCCCGAAGCTCAACTCCTCGGTAACAGGAGGCATCGGGAACAATATCCTTGTCACAAGAACATCGAAACAATCCCAGAATACTCGCGGGATTCCTAAAAAAAAATTTTGTGCAAATTTTGAAGATAGGAGAGACAAGAGTAGACGTCAGGAGTCCTCACCAGAGAGAAAGGGGATGAGAAGCAAAGAAATCCTACTCTCCGATATAATATAGGACTCAAAAAGTTTTCAGTGTGTGCCTAGACTCGACCGTCAACGGTTCGATCAAACAGTGGGGGCTCCTAGGTCGGAGAAGGCTCTGAATACCAACTTGTAATGCCCAGGATGGAGTTATACCTCCTACGTGTCGAGGCACGACTTAAAGGCATAAGTCCATCCTAGAATGATCTCAAGTTTGGTAATCTTTGCACAACTCATGTAAAAGAGGGGATAGTAAACTGAAAATAGTTGGCTTACAATCGCCACGTCACAGAATTACAGTACAAGTCTCAAACATCATACATTAAGAACACTACAACCCTCTAAGGGCAAAAGCCAAATGTCAAAGTACCAAACTCAGATAAATAAACCACAGGCGGATCGAAATCCTAGTAAGAGACTCCACTACTGATCGTCCGGGTAGCGCACGTAGTACCGACTACGCTCCTCGTCATACTCCCAATCCAGCTCGGTGCCATCACCTGGATAGCTCACAGCTGGACCTGCATCTGGTGTGTGAAGTAACTGTGAGCCACAGAGGACTCAGCAATCCCGTTCCCGGGTAACAGAACTATTTAAGCCTTTAGGTGAGGGAAAGGCTGAAGAAGAGAATAAGTCTGCAGCAGCAACTAGCATCCAGCTTACGCAAGTGAGAGCGAGAAGAGAAGCCATCGGCGAGAAGTGATCACGAAGTGATCCTAGCTACAAGCTCCACAATCATAACCCCTCCGTGTTCAACTCCCGAATCCCTATTCGGAAATTGACAGTCACGGAACACATGCTGGTAGTGTATTAGTATCATTGTGTCAAGTTATCTACAACCGGAATTAACAAGCTCCCATCTGCCACATAACCGCGGGCACGGCTTTCGAAAGTTCAAACCCTGCAGGGGTGTTCCAACTTGACCCATTACAAGCCCACGATCCGCGGAGTCGCAACTCCAAAGTGGGAAGACCCGAGTATCCTCGGAATCCCGTGCTCAAGATATACCGAGCTAAGGTAAGGCTAATCCAGCAAATCCTCCCGGCGTGCCGACACCCTGATAGTAGCCGCGCGTATCTCGTCTCAGGCCACGACCGGATGGGACAAGCTACGGGTTTTTACCAGACCTTGAGTTTCCTCGAGGTGGCCCCGCAGGTTGCCCGTTTCGGACCAACACTCATGTGGAGCACTGGCCCGGGGTTGTTGATTAAGAAAGAGGGTTAATTACTCCCTATGCATGTTTAGTTTGTTATTAGGCAAATAGTACCAATGTTGGGATTTGCTGGAAAAGACTTAGCACTTAGCGGTTTATCGAGGGGGTCCCATACACCCCAACCGTGTTAGGAACGCATAAACAAGGAACATAAAACCGGCTTATACGGATCCTAACGGCATGAGTGGAACATAACACCAAGCAAAAGGCTTAGCCTTCCACCCTTGCCAATATATAGATGATTTCATTTAAAGCATTTATATAGTGTGATATAACCCAACCAAACTTCAACATGGAGCAAGCATCTTCACTTCACCTGCAACTAGCAACGCTATAAGAAGGGCTGAGCGAAGCGTACTTAGCCAAGCAACGGTTTGCATAGGTAGGGTGGTTAAACATGGCAATTGGTTACAAGTAGGAGGCTGACAAGAAGAACATGGGCATCGAGGCAAAACTATAGATCGAGACTACTAGCAATAGGCAAAGATAGTAATGTTATCGGGGTTCGGTCATCTTGCCTGAAGAGAAGTCGTTCGGATCGTAAGAAGGGTCCTCGTGCTCAACCTCGTTGGAAACCTCGTGCTCACCCTTGTACTCGGTCTCAGCTTCCGGCTCTAAACACAACAATCACACCAAGCACCAATCAACAAGATGCAATGCGCACTCGAAAAACATGAATGCATGAAGGATGCACTAAGGATGCACATGGAGCACGTAAAACATCACTCAAGCAAAACACCTCAAAACAAGATAACAAGCTGATATTATTAATCTACACAGAAAATCAACCAAGTTTGATATAAGATTCGCTGAAATCGGAGTTACGGGCTAAAAGTTATGCCCGAAACAAGATTTGAGCGAAAGCAGAAAATTACAGCAACATAGCATCTTTGGAGTTAAAAACAATTAAGCTACAGCACCTAAAAAGTATGGAAAAGGACATGAACACAAACTAGACATATAGTACAGCAACTAGGTCCAAAGTGCACCCCCAACGGAGTCACGGATCAATAGCAATGATCTTGGACATATTGAACTTTGCAATAAAATTCTGGCAGCAGAATTTTATTGAAACTTTAGAGCAAAAGATAAACATGCTACAGCCACTCAAATGGACATGTGAGGCAGCAGAATTTTATTGAAATTTTATTGAAACTTTAGAGGACTAGGGGTCTATTATATAGCAGTTTTTTGGGTTAGGAGGGGATTAGGGGCGTTAGGAGCCCTCCGATCGCGATCCGACGGATCCGATCGCGGGGATAGAATTAAAAGGCCTAGACAGAGAAAAGAGACTGCAGTAGGGATGTTTTCGGGACACGAAGCGAAGGCACTTCGGACCCACACGGACAACGGATGGAAAAGTCAACGGAGTCCAAACGAGACGAGATTTGAGAGGCGGGTTGCACACAACAAAACAACAACACACAAAACAACCTCGCGGCACACCGGTAACGAAAAACGCCCGAACAACAAAGTAGGCCTACGGGACGTCACGGACACGTGAGGGAGCACCGGAATGCGAAACGGCCAACGGGAAGAAACACGACGAACCGGATGCAACCCACAACACAAATGCAATGCAATGCACATGTCTACATGATATGAATGAATGCCACACACTCACACAACCAAACGACGAAAACCCGAACGACAAAGAACCCGAAATGGAAATAGATGAAGCCGGAGATATATTATATACCCAAAAGGGAAAGTATTACATCCGGGGCATTACAGGCAGACAAGGCCGAAGACTGGAGGGCAACAATCCAAAGCCTCATCGCCTTCGCCAACAACGACACGCCGCAGCAGCCGGCGACATCGCGGCCACGGCAAGTCGACTAGGTGAAGGCCGACGGCGACAAGACCGCCGGGGGTGCAACCACTATGCACTCCCCGCCGCGGAAGCAGAAGACGCCACCCCGCCGGGTTAACGTCGACGACGACTCCACGGCGTCGTCGGATCCGCGGGCTCATCGGGACCAGCGCCAAGTCCTCGACGATCGGCGACAAGAGGATGCTCGAACGACGATCGAGCGCCGGTGAGAAGCCCGGCGACAATCGGATCAACGTGCTGGGACCGCTATCGACACGCACGCGCCCAGTGAACCAGGCGACTTGCCGTACGCGGCAGGTTGCCCTGCGTTTACCCGTGAGTCGCGGCGCGTCCAGTGGCCCAGCATGAAAAACTTCAAGCCCGACGTACCCGAGAAGTACGACGGCAAGACGCACCCCTCGGAGTTCCTCAGCATCTACACCATCGCGGTGCAGGCTGCCGGGGGACGCGACGAGAAGATATTGGCCAACTACTTCCCGCTGGTGCTTAAGCCGAACGTCCATTCTTGGCTTATGCACTTGCCGGAAGGCTCCATTTCTTCGTGGGCGGATTTGTGCCACCAATTTGTTGGCGCCTTCACGGGTGGCCACAAACCCCACGGCCAGGAGAGTGATCTCCACATCTTGGCCCAGAAGGAAGGAGAAACCCTGCGCAAGTACATTCAACGATTCAGCCGCGTGCAGCACAACATTCCCGACGTCCACCCCGCCGCGGTTATCAGCGCGTTCCACCAGAACGTGCGTAACCGTCGCATGCGGGAATAGATGGCCATGACCAAGATACGGGATGTCAGCGAGCTCTACGCTCTGGCTGACAAGTGCGCGCGCGCCGAAGAGGGGAGGAGACTCCCCGGGGAGGATGCTGGCGCAGGGGGAAGCGACAGCGAGGATGCCGCCCCGGCAAAGAAGAGCCGGCGGTGGAATAACAGAAAGAAGAAAAGCAAGGAAGTACTGGTCGTCGAGAAGTCCGGCAAGGAGGCCCCCGCCAAGACAACATAGGCTGGCGGTTCCGGCAAGGAACCTGCCCCTGTAGCGGCGGCCGACAAGCAGGACGGCTCCGACAAGCAATATTGCAAGATCCACCGCACCAAGGGCCACGACCTTTCGAACTGCAAGCGAGTCGAGTACCTCGTAGAGCAGCAGAAAGCTGAATACGAGCGGCGCGACAAGGAGAAGGCCCAAGGTGGCGGAGGAGAGCCAAGCAAGAAGCGGCCATTCAATGGCCGGGGGGGACGCCGCGGCAAGGCCAAGCAGCGGCAAGGTGATCGACCTCCCCGGGGCCGCGACAAGGACGAAGAGGAAGACGACGACGACGACATGGAGGAAGGTGATAACAGCGAGCAGGAGTTCCAGAAGGCCACAGAAGTTCTGTGTGTCGACGGAGGCGCCTCTCTGCACACTTCCCACCGCCAACTCAAGCAGTGGGTGCGGGAAGTAAACGCAGCGGAGCCGCCCGTCGAGTCACACAGGCTCCTGAAGTGGTCCAGCACGCCCATCATTTTTGATCTTGAGGATCACCCTGACCGCACCACTGCGGTCGGGTGCTTGCCGATGTTGGTCTCACCCACCATCCGCAACCTCAAGGTCACCAAAATGTTGGTTGACGGCGGGGCCGGCCTGAACTTGATCTCCTCAGCTGTGATCAAGAAACTCCAGATCCCAGACGGCGAGCTCGAAGAAACCGGTTCGTTCCAAGGAATAAACCCGGGGAGGAGCAAGCCGAAGGGCAAGATTACTCTGCCAGTGACCTTTGGCGGGGAGCTCAACTTTAGGACGGAGAGGATAACCTTCGATGTTGCCGATATCCCATTGCCATACAATGGGATACTTGGACGTCCTGCCCTCGCCAAGTTCATGGCAGCTTCCCATTACGCCTACAACATACTCAAGATGCCGGGGCCGATAAGCGTCATCTCTGTCCATGGCGACAACAAGGACGCGCTTATCTACGCCGACAAGATATACCGGGATGCAGCAGCCGCGGCGGAGAGCAACACACTTGCCGCTGAAGCTCCGGGGGGGGGGGGAAGAAGACCAAGACCAAGTCCGGCAAGTGCTCTGGGGCCGACTCCGGCAAACGCACCTCTTCGGAGTGCTGCGCTGCCGTCGAGGACGTTCCATCGAGCTCCACCGGCAAGTACAAGAAAGGGATGGCCGCTCCACCGGCGACCAAGAAGGTGTCCGCCAAGGAGGACGGCACTGGTGGTACCTTCACCATCAGTGCTACACTTGATAACAAATAGGAAAGCGCGCTCGTTGCTTTCCTGCAGGCGAATGTCGATGTGTTTGCGTGGCAACCATCTGACATCCCCGGCGTTCCCAGGAAGGTGATTGAGCACAAGCTTGTTGTTTGTCCTCATGCGCGGCCCGTCAAGCAGAAGGTCAGGAAGCAAGCCGTGGAGCGCCAAGAATTCTTTGCCGAAGAGATTAAGAAGCTAGAAGCAGTGGGCCTGGTTAGAGGCGTGATCCATCCGACGTGGTTAGCAAATCCAGTTGTCGTGCGTAAAGCCAACGGGAAGTGGAGACTGTGTATAGACTTCACTGATGTGAATAAAGCATGTCCCAAAGATCCATTTCCCTTGCCGCACATTGACCAGATTGTTGATTCAACCGCTGGATGTGAGCTGCTTTCCTTCCTTGATGCATACTCAGGCTACCACCAGATTTTTATGGCCAAGGAAGACGAAGAGAAGACTGCATTCATTACTCCATGTGGCACATATTGCTTCATACGCATGCCCTTTGGATTGAAGAATGCAGGCTCAACATTTGCAAGGGTGGTGCACACTGCTTTTGAGCCACAGATCCACAGAAATGTAGAAGCTTACATGGATGACATAGTGGTCAAGAGCAAGAGCAAAGATACCCTGATCCAAGACTTGGAAGAAACATTTGCAAATCTGCGCAAGATCCAGCTCAAGTTGAACGCCGAGAAGTGCGTCTTCGGAGTCCCTTCCGGCAAGCTTCTCGGGTTCTTTGTGTCACAGAGGGGGATTGAAGCCAATCCCGACAAGATAAAAGCCATCGAGCAGATCGAAGCCCCGAAGCGCGTCAAGGACGTGAGGAGGCTTGCAGGTTGTATGGCTGCCCTCAGTAGGTTCATTTCAAAGTCTGCAGAACGTGCCCTGCCTTTTTTCAAAATCTTGAAGAAGGCAGGTCCTATGAAATGGACTCCGGAAGCGGAGGCAGCGCTGCAAGATTTGAAAGGGTACCTATCCTCCACTCCAATACTTGTCGCACCTAGGCCACAAGAGAAGTTGCTGCTATGCTTAGCAGCAACCAATCAAGTGGTTAGTGCTGCGTTAGTAGCGGAGAGGGAGGCCGATGAGGAGTTTACACCACCGGCAAGCGAATCCAGCGACAAGCAGGGGGCTCCACCGGCAAGCTCTGGCCCTGACAAGGACAACTCTGCGCAGGAGCAAGGAGAAGTGTGAAGGAAGATGGTGCAGCGCCCAGTGTATTTCGTAAGTTCCCTCTTGCAGGGGGCTAGATCGAGATACTCTGGGGTGCAAAAGTTGCTTTTCGGTCTCCTCATGGCCTCGAGAAAGTTGCGCCATTACTTCCAAGCGCATGAGATAACAGTGGTCACTCACTTTCCGTTGAAGAGGATATTGCAGAATCCAGAAGCAACAGGCAGGATCGTCGAGTGGGCACTGGAACTGTTGAGCTTTGGTCTCAAGTTTGAAAGTACTTCAACCATACAGAGCAGAGCCTTGGCAGAATTCATAGCTGAATGGACCCCAACGCTAGATGAAGAAGTTCCAGAGACAAGCGTCCCCGTACAAGAAGCGACAAGCGAATGGATGATGTACTTTGAAGGCGCTTTCTCGCTGCAAGGCGCCGGTGCCGGCGTGGTACTCATAGCGCCCACCGGGGAGCACCTCAAGTATGTTATCCAGATGCATTTTCCCAGGGAACAAGCGACAAACAACACTGCAGAGTATGAAGGTCTGCTTGCCGGCCTCAGAATTGCAGCTGAACTTGGGATCAAGAAATTGATTGTGCGGGGAGATTCTCAGTTGGTGGTCCGACAAGTAAACAAAAGTTATCAGAGCCCTTTGATGGAAGCTTATGTAGATGAAATGAGGAAGCTTGAAGAGCACTTTGAAGGTCTGCAAATGGAGCACGTCCCGAGAGCTCAGAATGATATAGCAGATGGCCTCTCAAAGTGTGCTGCAATGAAGTTACCTGTGGAACCAGGGATCTTCCTGCTCAAGCTAACTCAGCCATCCGTTACACCATCAGTTGGGCAGCCCAAGAAAAGAAAGTTGATCTCCGGCGACTACTTGCCGGCGGATCTTCCCGAAACCGCCAACAAGGTCCCCAAGATCAACGACCAGAACGCTGAGGAACAGTTTGCTCCTGCAGATCCAAGGGTATGTACAGTTGAAGCAAGCGTTCCCGACAAGCCCTGCCCCGGCAGGCTTGCCGGGGGACCATCAGCTCCGGCAGAACCAGAGGTTCTTGCTGTAGAAGCTGGGGTTCCCGCAGCGGCCCTCATGCCTTTAGTCCTTGCCGTTGAGCCTCGGGCTCCGGCATGGGCACAGCAGATCGTCCGTTTTCTGCAAACTGGAGAACTTCCCGACGACCCAGCAGAGATAGAGAAAGTAACCAGGCAGTCAAGTATGTACCAGTTCGTGGACAATGAACTGTATAGAAGAAGGCTCAATGGTGTCAGGTTGAAGTGCATCTCCAGAGAAGATGGGCAGAAGCTGTTGGCAGAAATACATGGAGGCATATGTGGCCACCACATTGGCGCGAGGGCACTTGCCGGGAAGGCATTCCGGCAAGGGTTCTTTTGGCAAGAAGCCCTCCAAGATGCAACTGCACAAGTAACCAATTGTGAAGCGTGCCAGTTCCATGCAAAGCAAATTCATCAGCCAGCTCAAGCTCTCCAGACGATCCCTTTGTCCTGGCCCTTCTCGGTCTGGGGGCTCGATATCCTCGGCCCCTTCCCCCGTGCTGTCGGAGGCTTTGAGTACTTGTACGTTGCAATCGACAAGTTCACAAAGTGGCCAGAAGTGGAACCGGCGAGAAAGGTGATAGCACAGTCAGCAGTCAGGTTCTTCAGGGCAATTGTTTGCCGTTTCGAAATCCCCAACAGGATCATCACCGACAACGGCACACAGTTCACTAGTCGCACCTTCATGCAGTACGTCCAAGACCTTGGCGCCAAGGTCTGCTTCGCTTCTGTTGCTCACCCGAGGAGCAATGGTCAAGCGGAGAGGGCCAATGCTAAAGTGCTGCGCGGACTCAAGACAAGAACCTTCGACAGGCTGCGCAAGTGCGGAAGAAACTGGATAGAGGAGTTGCCGGCGGCTCTTTGGTCAATCAGAACGACACCAAGTCGAGCCACCGGACAGACACCCTTTGCTCTTGTCTATGGAGCAGAGGCAGTTCTCCCCACGGAACTCGTATACGGATCTCCTCGAGTGCTCGCTTATGATGAGCTCGATCGAGAGCAACTGCGACAAGATGATGCATTGCTCCTCGAGGAGGAACGTCTCCAGGCTGCTGTACGAGCTGCTCGATACCAGCAAGCCTTGCGCCGCTATCATAGCCGCAAGGTTAAGGCCAGGAGTCTCGAGGAAGGCGACCTTGTTCTTCGGCGTGTTCAGTGTGCCAAGAATTCCAACAAGTTGACGCCGAAGTGGGAAGGCCCTTATCGGGTGAGACAAGTCACAAGGCCCGACGCTGTCCGCCTTGAGACCAAAGAAGGATTACCGGTGAGCAACTCCTGGAACATAGAGCATCTTCGAAAGTTTCACCCATAAGGCGCGGTTGCCGTGATCCGCTCCGGCAACCACCTTTTGTACGAGTCTTGCCGCTGTTGCATGTAATCCTTTGTACAAAGCCGGGCGCAGATCGCGTGCATCAGTAAAGCTTTTGTGTTTCGCACTATTTGATATTTTCCATGCTTTTCTGTGTTATCTGCATGCATTATTTGGCATCTTGTGCGACACACATATCCGGTAAGCATTACCACGCCGAGAGGCCCTACACTTGTTTTCTCTTCTCCTTTTTCTTTCCCTCTTAAGCAGAAGGGACATTCCTCGCGCACAAGTTTGCCGGGGGGTAAGGAGGTGGACGACGAACCAAGTGCTCTTCAAGAAAGAGGAGCTTACCGGAGAACGAACAGATTATGAAAGCTAAGTTACCAGAATTTGAGGAGTTCAAAATTTTGAAATTTTAGTTATCTTCCTTGAACAACCACACTTTGTATGGAAAACCTGTGCGCGGAGGAACCTACCCGTGGCTAGCCGCACCCTTATCTTGTTTTCGAGTACGCTCAACGGCTTAAGTGAGCTGCGACAAGTGTCGCGCCCTTACTTCGTTTTCGAGTTCGCTCAGCAAGCTAAGTGCGTTGCGACTAGCTGCGGCAAGGTTGCTTGCCGATAAGGCCCTTGTCAGCAGGCTGCTCAGAGTCCAGCACTCAGCGCTCGCGGCAAGGGTCCCTTGCCGGCAAGTCCCCTAAAAGCGTAGGGTAAAAAGCATACAAAGTAAGGGACCAAAGCAAGGGAGATAACAATGCGTCAATTGCTCGGAAATAAGATAATATATTACAGAGATAACTTGTCGCAACGACTAATAGATTCATGTTCATGGCACACTTTGCAGCAGCAAAGGGAATAAAAAGAAAGAGGCCTAATCTACGCGGTCGCCTTCACGCCTGGAGATCTTGTTCACCTTGGCGATGATGTGGGCAACCTGCGCCTTCAGCGCCTCCTGATCTGCGTCGGCCGGCAAGCTACGGAGAATGTTGATGAGATTTATACCAGGGTTGCGGTAGACTATCTTCGTCAAGACGCGTTCCAAGGTACCCGCGCAGAGCTGGCGTGACTCCTCAGCCAGCTGCGCGGGGAGCTTCTCCTACAGCCGTGCAAGCGCCGGCGCGATTCCCCTGAAGAAGAGACTTAGCTTGGCGCTGTGGGGGAGATTCGGGTCCGGAGAGTACACAAGGTGCTCCACCCTCAGCGCCATCAGCTCCTTGTCGATATTGGCGGCGGAGGAGACCAGGTCCTCCGTCCATTGCTCCACCGCCCGGTTGAAGTTGCTTGCAGAGGTGGCAGCGCTCTCCACCAGCTCCCGCTCCTTGCGGAGCTCCTCCTTCAGCTTGCTCTCGCGCTCCCGGGCGGCGTCGAGTGAATATTTCAAAGTGGAGACCTTCAACTCCAAGTCAGCGATTGAGTCTTTGGCGGCGGTAAGCTCGTCGCCCTTCTTGGAGAGGCGTACCTGGAGGTCTGAGTTGGTATGGGCGTCTTTCTCGTGCTCTATGTTGAGCGCGGTGACCCTGTCCTCGCTCGCCTTCAGGTACTGCTCCAGTTGCTGCACCTTGAGCTCCAGGTCCCTCTTGGCGGTTTCCGCGGCGGCAGCAGTTTCCTTTGCCTCCTTCAGGGCCCCGCCAAGAGCCTGCTCCCGGACGGTGAGCTCGTCGTCATGGGCGTCGAGCTCAACCTTCCGCTGGTTGAGCGCTCCTTCTCGCCGGGACAGCTCTTCACCAACTAGTCGCTGCTGCTCCTCGGCCTCAGCTTTCTCCAGGAGGAACTCTTGGTGCTCTCCGGCAAGCCTTTCGCGCTCCTCCGCCAGGTCGCGGAGGGCCGCCTGGTTGGCGGCGCGGAGCTCCGCGGCGCGCTTCTCCAAGTCCGCTCCAGCCTTGGCGGCGAGGGCTTCTCGGGAGTCCAGCTGCGCCTGCCTGGCCCGGTAAAGGGCCAGGAGCCGGCGAAGCAGCTTCTCCTCCTCGGGCTCGTCGCCCCCGCCAGGCGCTTCAACGATCTTCAACCCCGCGGAGGCGAGGACCTCTCCATCAAAGGTCTCTCCCTCCAGGGGGGCTCGCGACGAGGACCCCCACGGCACTTGTATGAAGACGCCATTGGGGGCCTCAAGGTAAATGCCCGACTGCTCCTTGCCAGCGGAGGGGTCGGCGGCCGGCGCAGCGCTTGACGCTCCTGCCGCCTCCGGGCCGGCAGTGTGGTCGCCGTCCCCCTCCCCAGCCGCGGCGTCTGCGGTCGGGGCAGTCTCCTCAGCGGCAGGCTCATCGGCTCCTGCCATGTCCTCAACAACAGTGGCATTGCCGACGTCGCCTTGCGCGCCCTCCTCCTCGACGATGACCTCCGTCTCCATCCGCTCCGGGGGAGGAGGATCTAGCAGAAGAAGAAGAAAAGAGAAGATCAAGCAAATATCCAAAAAGACAAGTCCAAGAAGAAGCTGCAAGACTTACCTTCGCGGACTTCGTCGACGACAGACTCCCTCGCCGGGGAGTCCTCCCTTGGCGGTGGAGCGGTGGCCCCTGCTGGCGGAGGGCCGCCCGTGCCCTCCCTTGGTGGGGTGGCCACCCTTGTCGGGCTGCCCGCCCTTGGCGGGGAGCCCGTCCTTGGCGGAACGTCCTCCCTCACCGGGGAGTTCGCCCTTGGCGGGGAGGGTGGAATCTGCAGCTCCTCGGGAGTGACCTCCGGTTGCTCCTGCGGCTGCAGCTCCACTTCTGCACAAGACAAACAAAGCGAACAAGGCAACAAGGTATTAGTACAAAGCAAAAACCTCAAGCGCGCCCGACGAGCAAACAGCTCAAGACCAGACTTACGCTGGGGGCTGCGCTGGGGGCTGCTCCTCGGAGCAGCAGTTGGATCCGGCAAGTTCGTCGCCGGCGTATCCCCTGTCGCCGCGACGGGCGAGTCGTCCTCGACCTCAACCACGGGGATTTTGGCCCGCTTCGCCATCCGCTGGGCCAGGGACCTGAAAGCAAAACAAGAACAAGATTAGAATCACGAAGAAAGACCAAGTCAGAATTGAAGAAGCTATAAGTTACAGGTGCTTACTCCTCTTCCTCGTCGTCGTCGCTAAGGGCGGAGAAATCGAACTCCACCTGAGGTGCTCCCGCGCGAGGAGCAGGAGGAGAAGGCTCCCTCGGGCGCTTGGCGGTTCTCGGGGCTGGGGGCTGCGAAGACCCAGCCTCCGCTGACGCCGAGGCCCGAGGAGCAGGCGGAGAGGCCGCTCCGCTCTGGGAGGATCCCTCTCCGCTTGGCGCTGGTGCGCGGGGCGCCTCCGCCGCGGCTGGTGCGCGGGGTGCCTCCGTCGCGGCTTGGCTCGGCCTGGTGGCGCGCGCCGCCCGGCGAGCAGGCTGCTGTCGAGGCGCCTGCGTCCTCGTCGCTGTGGCCGCCTTGCGGAGGCGTTTCCCCGGCACTTGCTTGGGACTTGCTGGAGGCGGGGAGTTCTCCGACGAGGAGGAGGCGTAGTCGTCGAGTCCTAGAGATCCGCCGGTGTCTTCATCGGCCTCGACGTCTTCCTCCTCCTCCCCAGTGGGCCCGCTGGGTCCAACATCCTGCCCTGCGGTCCCGCTCCCTCCGGCGGCTCCGCTCCCTCCGGCACCTCTGCTCCCTCCGGCAACCTCGCCTGCTGCGGCGGCCTCGCTCACAACCCCGGGAATCCCGGCATGCCTCAGGGAAGGAACTCCGGCAAGCTCGTCGGGCGGGAGCTTGAGCAGTCTGCGGATTTCTGCCTCCTCTGCTTGGCACACCTTGTCCGCGGCCTGCGCCTCGTCGACGGTGAATCCGAAGTCTCCTGCTGCTGCAGCTGCGGCAGCCTCTTCCATCCGGGAAGCGATATAGGCTATATCCTGCTCTGTGGTGGCCCGGGTGAGACCCTTGTTCTCCTCGGTGTTCTTCGGCACCTCGACCAAGTTGTCGAAGAAACTCAGAATTGCGTCCGGCGGAGGCTCTATCCAGGTGGGGTCGACGCCGTGAGAGTCACACGCGGGCATTATTGCGCGCAAGGAGTCCCGGGCAGTGCTGTTGCACAGCGGCACCACTCCCCGGGGAGATCTAAACCACTCCGGATGGGCCGGGTCGTGCTTGAAAAGCTCCCGGACCATCCCCTTCAGCTCCAAAGCCGTGAAGTTGAAGTTCAATCCCGGGCGCAGCCTCATAATGTCCGCCGCATTGCCGAATTCCCATGCTGGCCTTTTCCTCTCTTGTAAAGGGGCAATGCGGCGACGGAGGAAATCTGCCCCTACCTCTCCGATGGTCAGTTTGGCTACCCGGAGACGAAGTATCCTGATAAGGGCGATGTTGAGCTTGCCGTCCTCCGGGGCCAACTCGCTCCAGTCTCTGCCGCGCACTATGGCAGTTGTGCACGGCGCAGTAAAAGGCTCCGGCTGGTCCTCCACTATCCAACACCAATCTGCGCGCCACTCTTCCCACTTTCCGCGGAGCTCTCCTTTCAGATATGAATCCATCTTGTTCAAACGGAAGATCCAAGAGATACCCCCGGAGAGGGGAGCGCCGGCCTCTACTCTAGGCATAAAGAAATGGCGAAAGAGCGCTACATTGGGATGGATCCCTACATAGTTTTCGCACAGATGTGCGAAAACCGCCATCGTAAGGATGGCGTTGGGGGTGAAGTCTAGGAGGTGGATGCCGTATGTGTTCATGATATCACAGAAAAACTCCGAGAACGGAGGGCACAAGCCGCAATGAAAGAAGACAGCGAAGAAGAAATACCCGCCGGGAACTAGATCTTTGGCGATGGCGGGGTAGACTTTGGTGCGGGGATGAGCCTTGGTCTCCTTGGACCAGAAGAGGTAGAACTTGTTCCACAGCTCCCTCGCACTGAGCCTTGGTGCGAAGACCACATTCCTCTTCCGCAGGGCGGCAGGCTTTGCCGCCTGCTCGGACTTCTCCCTCTTGGCCTTCTCCGCTTTCGCCTTCTCGCTCTTCGGAGCCATGGCGGAGGCGGCGGGGGAGGGGGCGAGGAGCTCGACGGCGCCGCGGATGCGGAAGACGGCGGAGGAGGGGGTGGAGGCGAAGGGCAGCGGAGATTTTCTGGAGGTTGAAGACGAAGTGAAGACGGAGGAGAGAAACTGCCCCTGTTCCCTCTGCTTTTAAGGAGGGAGTGGGGGACGCTCCGCATTTCCCATTAAAGAACGAGGCCACGATCTCTCCCACGACGCCGCAATCGACGCGTGCCGTTAGGGAGGGGCGCGGCAGATGCGGAAGGGAATATACGGCTCGCCGTGGGCCGCGCGTGCCCGTGCACTGTTTTGGGCCTGGCCCAACAGCGCTCGGCACCGTGTGTGGCCCAGGCCCGGGGGCTCCTGTCGGTGTACTAAGATAGGGGTACCTTAGTACTCCAACTTGTGCACGGGCAGTAGCAGCTTCCCGCGGCAGGGTTTACCACGTGCTTGCCGGAAACCTTTCTAGTCCCTATAAAACCATTCAAAAACAAAGTACACAAGACAGAAGATCAAGGCCCCGGCAAGTGGAGCTTGCCGGGAAGGCCGTCCCAGGCTCAAGACTATCACATTAGCACAAGACCCTGGCAAGAGGAGCTTGCCAGGAAGACCAGAAGACTGCATTTCAGAAGACACGCCTCGGCGCATCCTGTGCCCCGGCAGGACCCGGGGAGCGACAAGCTTCCGGGCCCGGCAAGATCAAGACCCCGGCAAGGTGCTTGCCGGGGGAAGCCTGCGCTGTGTGCCCGCGCTCCAGCTCATCGGCCCACGCGTCGTCCTGGGGCTCTTCTAGGGACGCGTGGCGGATGGCTATGCAGCCTGGGGGACATGGTGGCACTCCATGGTGACGAGGCTATCGCCGTGGCGAACGGAGACGCATGGACGGGTGCTTTTGGGGTCGACGGTGACGGGCATTTAATGCCCTTGTCCCCCACTGTCAAGTTAGGTGAAGACCACTGTTCATCCACTGTTCATGCACTGTTCCCGCACTGTTACAACTACCACCAAAGTTACATTTTTACCCTCTTCTACGTTGACACCTGTCGGTGACCCCTTGAGCTATAAAAGGACGCCCATGCACAACGTAGAAAAGGTTCGGAACCTAGATATCTCTCTTTCTCGGTGTAGCTAGTTCTTCAAGCTCCCGAGCTCACAAACTGAATACAAACCAAGCAGGAGTAGGGTTTTACGCGTCCGCGCGGCCCGAACCTGGGTAAACTGCCCGCGTGTGCTCTTCGATCCGCTCTTTGTGCTCCCTCCGCTCCCTCACGGCAACGTACAAGGGGCTCCGGTCCCATAGGTGTTCGTGGTGGACAGTTTCCCCCGACAATTCCAAATTTATAAATTTTGGGATGTTACATTGATCTTGCGTAGATTCATAAAAGTTTCTTCCAACTCTTGGATGAGGATTGATCTGTGCTTAGATTTGACTACTATGTCATCCATATAAGCTTCCTCATTCCTGTGCGGATGTGGCTCAAAACCAATCTGAACCTCTTGCAAATGTTGATCCTGCACTCTTTAGCCCGAAAGGCGTACACACAAAGCAATATGTGTCACATGGGGTGATGAATGTCATCTTCTCCTGATCGTCTTTACTAATGAATATCGGATGGTACCCAAAGTATGCATCAATGAATAAGAGCACATCGCAGCCAGCTGTGGAATCCACAATCTGGTCAATGCGTGGCAAGGGAAAAGGATCATTTGCACATGCTTTGTTAAAATCACTGTAGTCAATACAAAGTCTCCATTTTCCTTTGGCCTTGCGCACTACTATTGGATTTGCTAACCAGGTGGATGCAACACTCCTCTCACCAAACCAGCTGCTTCGAGCTTCCTGATTTCTTCTGCTATAAACTCTTGCCGTTCCAAAGCTTTCTTCTTGACCTTCTGCTTGATGGGTCGAGCGTGGAGGTAGACAATAATCTGTTGCTCGATTACCTCACTAAGAATGACAGGAATGTCATACGGTTGCCAAGCAAACACGTCAACATTCGCCCATAGTAAGGCAACGAGCACGCTTTCCTATTTTCTATCAAGAGTGGCACTGATGGTGAGGGTACCATCAGTGCCATGCTCCCTTCTCGGTACCTTCTTCGGAGTGGCAACGTCGTTGTCCTTGGAATCAACTTCGACGCCTGCAACTTCCCCAAGGATTCGTCTTCCCTCCTTGGCACGCGCACACTTATCCACCAACGTGTAGAGCTTGTTTACAGTCTTCGGCAGTCGCATGTTCATCTTCTCCCGCGTCTTGCAGTAGCACACATTTGTGTGGAATGCGGCAATCACCGCTGTAGAGTGTACATCGGGAATGCTATGGTGCACGCGGCGAAATGTCTCGATATACTTGCGCAGATCTTCCCCTTCCCTCTGAGGAATCACTTGCAAGTCACTCGGCTGCTCGGGGCCCTCCTGGCCTCCGGTGAAGGCACCAACGAACTCTTTGCAAAGATCTGACTATGAGGAGATGGAGTTCTCCAGTAAGTTCATCACCCAAGACCTCACATTGGGTTTGAGTACCAATGGAAAGTAGTTCACGAGGACTTTTTCATCTCATCCCCCCAGCAGCGTTGCTACCTCTTGAGCATGCGTTGGTTTTCCCTTGAAGAGGAAAGGGTGATGCAACAAAGTAGCTGATACGTCCAAAACGTATCTATAATTTCTGCTTGCTCCATGCCACTTTTGGGTGATATTGCTATGATATTCGTACACTTCCATACAATTTTGATCATATTTGGACTAACCTACTAATCCAGTGCACCCCGGTGCCAGTTTATGTTTTCGGCTGTTTTTGTATTTCAGGTATTCACGTTACGAGAACTGCCAGGAAAAATCCAGAAAAATTATATAAAAAATCAGCGTTGCAGAACCTACCTTGCGCCCGAAGGACAGCCGGGGGGGGGGGGGCCACCAGGGCTCCAGGTGCCCTGGCGGCGCGCCCCCCCCTGGGCCGCGCCGGGTGGGCGCCTGGGCCCCCCGAGCCCCGTCTGGTGCCCCCCTTCGGCATATATTTAGAGTGTCCTTCGAAACCCTGGGGACGGGAACTATTTTTCGCGATCTCATCTCTGTTCCGCCGCCGCTGCCGCTTCCAAGATCGGGAGCACTAGGAGAACTCTTCCCGGCACCCTGCCGGAGGGGAGGATCACCATCGGGAGCTTCTCCACCACCATGGATGCCTCCCGGATGAGTTGTGAGTAGTCTCCCTTGGACCATGAGTCCATGACCAGTAGCTATGTGATGTTCTCCTCCCGTTCTTGTGCTTCACTAATTAGTCCTCGTGAGCTGCCCTACATGATCGAGGCACATATGTAATCCTTATGCTGTTGCTATGATGAGTTTGCTAGGATCCGATGGATTATGAGATTATGTTCAGATTGATCTTGAGTAATATATTTGATCTACCTCTTTTATATTTATGTTCATAAGTAATTCATGCATGTTCTCCGTTGTTATTTATTGCTTTGGCCAAGTAATACGTAGTGACTCCAAGAGGGAACGTTATGCTCGATTGTGGGTTCATGCCCCTCGATGACTAGCTTGAGTGACAGAAACATGAGTCTAGGGGATGTGCTGTTGCCACAAGGGGGAAAACAACGGTGCTTGTGCCCGCGGGTGCAAGGATTGTTTACTTTACGCAAAGTTCTTTTAATGCAGTTGTCTGTTGCTTTGAGTTTACACTATGGGTGGGACTCGCAACTTAATACCAGCGAGATGTTCTGGATAGATATCTCAAGGTGGATGATTAGTAGTAGATATTGATGGATTTCGGTCTACTTACTTTGGCGTACCGCCCATGCTTTGAACCTCAACCTTTCTTGCAATGTAATTAGCATTGGTTTGCGTTCGTGGTCCTGTCAATTGCCCAGCTGTAATTCGTTTACCTCACATAGCTGTTTTATCGTCTTTTGGGAGAGAGACATCACTAGTGAACATCATGAGAATCCGGTCCATATTACCATCATTGATCACATCCGCTATTTACTTTTCGCTTTTATTTACTATTGCAAACATTATCTATCACTACTATCATTTGCGTTTAATCCTTTGTGAACTACAAGGCCGGAGGGATTGACAACCTCTCTGTACTCGTTGGGAGGAAAGTTATTTGTATCTGTGTGCAGGTCCACGTTGATTGCTAATCCGCGCCGTTAGCAGTTGACACCTACTTGTTGAACCTAGGAGTCTCTGGGGATTCGATCCTTGGCATCTTTGCTAAGGGAAAAACTTCCACAACACTGCATCTTTCACCTACCACTTGGGGTAACCAACGAGGGGTTAGAGGCCCATCAAGGAGTATTTTCTGGCGCCGTTGCCAGGGACTCCACTCTTCAGGATAGGGGAGTTGCACGCTATCTTTTACCTTTGCTTTTAGTCTTGTTAGTTTACCTTTCAGTTTTTGCTTTAGTATCCTTTATCAAAAATTACAAAAAAAAATATTTTGCCTACCTGTTAGTAGTCCTATCTGTTTAGCTAAACATGTTAGGATATGGTGCTTTGAGGGAATCAGAAGTTCTAGATTTCCATCAAAGGGATGGAGAAAATATGAAGAAGGCATGGGACAGAATTTCTGATGCACATAGGAGAATTATGCCTTGGATACCTATAAAAATTGTGCTTAGGAATTTTTACCAGGGTCTTTTTAAATGGTGTAAACACTCTCTTGACTTTATAGCCGAGGGAGATTTCCTAGAGTGTGATGAAGCTAGAGCTCTTGAAATTATACATGGTCTATCTAGTTACTTTGTTTATGATCATAATTTTGATACTGTCATAGATAGACTTGCTACTATTGAAAAGAGAATGGATGCTCTAGACTTAATGAAGGTAGAGAAACCCAAACCCAATAAGAGAGATATTTTGGAAATAGATAATGACTGGGAGCCTCTTGTTAGGATTAGCATCTCTAATCAAGACTTCCTTGCTTATTGTGATATTGGATCTATGGTTTCTACTATGCCAAAAATTGTTCATGATTCTTTAAAATTTAACATGGATAGACTACCATCTTATCATGAACACACTAATGGAGATATTTCTGAAATCCAGGGAAGAATAAAAGATGTGCCAGTTAAATTCCTTAAAGGGATTGCAATGGTTGATTTCTTCATCATGGAGCCAAACCAAGGAAATATAGTGCTTGGAAGGGACTTCCTCCGAGCGGTAAAAGGCTTCATCGATATAGGTAAGGGACAAATCCGCTTACGCGGGAAGGCAAAAGGTGTGTACCCCTTTCCTAGAAGGAACAAGAGTGAACTTGTTGAGGAACCTTATGAATCAATTTATAACTCCGATTATTATGATGGTTATTGATTCCTCTATGCATTATGCCTAGCTTAAAGGCATAAAAGAAAGCGCTTTTGGGAGGCAGCCCACATGAATAAATTTTTATATTTTGCTTTTGTTGTGTCTTGATGTTGTTTACTACTGTAGCATCATCATTGTATCTTTGCTTTTCATATTTGTGCCAAGTATAGCCTCTGATTGCTAGAAAGTTCAAAAGTTGTGAGGTGCTGTCCAGGAAACAGATTCTGTCCTTGGATAGATAAATTCGTATAAAATCACCAGATCATCTTTTTGGTCTGAATTTTTTCGACAGCGTTCTCTATATAATTTTCTTTCGTGCATATGTTCTGAGTTTTTTGATTTGAGTTGCAGAAGTGCCCCGAACAAATCAATTACTACCTGCTGTTCTGTTTTTCACAGATTCTGTCCTGTTTTGCCTTTCCTTCATTTTGCAAATCAAGAGCTTGCTTTTTCTTTGCAAAAACCTTTTGGCAATCTTGAGAAACAGTAGAACTTCAAGAATAGCTTTATTTCCAGCAAGGTGCAATTATTTTATTAAGGGTACTAACCTCGCTAATCAGATTATAATGAGTTATGTATGAAGGGAGTTTTCAAGTGTGCGAGGGAAGATGATAAAAAGATTCAGGAGTGTCAAGCGCTCAAGCTTGGGGATGCCCCCATGCACCCCCAAGAAATATTCAAGGAGACTCGAGCGTCTAAGCTTGGGGATGCCCCCGTGCATCCCCTTCTCCATCAACATTATCAGTTCGTCTTTCGTTTCGCTATATTTTTATCACTTCATGTGTTAAGTGCTATGCTTGGAGCGTCTTGCTTTTAGTTTTCTTTTTAGTTTTTCATAACGAGTCGGAACTCAGCTTTCTTTATGTGGGAGAGAAACACACTCCACTTCTACCTAGAACATAACATAGAATTTTCATGTCTATCTTTGTTGTGTGTGTTCTTTGTCTTTTAATAGCTACTATCATGCTCTGCTCTTAGTATTCATGCTTATCTTTTCAAAGAGCTTTTGTTTAGTTGGTTGCTTGAACTCTCTTTAATTATCATGCTTATCTAGTTAAGAGAGTTTGCTTCCGTTGCATTGGTTAATATGTCTATGATAAAGATGCTACGTGCATAATGGTGCTTAGTAGTTCAGGTTTTCTTATGGTTAGTCTCAAATAGCTGGGGGGTTCCCAATGTGTCATTGGAGTACCAACTTGATTTGTTTGCCGATGATGTGGTATGGTTTAGTAATATCTTCCTTCGAGAATTTATTTTGATTGACTTGGCGTATGCTCACGCATATTTAAGACTATAAAGAAAGTCTGTCAAGCCTTGATGATCTTTTATTTCTGAGTAGCGATATAACTACCATGCCTGATTCAATGTTGCTTTGTCGCTCTACATGATTATGACCATCATTGCTCTCTTAGTTGGTCGCTCCCAGTCTTTTGCTAAACTCCACCTGTACTAAGCAGACTAACCTTGCAATACATAGCTCATGGGAAAGTAGCTTAAAAACTATTGTGGTAAAGAATATGTTGCCTATGTATCTTATTTCTTATAAGTTGCTTGCTGAGCGGTAACCATGTTTCTGGGGATGCCATCAACTGTCACACTTTTGTTGAATATCATGTGAGTTGCTATGCATGTTCGTCTTGTCTGAAGTAAGGGTGATTTGCCATGGGTTGAATGAATATGCATATTGTTAGAGAAGAACATTGGGCCGCCAACCAAAGCCATGTATCATGGTGGAAGTTTTAGCTTGGACATTAATCCTCAATCTCTTATGAGAATATGCTTATGCATTAAAGAGGAGTCCATCATCTATTTTCTATGTTGTCCCGGTATGGATGTCCTCAAGTTGAGATCTATCAAAAACGAGAAATCAAATGCGATTTATCTCCTTGGACCTTTGTACAGGTGGCATAGAGGTACCCCTTTGTGACACTTGGTTGAAACATATGTAATGCAATGATAACCCATGGAAATCCGAGCTAACTAGGACAAGGTGCGAGCACTATTGGTATTCGATGCATGAGGCTTGTAACTTATAGGATGTCTTATGCATGACACATATGAAGTACTACTACCGTTGACAAAATTGCTTCTATGTTTTTAAAATAAAAAGTTCTAGCACATAACCATTCTTTTACTTTTATGTTGAGTCTCCACCTTCTTTTAAAAGCACCAACTACTGAGAGCATGATTGTCATTCTGAGTGTAATGTGCATTGTCCCAAAGTAGCATTGTGTTTTGCATGATTGTGATATCGTTTATTTTGAAATCATTGTATCTAGTCATCACTTAAACCTTGAAGGTGCCCCTGCATTTATGTTTTGCATCACTAAAGGGGGCAAGCTAGATATCACTTTATCATATTTGCACATCATGTTCATTACAAATCTTCTTGATGTTTCAGTTTCATGTTGTAAAACTTTCAGTCATTTGTGATTTTCTCATGAGGCAACTTAACTACTATAGAATCATTGTCTCAGTAAGCTTTTGTCCGATGACTGTAAAAAGTCCTATATGGTTAATAGCATGTCACCACAGAAATTATGCTTGTTATCATTTACCTACTCGAGGACGAGCAGGAATTAAGCTTGGGGATGTTGATACGTCCAAAACGTATCTATAATTTCTGCTTGCTCCATGCCACTTTTGGGTGATATTGCTATGATATTCATACACTTTCATACACTTTTGATCATATTTGGACTAACCTACTAATCCAGTGCACCCCGGTGCCAGTTTCTGTTTTCGGCTGTTTTTGTATTTCAGGTTTTCACGTTATGAGAACTGCCAGGAAAAATCCAGAAAAATTATATAAAAAATCAGCGTTCCAGAACCTACCTTGCGCCCTAAGGACAACCGGGGGGGCACCAGGGCTCCAGGCGCCCTGGCGGCGCCCCC
>LR738710.1:351995006-352090809 GCA_902687465.1 Secale cereale
CCCCCCCCCCCGGGCCACGCCGGGGGGGTGCCTGGGCCCCACGAGCCCCGTCTGGTGCCCCCCTTCGGCATATATTTAGAGCGTCCTTCGAAACCCTGGGGACGGGAACTCTTTTTCGCGATCTCATCTCTGTTCCGCCGCCGCCGCCGCTTCCAAGATCGGGAGCACCAGGAGAACTCTTCCCGGCACCCTGCCGGAGGGGAGGATCACCATCGGGAGCTTCTCCACCACCATGGACGCCTCCCGGATGAGTTGTGAGTAGTCTCCCTTGGACCATGAGTCCATGACCAGTAGCTATGTGATGTTCTCCTCCCGTTCTTGTGATTCACTAATTAGTCCTCGTGAGCTGCCCTACATGATCGAGGCACATATGTAATCCTTATGCTGTTGCTATGATGAGTTTGCTAGGATCTGATGGATTATGAGATTATGTTCAGATTGATCTTGAGTAATATATTTGATCTACCTCTTTTATATTTATGTTCATAAGTAATTCTTGCATGTTCTCCGTTGTTATTTATTGCTTTGGCCAAGTAATACGTAGTGACTCCAAGAGGGAACGTTATGCTCGATTGTGGGTTCATGCCCCTCGATGACTAGCTTGAGTGACAGAAACATGAGTTTAGGGGATGTGCTGTTGCCACAAAGGGGAAAACAACGGTGCTTGTGCCCGCGGGTGCAAGGATTGTTTACTTTACGCAAAGTTCTTTTAATGCAGTTGTCTGTTGCTTTGAGTTTACACTATGGGTGGGACTCGCAACTTAATACCAGCGAGATGTTCTGGATAGATATCTCAAGGTGGATGATTAGTAGTAGATATTGATGGATTTCGGTCTACTTACTTTGGCGTACCGCCCTTGCTTTGAACCTCAACCTTTCTTGCAATGTAATTAGCATTGGTTTGCGTTCGTGGTCCTGTCAATTGCCCAGCTGTAATTCGTTTACCTCACATAGCTGTTTTATCGTCTTTTGGGAGAGAGACATCACTAGTGAACATCATGAGACTCCGGTCCATATTACCATCATTGATCACATCCGCTATTTACTTTTTGCTTTTATTTACTATTGCAAACATTATCTATCACTACTATCATTTGCGTTTAATCCTTTGTGAACTACAAGGCCGGAGGGATTGACAACCTCTCTGTACTCGTTGGGAGCAAAGTTATTTGTATCTGTGTGCAGGTCCACGTTGATTGCTAATCCGCGCTGTTAGCAGTTGACACCTACTTGTTGAACCTAGGAGTCTCTGGGGATTCGATCCTTGGCATCTTTTCTAAGGGAAAAACTTCCACAACACTGCATCTTTCACCTTCCACTTGGGGTAACCAACGAGGGGTTAGAGGCCCATCAGTAGCGTAAGTATTTCCCTCAGTTTTGAGAACCAAGGTATCAATCCAGTAGGAGACAACGCACAAGTCACCTAGTACCTGCACAAACAATCAAGAACCTTGCAACCAACACAATAAAGGGGTTGTCAATCCCTTCACGGCCACTCGCAAAAGTGAATCTAATAAAGATAGTAAAGTAAATATTTTTGGTATTTTTGTTGCATAGATTGGAAAGTAAAGATTACAAAATAGTAAGCGAGATGCGAAGTAAATAAAGGAGATTCAATATAATAGGAAAGAGACCCAGGGGCCATAGGTTTCACTAGTGGCTTCTCTCAGATAGCATGTATTACGGTGGGTGAACAAATTACTACCAAGCAATTGATAGAAAAGTGCATAGTTATCAAGTTATCTAAGGCAATGATCATGAATATAGGCATCACGTCCGTGTCAAGTAGACCGAAACGATTCTGCATCTACTACTATTACTCCACACATCGACCGCTATACCGCATGCATCTACAGTATTAATTTCATAAGAACGGAGTAACGCATTAAGAAAGATGACATGATGTAGAGGGATAAACTCAAGCAATATGATATAAACCCCATCTTTTTATCCTTGATGGCAACAAGACAATACGTGCCTTGCTGCCCCTACTGTCACTAGGAAAGGACACCGCAAGATTGAACACAAAGCTAAGCACTTATACCATTGCAAGAAAGATCAATCCAGTAGGCCAAACTAAACTCATAATTTGAAGAGACTTGCAAAGATATCAAATCATGCATATAAGAATTCAGAGAAGAACCAAATAATATTCATAGATAAACTGTTCATATATCCACAATTCATCAGATCTCGGCAAACACACCGCAAAAAGTATTACATCGAATAGATCTCCAAGAGAATCAGGGAGAACTTTGTATTGCAGATCAAAGAGAGAGAAGAAGCCATCTAGCTAATAACTATGGACCCAAATGTCTATGGTAAACTACTCACGCTTCATCGGAGAGACTATGGTGTTGATGTAGAAGCCCTTCGTGATTGATTCCCCATCCGGCAGATTGCCAGAAAAAGGCCCGAAGATGGGATCCCACGGGTACAGAAGGTTGCGGCGGTGGAAAAGTGGTGTCCTTCGTCTCCTCGATGTTCCGAGGGTATAAGAGTATATATAGGCGGAAGAGGTACGTCGGTGGAGCTACAAGGGGCCGACGAGGGTGGGGGCGCGCCTACCCCCCTGGGCGCGCCCTCCTACCTCGTGGCCGCCTCGTGGAGTCCCAGATGTCTACTCCAAGTCTTCTAGATTGCTTTCGGTCCAAGAAAGATCATCACGAAGGTTTCATTCCATTTGGACTTCGTTTGGTATTCCTATTCTGCAGAACTCTAAAATAGGCACACAAAAACAGAAACTGCCACTGGGCCTTCGGTTAATAGGTTAGTCCCAAAAATAATATAAAAGAGCATAATAAGGCCCATTAAACATCCAAAATAGATAATATAATAGCACGGAACAAACAAAAATTATAGATACGTTGGAGACGTTTCAAGCATCCCCAAGATTAATTCCTGCTCGTCCTCGAGTAGGTAAATGATAAAAATAGAATTTTTGATGTGGAATGCTACCTAACATAATTATCAATGTAATTTTCTTTATTGTGGTATGAATGTTCAAATCCTATAGATTCAAGACAAAAGTTTAATATTGACAAAAGAATAATAATACTTCAAGCATACTAACAAAGTAAACATGTCTTCTCAAAATAACATGGCCAAAGAAAGCTATCCCTACAAAATCATATAGTCTGGCTATCAATACTGGAATCTGGCAATTTGTCGTGTGCCTCCTCTTTGCCGTCCGCCAGCTGACAGCAAAGAAAATGCAGATGGCAAAAAGGCTATTTGTCGTCTGCTGCTTCTTTGCCATCAGCGAGCTGACGGCAAAGAGCTAGAAGGCAGATGACAATGGGCTAGGTGGGCCCCACAAGGCACGACGTGGCTAGGTCAGATTCTTTGCTGTCTGCCTGCTAAATCTTTGCCGTCCGCTGGCGGACATCAAAGAAAGGGCCCAGCTAATGGTCGTCCCCCTTCTGCTATGTGCGCCCTTTGTTGTCCGCTAGCGGACGACAAAGAACGTGCCCCCACTTAATTAGTAACGGCCGACCCTTCTCTGTCTCTTCGGCCCCGTCCCCACTCTCTCTCACCCCTCTCTCCACCCCGCGCCCCCAACTCAGCCGTGCCCGCGCCTGCACCGCTGCCGCCATCGAGCACCACTGCCGCACGGACGCTGTCGCCGCCCCACCCCGCCGCAGCACCACCCCGCCGCCCCGGAGCCCTACAGCCGCGTCGCCACCACCGTTCGGCCAGCATCGTCCCACCGCCGCTCGGACACTGCCGCCACCCTACCCCGCCGCAGCACCACCTCGCCGCCCCGGAGCTCTGCGGCCCCGTCACCACCACCTCCCGGCGCCCCTCCGACCGGCCAGCGCCATCCCGCCGCCCCAGAGCCCCGCGGCCCTGTCGCCAGCACCGCCAGGCGCCCTCCGCCCGACCAGCGCCCCTCCGCCGCCGAGCAACCCCGCCGCCCGGTGCCCCTGGGCCCTGCTGGCCTGTCGCAGGCCGTCCCACCCCTGCCGCAGGTGAGCGCCGGTCGCACCCCTCTTCTCCTGTTTTTTCTGTTTTTTCTATTTATTTAGTTTAGATTACTTTTAGTTTTGTTTTAGATTTAGTTTAGTTTAGATTACTTTTAGTTTGGTTTTATATTTATTTTAGTTTAGATACTTTTAGTTTGGTCTTAGGTTTTATTTAGTTTTAGGTTTTTGTTTAGTCATGAAAAAAACTAAGAATAATTAGAAGAAGAGGATGAGAAGAAGAATAGCTAGGTTTAGGTGTGGTTTTTTCCTGTTTTGTTTTAGGTTAATTAGTGCTAGGTTTAAGAAGAAGAAGAAGAAGAAGAAGAAGAAGAAGAAGAAGAAGAAGAAGAAGAAGAAGAAGAAAGAGGAGAGGAGGAGGAGAAGAAGAAAGCTACAGGAGAGGAGGAGAAGAAGAAGACCACCGACACCCCGACCCGACCCCGACCCCGACCACCGACATCCGAAACCTGACACCCCGACCACCGACGCCCCGACCCCGACCCCGATGATGGGCCTCGAACCCATCGTTGGTTACCCCAAGTGGAAGGTGTAATGATACAGGGTGGAACCCTAATCAGCGGATCTTTCACGTTTGGAGGTTGGCACACGATGAACACGGGGAAAACACAAGGGGAAGACGGGGAAAACACAAGAGAGAACACTCAAATCAACACGAAAGCAATCACACAAATGCTAGATTCGCGATACAAGGTCGAGATACATGATCCAAAGTCAACAACGGTGATACAGATAGTCTTCTCCCGGAGGAGGTCTTGGAATCCCGTGGGGATCTTCCCGTTAGGGGTCTTGAATCCAGAGGTGGATCTTCTCCGTAGAGGCGCACCGGTCTCGTGGGAGAAATCCACACAAGTGTCAAATGAGCTAAACCACAGCTGAGTCTAAAGGAAAGAGGTCCACAGTATTTATATTACACACGCGGTCGCCGTCGTAGCGGACGTCCGGAGGTTACCGGACGTCCGGTGGTTCCGGAGGGACCGGACGTCCGGTAATCCTCGGATTTCCGCTATTTAGCTTCTGTAGTCGTTGTCACGGACGTCCGGTGGCTTCCGGTCGTCCGGTCGTCTGGGGGAGGCCGGACGTCCGGTGTCTTCCGGTCGTCCGGTGCCTGGGAGTCGCCGGTCGTCCGGTGCAGGCCGGACGTCCGGTGCCTGTAGCGTCTTCAGCCATCCTTCTTCTTGTCTCGTGCACTCGTCGGGCTCGCTGTCTTGACCATTGTGTGGAGCTGTCCCGTGGCCTTCACCCAAGTACCTGAGTATGCATAAGGTTCCAGATGAGGGTAGAAGCCATGTCTCATACATATCGGAAGGATTTAGAGCAAGGAATGAAGTCACCTTGGTCTCAAGAGCTCTATTCATTGGTCCTTTGGGCACATGATGAGGCGATGAAGGGTCCATGGGGATGACCCTAGGATACACCGTATCATCTCCCCTCCCTTGGGAAAGATCCGACCTCGGATCGAAATCTTCATCACCATGGAGCACCTTGAATGGTTCGACGTCGCGAGGTAGAAGCTTGGACTTGTGCTCTAGTGCGAAGTGGTCCTTGTGAAGATGTAGCCAACTAAGATCTTCCGGGTGAAACGCCATTGTTGTCTTGTTGACGTTGATCTTGGTGGTGAGGCGATGTACTTGTCGCTCGATTGTTGCCCGTATTTGTTCGTGCACCTTCTTGAGTATTTCATTAGCTTTGCGGCATGTCGACCATCGGTTGATTAGGCGGGAGACGTCACGAAGCATCTTGGGCCAACAATAGTTCATAGAGATGGTATCAAACGCCGTGTCGCTTCCAAAGTGTCCCATGAGTCCTCCTCCATGCGATTCCTGCAAAAGGAGCAAACAAAGCGAAGACTCGGGGATGCAAAGTTTGTTAGCTCTCATAAGATATCCATCCTTGATGTAGTAATGTTCCCAAGAAGGGTGAGTCAAGCACGTAGCATAGGGATTTGCAAAGAGAGTATCATGCTCATATAAATCTTTTAGGTGCTCAAAGCCTATCACATGCAACTCAAATTGTGTAACAAGTAAGCATTTGCGTAACAAGCATGCATTTGCGTGAAAACTTCCATGTTTCGTAGGCAATAGAATAACCGGAGCGGCACAAGTGCGAAAGCTGTCACGTACATCACTTTTGTCGATGAGTTTGGGCACTTGCCGTTGTATCTCGTGGTTGACACGGTAGAGAGCTTTGTTGGGAAATTGCGCACCGGGTACAAGTTCGATGCGGTGTTCTATCCTGTGAAGAGGAGGTAGAACCGGTGGTATCTCACTGGGAAAGGCGTCCGAGAATTCCTGCAACAATTGAGACAACACAAAAGGTGGAGGTTGTGAAGTGTTAGTAGATGTGTCTTCCCCTTTGCATAAGAGCACAAGGTGAACGACGTTCGATGGGTTCTCACACACTTCTCTCATCTCACTTTTGGTGGCAAATAGCACTAGCTTCTTCGTGTAGCTCATCGTGGAGTCGCTCATATTTGGCTTGTGGCTCTCGCTCTCTTTTTGGTGGCTCGCTCTCTCACCATTCTCTCCACGAAGGGTGGTAGGTAAAAGCTTGTCGGCGGCTACTTGACTTGGAGTCATTGGTCGTAGCACGAATTCCTTGCCCTTCATCTTGAAATGATAGTGATTCGTCCGTCCATTGTGTGTGACTCCACGATCATATTGCCATGGTCGTCCAAGAATAAGGTGGCACACGGACATGGGTATCACATCACACTCAAGAGTGTCCTCGTAGGCGCCAATCTTGAAAGAGACTTGCACGGTGTGCTCGGCTCGAAGAATTCCGGCGTCGTTGAGCCATTGGACCTTGTAGGGGTGAGGATGCTTCGTCTTGACCAAATGAAGCTTGTCGCATAGCTCTTCACTTGCCAAGTTGTGGCAACTTCCTCCATCGATGATAACGTTGACGGAGCATCCATTGAGGGCGGCCTTCGTATGGAAAATATGACATCGTTGGTCGTCATCTTGTTGATGTTGTAGTGTCAAGACTTTGGAAACAACCAGGTTGGGGCTTGAGTCATTGTCGCAAAACACTAGACGATCTTCTTCTTCATTGATACGCCGGTGGATGGCCAAGTGCTTGATGGCGTCCACTTCGTCGTCGCTCATCGAGTCATATGTGCCGTCGTCGTGGAAGATCATTGTTCTCTTGTTGGTGCACTCGAAGGACTTGTGACCACGGCCACCACATGTGAAACATTTGATGGAGCTTATCTTGGGATTCTCTTCGTTTGGGGTTATAGATGATGTAGCTCTTGGCTTGAAGTTGTTGGTAGAATGTGGATGACTCGATGTAGTCTCATTCTTGTAGCTTGGCTTGTCGCCTAAGTTTGTAGATGGCTTGGTAGAGGTAGGAGGAGTAACCGAAGTCGTTGAAGCTTGGTCGTAGGAGCCGAAGTTCTTGGAGTTGAACTTGGAGTACTTGTAGTCCTCTTGAACTTGTCGCTCCGCTTTGGCCGCTTGGTGTACTAGCTCGAGGAGATTGTTGTATGGTTGGAAGTCCGCAATCTTCTTGATGGGATAGTTGAGTCCATTCAAGAATCTCGCCATTGTTTGCTCTTCATCTTCCTTGATGTTTGCTCTTATCATGGCAATCTCCATCTCTTTGTAGTACTCTTCAACGGACTTGGTACCTTGTTTGAGGAGTTGTAGCTTCTTGAACAAGTCTCGGTTGTAGTGGGTTGGCACGAAGCGTGCTCTCATCACTTCCTTCATTTGAGCCCAAGTGGTGATAGGAGGTTCGCCTTTGGCTTCTCTTCTCTCTATGATTTGCTCCCACCAAATGAGAACATAGTCTTGGAACTCAAGTGATGCCATTGCGATCTTCTTCTCTTCATCGAAGTTGTGAAGGCGAAAGATCTTGTCAACTTTCAATGCCCATGAGAGGTAGTCTTCGGGATCAATGCTTCCGGAAAACTTTGGCATGGTGAACTTGAGCTTGCCATAGCGATGCTCGTCATTGTTTCCTTGCCTATTGGGAGGATGATCTCGATTTTGGCGGTTTGCCATATCATGTTGCTCTTGTCGCGCTTGAGGTGTAGCTTCTTCTTGCATTCTTGCTTGATGGCGCCGTTCTTGCATCTCATCTCGAAGGAAATCCTCTTCTTGACGAGTGTGTCGATTGCGGGCGGCCACATTGCGGTGTGCATCTTGTAAAGCACGTTGCGCCTCCATAGCTTGCGCTTCACGACGTTGTTGTGCTTGGCGGTTAGCCTCGGCATCTTGTTCTTCTTGATATTGACGAGCTCGCTCTTGTTGTTGTTGGCGTAGTCGTTGCCGTTCTTGTGCTTGCTCAAGTGTAGCTTGGTTTTGACGACGTCGATTTTCGTGTTCGTCGAATAGCTCTTGGGAACTCTTGTCATGTAGAGGTTGCCGATGTTCATGTCGAGCTTGACGTGCGGCTTGACGAAGAGTGTTTGACGTAGGTGTACTTGAGTCTTGCGTTGAGTCGGTATGTCGACTTGAGCGGCTTCGTCGATGAGATGATGCTGAGGAAGAACGTCGGTTGATGATCAATGTCCGTAGCTCATTGTATTGAGTAGACATGTTGGTGTTGATGAGGTCGATTTGCTCCTTGGTGCTTTGTTGGAATTGTCGCGCGTCCTCGGCAACTTGACCAATGTACTCTCGCATAGCTTCACTCTCTTGATGTAGAGCTCGTTGGACACCGAATAGATGTAGTTTGGTGACGTAGTTGTTCGCTTCTTGAGGATCATCGAAGATCGGGTTGGTAGATGAACTTGGCCTATCCATCATCACAAGCAAGTAAGTGAGTGGGAGAAAGGAGAAGACAATATCAATGTACCTTAACCGAGGTTGAAAATGGATCAATGATCACTCAACAATGTAACCCGGAAATAGCACTATTGGTATCACTTCGTGTCGATTCTCACACCTACACAAGTAAAGCTTTTAGAGGAGCTCGGTTAGGATGTGGCACAAATTCAATGCAATTGTCAAAGTGACTCAAAGATGTTGAAAATGGTTCACAAATTTGCTCATGCAACAAGTAGATCACTAGCAAAGGTAGCACACGGAACACACGCACGGATAGATAAATGTGGTCGTGCAACCAAGGGTGAGCGAAAATGTGGTAAACCACGGAAAATGCTCGTGTTGCACAACACTAGAGAGACGCTAGCCGATTGCTTAATAGGCGGATACGCACTTGTGCACGACCTATAAGAGGCAAAAAGTAACGACTATCTATCACAAGTATGCTATGAGTGTATGATGTGCCGATGCTTGAGCACAAGATGATGTTGCTATGTTGTATGATCTCTTTGAATGCAAGGCGTATGATGCTATTGTTTCTTTGCTTGGATTGGCTCTTTTGCTTAGAAGCTTTTGAGCTCTTTCTTTGGGCACATATGCATTCTTCTCGAATCGAGGTAGCTATTGTGTATGCGGAGCACTCTTGTGGCACAAGGAGATATGCAATATGATGTGGTATGCAATATCTATGAGTATCACTAATGTGCACAAGTGTCGTGGCCCGGCAATACTCAAATGGCTAGTCTCAATGGGAAAGCTACGCAAAGATGGTTCATAGGGTGACAATGCAATTGCAAGGTAGAAGTGTCGTCGATGTTACCGTCCTTGTCGAAGTTGAGCGGTGGTGTTGTTGGAGTCTTGCCGTCCCAAGGTAGCCTAAACATCCAAGGAAACGGTGAAACCACAACTCAAGTATCCAATGCAAAGGTAGACACACTTTCCAAACTCAGAGCGGGAAAACGATGGTGGTTGCGGAAGGTAGGTGGTAGTTGGGGAAGGTGGATGGTAGCGGAAGGGTGGTAACTGAACAAGTTCACCAGTGTCAGGAAATGTCGGACGTCCGGAAGTTACCGGTCGTCCGGTCGGTCGGAAGGGGTCGGACGTCCGGTGGGACCGGAAATCCGTTAAAAGCTTCTGGTGTCAGGGTGCCGGTCGTCCGGTGTTTAGCGGACGTCCGGTGTCTCGAGGGGCTCCGGACGTCCGGTAAACGTCGGTCGTCCGGTAGGTGTAGGACTGGGTTGGTGGGATCCGTGGCGAAAACGGTGAAACGTGGTCGGATTTGCGGTGGAAAAATGGTGAGATGGTGGGGAAATGCTAGATCGACACGTGGCACAGCAAATCCATGGAACAAAGTCAACAAAATCTTGCCAAATCAACAGATCACAAAAATTTTTTGGGGCTCTTTTTGTGGGGAATTTTCGAAATAGGGAAGAACACGACAAAAACAGGCTAGAAAACGAAGTGTGGGGCTCCAAAATCGTGAGAAACCTTTGCTCTTGATACCATATGATACAGGGTGGAACCCTAATCAGCGGATCTTTCACGTTTGGAGGTTGGCACACGATGAACACGGGGAAAACACAAGGGGAAGACGGGGAAAACACAAGAGAGAACACTCAAATCAACACGAAAGCAATCACACAAATGCTAGATTCGCGATACAAGGTCGAGATACATGATCCAAAGTCAACAACGGTGATACAGATAGTCTTCTCCCGGAGGAGGTCTTGGAATCCCGTGGGGATCTTCCCGTTAGGGGTCTTGAATCCAGAGGTGGATCTTCTCCGTAGAGGCGCACCGGTCTCGTGGGAGAAATCCACACAAGTGTCAAATGAGCTAAACCACAGCTGAGTCTAAAGGAAAGAGGTCCACAGTATTTATATTACACACGCGGTCGCCGTCGTAGCGGACGTCCGGAGGTTACCGGACGTCCGGTGGTTCCGGAGGGACCGGACGTCCGGTAATCCTCGGATTTCCGCTATTTAGCTTCTGTAGTCGTTGTCACGGACGTCCGGTGGCTTCCGGTCGTCCGGTCGTCTGGGGGAGGCCGGACGTCCGGTGTCTTCCGGTCGTCCGGTGCCTGGGAGTCGCCGGTCGTCCGGTGCAGGCCGGACGTCCGGTGCCTGTAGCGTCTTCAGCCATCCTTCTTCTTGTCTCGTGCACTCGTCGGGCTCGCCGTCTTGACCATTGTGTGGAGCTGTCCCGTGGCCTTCACCCAAGTACCTGAGTATGCATAAGGTTCCAGATGAGGGTAGAAGCCATGTCTCATACATATCGGAAGGATTTTGATGAGGACATCACTAACAAGGTTACACCCACAGCTCCAACTGACACATATACAGGACCAATTACTAGAGCTCGCGCACGCCAATTAAATTACCAGGTACTTTCGTTTCTTGGTAATGAATCTAATGTTCATGAGAATATGATGCTGCCTAAATTGGATACATTTGTCTTGCTTACAAATGAAGGGCCTAGCTTGGACAAGAAGGATGAACATTGGAGCAAGATCAAGCATGGAGATGATGGCATGCGCAAGGGGGACAAGAATGGAGTTACAATGGATGATTTCAGGACTTTGAAGCCACCATAATGAGTGCGAGAAGCCTTGGACGAAATATACAAGATGCCACTTCATAAATTTCGTCCAGAGGCTATTTTAGGTGCTGCGTCACCTTATTATTGGGCCAGGCCCATGTAATTTCGAAATACTTGAGTATAGGCTGTTTTTAGAGTCCGTATGTGTGGGGAAACAAGAGTTAGGGTTGGTTTCGGACCCCTCCACCAAGGGTGATACAGGGTGGAACCCTAATCAGCGGATCTTTCACGTTTGGAGGTTGGCACACGATGAACACGGGGAAAACACAAGGGGAAGACGGGGAAAACACAAGAGAGAACACTCAAATCAACACGGAAGCAATCACACAAGTGCTAGATTCGCGATACAAGGTCGAGGTACATGATCCAAAGTCAACAACGGTGATACAGATAGTCTTCTCCCGGAGGAGGTCTTGGAATCCCGTGGGATCTTCCCGTTAGGGGTCTTGAATCCAGAGGTGGATCTTCTCCGTAGAGGCGCACCGGTCTCGTGGGAGAAATCCACACAAGTGTCAAATGAGCTAAACCACAGCTGAGTCTAAAGGAAAGAGGTCCACAGTATTTATATTACACACGCGGTCGCCGTCGTAGCGGATGTCCGGAGGTTACCGGACGTCCGGTGGTTCCGGAGGGACCGGACGTCCGGTAATCCTCGGATTTCCGCTATTTAGCTTCTGTAGTCGTTGTCACGGACGTCCGGTGGCTTCCGGTCGTCCGGTCGTCTGGGGGAGGCCGGACGTCCGGTGTCTTCCGGTCGTCCGGTGCCTGGGAGTCGCCGGTCGTCCGGTGCAGGCCGGACGTCCGGTGCCTGTAGCGTCTTCAGCCATCCTTCTTCTTGTCTCGTGCACTCGTCGGGCTCGCCGTCTTGACCATTGTGTGGAGCTGTCCCGTGGCCTTCACCCAAGTACCTGAGTATGCATAAGGTTCCAGATGAGGGTAGAAGCCATGTCTCATACATATCGGAAGGATTTAGAGCAAGGAATGAAGTCACCTTGGTCTCAAGAGCTCTATTCATTGGTCCTTTGGGCACATGATGAGGCGATGAAGGGTCCATGGGGATGACCCTAGGATACACCGTATCATGTAAGATGCAGTAAGTAGAAGTGTTTTCCCTTAGCAAAGATGCCAAGGATCGAATCCCCAGAGACTCCTAGGTTCAACAAGTAGGTGTCAATTGCTAACGGCGCAATTAGCAATCAACGTGGACCTGCACACAGATACAAATAACTTTGCTCCCAACGAGTACAGAGAGGTTGTCAATCCCTCCGGCCTTGTAGTTCACAAAGGGTTAAAAGCAATGATAGTAGTGATAGATAGTTTTTGCAATAGTAGGTAAATAACGAAAAGTAAATAGTGGATGTGATCAATGATGGTAATATGGACCGGAGTCTCATGATGTTCACTAGTGATGTCTCTCTCCCAAAAGACGATAAAACAGCTATGTGAGGTAAACAAATTACAGCTGGGCAATTGACAGGACCACGAACGCAAACCAATGCTGACTACATTGCAAGAAGGGTTGAGGTTCAAAGCATGGGCGGTACGCCAAAGTAAGTAGACCGAAATCCATCAATATCTACTACTAATCATCCACCTTGAGATATCTATCCAGAACATCTCGCTGGTATTAAGTTGCGAGTCCCACCCATAGTGTAAACTCAATGCAACAGACAACTGCATTAAAAGAACTTTGCGTAAAGTAAACAATCCTTGCACCCGCGGGCACAAGCACCGTTGTTTTCCCTCTTGTGGAAACAGCACATCCCCTAGACTCATGTTTCTGTCACTCAAGCTAGTCATCGAGGGCCATGAACCCACAATCGAGCATAACGTTCCCTCTTGGAGTCACTACCTACTACTCGGCCAAAGCAATAAGTAACAACGGAGAACATGCAAAAATTACTTATGAACTAAAATATAAAAGAGGTGAATCAAATATATTACTCAAGATCAATCTGAACATAATCTCATAATCCATCGGATCCCAGCAAACTCAACATAGCAACAGCATAAGGATTACATAGGTGCCTTGATCATGTAGGGCAGCTCACGAGGACTAATTAGTGAAGCACAAGAACGGGAGGAGAACATCACATAGCTACTGGTCATGGACTCATGGTCCAAGGGAGACTACTCACGAGTCATCCGGGAGGCGTCCATGGTGGTGGAGAAGCTCCCGGTGGTGATCCTCCCCTCCGGCAGGGTGCCGGGAAGAGTTCTCCTGGTGCTCCCGATCTTGGAAGCGGCGGCGGCGGCGGAACAGAGATGGGATCGCGAAAAGAGTTCCTCCTCTGAGGGTTTCGGAGGGTCCTTTAAATATCTGCCAAAGTAGGGCATCGGGGGAGCCTTGGGGGGCCGAGGCGCCCCCCCGGCGCGGCCCAGAGGGGCGCGCCCACAGGGCGCCTGGAGCCCCTATGGCCCCCCCAGGCTGCCCTTCGGATGCAGTGTTGTTTCCGGAACGCTGATTTTTTATATAATTTTTCTGGATTTTTCTGGGCAGTTCTCGAAACGTGAAAACCTGAAATACAAAAACAGCCGAAAACAGAAACTGGCACTGGGGTGCACTGGATTAGTAAGTTAGTCCAAATATGATCAAAAGTGTATGGAAGTGTATGAATATCATAGCAATATCACCCAAAAGTGGCATGGAGCAAGCAGAAATTATAGATACGTTTTGGACGTATCAACATCCCCAAGCTTAATTCCTGCTCGTCCTCGAGTAGGTAAATGATAACAAGAATAATTTCTGTGGTGACATGCTATTAACCATATAGGACTTTCTCATGGTCATATGACAAAAGCTTACTGAGACAATGATTCTAAAGTAATTAAGTTGCCTCAAGAGAAAATCACAAATGACTGGAAGTTTTACAATATGAAACTGAAACATCAAAAAGATTTGCAATGAACATGATGTGCAAATATGATAAAGTGATATCTAGCTTGCCCCCTTTAGTGATGCAAAACATAAATGCAAGGGCACCTTCAAGGTTTAAGTGATGACTAGGTACAATCATTTCAGAATAAACGATATCACAATCATGCAAAAGACAATGTTACTTTGGGACAATGCACATTACACTTAGAATGACAATCATGCTCTCAGTAGTTGGTGCTTCAACATAAAGGTAAAAGAAAGGTTAAGTGCTAAAGCTTTTTATTTTGAAAACATGGAAGCAATTGTGTCAACGGTAGTAGTACTTCATATGTGTCATGCATAAAACATCCTATAAGTTGCAAGCCTCATGCATCGAATACTAATAGTGCTCGCTCCTTGTCCTAATTAGCTCGGATCCCCATGGGTTATCATTGCATTGCATATGTTTTAACCAAGTGTCACAAAGGGGTACCTCTATGCCACCTGTACAAAGTTCCAAGGAGATAGATCGCATTTGATTTCTCGTTTTTGATAGATCTCAACTTGAGGACATCCATACCGGGACAACATAGAAAATAGATGATGGACTCCTCTTCAATGCATAAGCATATTCTCATAAGAGATTGAGGATTAAGGTCCAAGCCAAAACTTCCACCATGATGCATGGCTTTGGTTGGCGGCCCAATGTTCTTCTCTAACAATATGCATATTAATTCAACCCACGGCAAATCACCTTACTTCAGACAAGACGAACATGCATAGCAACTCACATGATATTCAACAAAAGTGTGACAGTTGATGGCGTCCCCAGAAACATGGTTAGCGCTCAGCAAGCAACTTGTAAGAAATAAGATACATAAGCAACATATTCTTTACCACAATAGTTTTTAGGCTACTTTCCCATGAGCTATGTATTGCATGGTTAGTTTGCTTAGTGCAGGTGGAGGTTAGCAAAAGACTGGGAGCGACCAACTAAGAGAGCAATGACGGTCATAATCATGCAGAGCGACAAAGCAATATTGAATCAGGCATGGTAGTTATATCGCTACTTAGAAACAAAAGATCATCAAGGCTTGACAGACTTTCTTTACAGTCTTGAATATGCGTGAGCATACGCCAAGTCAATCAAAATAAATTCTCGAAGGAAGATATTACTAAACCATACCACATCATAGGCAAACAAACCAAGTTGGTACTCCAATAACACATTGGGAACCCCCCAGCTATTTGAGATTAACCATAAGAAAACCTGAACTACTAAGCACCATCATGCAAGTAGCATCTTTATCATAGACACATTAACCCATGCAACGGAAGCAAACTCTCTTAATAAGGTGAGCATGGTAATTAAAAAGAGTTCAAGCAACCAACTAAATAAAAGCTCTTGGAAAGATAAGCATGAATACTAAGAGCAGAGTATGATAGTAGCTATTAAAAGACAAAGAACACACACAGCATAGATAGACATGAAAGTTCTATGTAATGTTCTAGGTAGAGGTGGAGCGTGTTTCTCTCCCACATAAAGGAATGCTGGGTTCCGACTCGTTATTAAAAACTAAAAAGAAAACTAAAAGCAAGACACTCCAAGCATAGCACATAACACATGAAGTGATAAAAATATAGCGAAACGAAAGACGAACTGATAATGTTGATGGAGAAGGGGATGCACGGGGGCATCCCCAAGCTTAGACGCTTGAGTCTCCTTGAATATTTCTTGGGGGTGCACGGGGGCATCCCCAAGCTTGAGAGCTTGACACTCCTGAATCTTTTTATCATCTTCCCTCGCACACTTGAAAACTCCCTTCATACACAACTCATCATAATCTGATTAGCGAGGTTAGTACCCTTAATAAAATAATTATACCTTGCTGGAAATAAGTATATTCTTGAAGTTCTACTGTTTCTCAAGATTGCCAAAAGGTTTTTGCAAAGAAAAAGCAAGTTCTCAATTTGCAAAGTGAAGGTAAGGCAAAACAGGACAGAATCTGTGAAAAACAGAACAGCAGGCAGTAATTGACCTGTTCGGGATACTTCTGCAACTCAAATCAAAAAACTCAGAACTGACGCACGAAAGACAATTATATAGAGAACGCTGTCGAGAAAATTCAGACCAAAAAGATGATCTGGTGATTTTATACGAATTTTTCTATCCAAGGACAGAATCTGTTTCCTGGACAGCACCTCACAACTTTTGAACTTTCTAGCAATCAGAGGCTATACTTGGCACAAATATGAAAAGCAAAGATACAATGATGATGCTACAGCAGTAAACAACATCAAGACACAACAAAAACAAAAACTTTAGTCATGTGGGCTGCCTCCCAAAAGCGCTTTCTTTTATGCCTTTAAGCTAGGCATAATGCATAGATCAAGTTTTATCAAGAGTAAAAGAATAGCTAGCCCGTACAACGGACTCAAAAGGTAACTTGATCTTCTTACGAGGGAAGTGTTCCATCCCTTTCTTGAGAGGAAACTGAAATTTTATATTACCCTCTTTCATGTCAATGACAGCACCAACGGTGCGCAAAAAGGGACGTCCCAAAATAATTGGACATGAAGGATCACATTCAATATCCATAATAGTGAAATCAACGGGCACATAATTATCATTGACAACAATAAGAACATCGTCGACCCTCCCCAAAGGTTTCTTTATGGAAGAATCAACGAGAACATTACCAAAAGAACAAGAATCAAAGGGTTTCAATTTAAGCATATCATATAGTCTTTTGGGCATAATGGAAGTACTAGCTACAATATCACATAAAGCATAGCATGAGAAGTTGTTTATCTTAATTTTAATCATAGAATCCCAACCATCTTCTAGCTTTCTAGGTATGGAGGCTTCTACTCTAAGTTTCTCCTCCCTAGCTTTGATAAGAGCATTAGTGACATGCTCTGTGAAGGCAAGATTAAGCGTGCTAGTGTTGGGATCTTTAGCCATTCCTTGTAGAAAGGTGACAACTTCTGAAATACTACAATTATCAAAATCAATTTTATCATTAGTGGGCAGAATTGTAGTGTCATCCTCTTTGTTTAATTCGCTCTCTATTATAAGAGTTTGAACATCTTCCCAAGTTTTGGGAAGCTTAGGAGCAATTTTAAACTGAGGCTCATACTTTTTTCCTGGAAGACCATGCCATGGGCATAACTCTCCGTCAAAACTGGTATAATCACAAGGTTTATTTTTTTTGTAAATCCCGTCAGTGATAAGTGGGGCAATGGAAGTAGGGGTGTACTCCTCCCATTTAGTGTTTTTGGTAGAACCCATAGTAGCAAGCAAGCAAGATAACTATTTTTGTGATTTTCGATAAAAGGAACTAAAGTAAAAATGAAAGGTAAACTAACAAGACTAAAAAGCAAAGGTAAAAGATAGCATGCAACTCCCCTATCCTGAAGAGTGGAGTCTCCGGCAACGGCGCCAGAAAATACTCCTTGATGGGCCTCGAACCCCTCGTTGGTTACCCCAAGTGGAAGGTGTAAGATGCAGTAAGTAGAAGTGTTTTCCCTTAGCAAAGATGCCAAAGATCGAATCCCCAGAGACTCCTAGGTTCAACAAGTAGGTGTCAATTGCTAACGGCGCAATTAGCAATCAACGTGGACCTACACACAGATACAACTAACTTTGCTCCCAACGAGTACAGAGAGGTTGTCAATCCCTCCGGCCTTGTAGTTCACAAAGGGTTAAAAGCAATGATAGTAGTGATAGATAGTTTTTGCAATAGTAGGTAAATAACGAAAAGTAAATAGTGGATGTGATCAATGATGGTAATATGGACCGGAGTCTCATGATGTTCACTAGTGATGTCTCTCTCCCAAAAGACGATAAAACAGCTATGTGAGGTAAACAAATTACAGCTGTGCAATTGACAGGACCACGAACGCAAACCAATGCTGACTACATTGCAAGAAAGGTTGAGGTTCAAAGCATGGGCGGTATGCCAAAGTAAGTAGACCGAAATCCATCAATATCTACTACTAATCATCCACCTTGAGATATATATCCAGAACATCTCGCTGGTATTAAGTTGCGAGTCCCACCCATAGTGTAAACTCAATGCAACAGACAACTGCATTAAAAGAACTTTGCGTAAAGTAAACAATCCTTGCACCCGCGGGCACAAGCACCGTTGTTTTCCCCCTTGTGGCAACAGCACATCCCCTAGACTCATGTTTCTGTCACTCAAGCTAGTCATCGAGGGGCATGAACCCACAATCGAGCATAACGTTCCCTCTTGGAGTCACTACCTACTACTCGGCCAAAGCAATAAGTAACAACGGAGAACATGCAAGAATTACTTATGAACTAAAATATAAAAGAGGTGAATCAAATATATTACTCAAGATCAATCTGAACATAATCTCATAATCCATCGGATCCTAGCAAACTCAACATAGCAACAGCATAAGGATTACATAGGTGCCTCGATCATGTAGGGCAGCTCACGAGGACTAATTAGTGAAGCACAAGAACGGGAGGAGAACATCACATAGCTACTGGTCATGGACTCATGGTCCAAGGGAGACTACTCACGAGTCATCCGGGAGGCGTCCATGGTGGTGGAGAAGCTCCCGGTGGTGATCCTCCCCTCCGGCAGGGTGCCGGGAAGAGTTCTCCTGGTGCTCCCGATCTTGGAAGCGGCGGCGGCGGCGGAACAGAGATGGGATCGCAAAAAGAGTTCCTCCTCTGAGGGTTTCGGAGGGTCCTTTAAATATCTGCCAAAGTAGGGCATCGGGGGAGCCTCGGGGGGCCCAGGCGCCCCCCCCCCTCGGGCGCGGCCCAGGGGGGGCGCGCCCACAGGGCGCCTGGAGCCCCTGTGCCCCCCCCCCCCAGGTTGCCCTTCGGATGCAGTGTTGTTTCCGGAACGCTGATTTTTTATATAATTTTTCTGGATTTTTCTGGGCAGTTCTCGAAACGTGAAAACCTGAAATACAAAAACAGCCGAAAACAGAAACTGGCACTGGGGTGCACTGGATTAGTAAGTTAGTCCAAATATGATCAAAAGTGTATGGAAGTGTATGAATATCATAGCAATATCACCCAAAAGTGGCATGGAGCAAGCAGAAATTATAGATACGTTTTGGACGTATCACCCGACCCCGACACACCTACACCATGAGACCCCGAAAAGCGACACCCCGACCCTCGACCCCAAACACCCTGACACCACACCCCGACCCACACCCCGACCCCGACACCCTGACACCACAACCACATCCCGACCCCGACCCTGACCCCGACCCCGACGGGGTCATATATTTGTGAATTATGAGTTAGGTCGTATATTTTATTGATTTTTTATGCAAAACATCATATATATTTGTGTTGATCGGGTGGATTTAAATGTGCAGTCTTTTCGTCGCTGCGAGGGTGTGGTGTTTGACGACATCCCCGTGCGTTCGACGAGCTCCGTCCCTGCGTTCGTTGGTGAGTCCAAATGACATCTCCTCCTTCCCCCTTCATTTGCTCTGTTCCGGTCTTCGTGCCGATGAAACTTGCTAGCTATAGGTGTCAATCATCAGTATGTGTAACCACTATGCGTCTCCCGTTCGAAAGGGTTACATCTATAAATATGCATGCATTTGCATATTTATAATCGTGATTCTTTCGAATTGTCCAATGTTATCCATGGACTGCCCGAGTATATGTGTAGATTGGGTTCGTTTTCCCATATGCTCTGCTCCGGATCCGATGCAGAATTTCTTCAGTGCCTCCCTATTGTTCTCCGGGTACACATCCTCTGTGCTTATTGCCGAGACGTGTATCAGGAGAATGGCGGGGAGGTGTTGCCAAAATTTTGCATTGGATCCGAAGCAGAGCATGGGAAAACAAACCCAATCTACACATACTTGGGTGGGATTAGGACCTATCTTTACCTATTAGCCTGTAGGTTGCATGGACGTAATAAAACTAACAAACTACATTAACTGATGGATATGGTTTTCTTAATTATGTATATATTTCTTGTGTGTCCAGTAGGAAGTCAATATGAGTGAACGTGCGTGGATGTACACCGGTTACACTAGACAGAAAGTTTGGATCGAGGAATGGTTAAGAAAAACCAAGGGGTTTGTTAGAGCCGCATTTGCAAAAGGCCAAAAAAAGCTGGTGCCCCTGTGTCCGGTGCGACAACTACAGTAAGAGGGATGAGCTTGAAATGAGTAAAGACCTGCAGAAGTTTGGTTTTACGCCTGGTTACATGGTCTGGACATTTCATGATGAGTCTGCCCAACGCGCCAGAGCCGAGGTGGTTCGTCGTTGCACCGACGAGCATGGTACCAGGACGGAAGACATGGTGCAAGACCTTGACGATGCTCAGGACTCGGACGAGGAGATGGAGGAATCTGCAAAGGCCTTTAATGAAATGTTGGAGTCCTCAAAACGTCCTCTCCACGAGCACACTAAGCTTTGTCAGTTGGATGCCATCTCACAAATAATGGCTTTGAAGGCTCAATTCAACTTGGGCAGAGAATGCTACGACGCAATGATGACAGTATTAGGACGATTTCTACCCAAAGGCCATGTGCTACGTGCAAACCAATACCAGTCAGACAAAATCCTCCATGCTCTTAAGATGCCCTATGAGAAGATACATGCCTGTGAGAAAGGATGTGTCTTATTTAGGCTTCAGTATGAGGACTTGACCTATTGTCCCATTTGCAAGTCTTCCAGGTATGTTGTGTTAGACAACGGTATGGGTGGGAAGACGCAAACCATAATACCCGTTAATGTTCTCCGGTATATGCCAATCGTACCAAGACATCAACGTCTTTTCATGGCCGAAGAGACGGCCAGACAGATGACATGGCACAAAACGGGCAAAAGAACCGAACTAGATGCAGATGGGAATGTGATGATGGTGCACACGTCGGATGGTGAAGCGTGGAAGTGCTTCGATGCATTACATAAGAAACAAACGGCAGATCCAAGGCATCCTCGAGTCGCCGTCAGCACGGATGGGTTTAGTGTGTTTGGTCAAAAGGCAGCCCAATACAGTTGTTGGCCCGTGTTTGTCATTCCACTCAATCTCCCCCACCCCCCCGGGCAGATTATGCAAAGAAAGAACATTTTCCTGACGTTGATAATTCCAGGGCCCAACTATCCGGGGAAGAATATGAATGTGTACATGCAGTCACTTAAGGACGAATTGCAAAAAGCTTGGGTTAATGGGTTCAAGACATACGACGCCTTTAGCAAAAAGAACTTCATAATGCGTGCCTGGTACATGTACTCAACGCATGACTTGCCGGCGTATGCGCTATTCATTGGCCGGTGTGTGCATGGAAGGTTCCCGTGCCCCACGTGCAAGGGAGCTCTTGAGTTTTGTTGGCTGACGGCAGGGCACAAGTATACTTGCTTCGACTTGCATAGACCGTTTCTAGATCCTTGCCATAAGTTCAGGAAAGACAAGCAGAACTTCATCAAAGGTAGAGTTGTCAAACACTCTGCACCACCTATGTTGACAGGCCAAGAAACCCTAGATCAGTTAAACGCTCTCGAGCCAGATCCAGAGCGTTCAGGGTATTTCAAGGGGTATAATAAGGAACATGCCTGGACTCACAAGACATGCTTGTGGGATCTGCCTTACTTCAAAGACCTCCTTTGCCCACACAACATCGATGTGATGCACACTAAGAAGAATATCGCCGAAGCCATTTTTGGTACATTGTTCGACATAGAGGGGAAATCAAAGGATAATACTAAGGCTCGAGTCGATCAACAGGAGCTATGTGATAGACCGTTACAAAACATGCAAGAACCGAAAGGAAAGCGGAACTGGATGAAACCAAAGACATGGTTCAATCTTGGAAGGCCAGCTATGAGGGAAATTATTTTGTGGGTGAAAATGTAGTTAATGTTCCCCGATGGGTATGCAGCAAATCTAAAGAGGGGAGCGAGTCTTGAAAAATTGAAAATATTTTGTCTAAAAAGTCATGATTGGCACATATGGATTGAGCGGATAATGCCGGTGATGTTGCGTGGCTTCATCCCTGAGGATGATTGGCTAGTACTGGCAGAGCTGAGCTATTTCTTCAGTGTTCTTTGTGTGAAAGAACTATCGCATGGCCTAATAGAAGAAATGGAACAGTTGGCTCCAGAGTTGATCTACAAGTTAGAGATGATCTTCCCGCCAAGCTTCTTTAATCCAATGCAACACTTGATTTTGCATCTCCCGATCGAGGCAATATTAGGGGGGCATGCAAAATCGTTGGTGCTACTCAACTAAGAGGATGCAGAAAACGCTACGAGTAAAATGTAAAAATAAACGTAGAATTGAAGCATCGATGGCCGAGGCATTCATCACTGAGGAGGCGGCAAACTTCGTGACAGCACACTATGAAGCCAAAAATCGTCATTTGCATAATCCGAAGCCTCGATACAATGCTGACGACCCTAAAAAGTGTTGATCCAACATCAGCCTAGTCAAAGGGAATCTCGCACCAGCCAATGGTTGGAAACCAGTATTGTTAGATTTTGAAGAATGGCGGACCATATCGTTGTATTTCTTCAACAACCTAACAGAAGTGCGGTCGTACATCGAGTAAGATCTCGGTACATAGTTTTGCAACTTCTAATTCTTTTGAACTGCTCTTATTCCTGGATATTTGATGCAGTCGATACATCGCCATATTCTTGTATGGAGCGGTGATCCAAAAGGATTCCGTCGAAGAGTATGAGCTTCTGGCAAAGCAAGGAGGCGAATATCCCGGTTTCATCACTTGGTTCAAAAAAATGGTAATTTCCATTAGACCATTTCATTCCTTTGGCTAGTTTGCGACTAATTGCAATAATCCTTTCGTATTAAACTTGTAGGATAATTCAGAGATTATGGATGCCAAATTGAGACTAGTTGCTAATGGTTTTGACTACAAGGTTCGTTCATTTGACAAATACAACATCAACGGGTATCGGTTTCGTACCTATGGCAAAGAGCTATCTGTGGCTGACCGAAAGTCTACAAATTGTTGTGTCTCTGCTATTGGCGAAGGAAATATCGAGTATTATGGAAGAGTTGAAGCAATTTATGAACGTCAATTCGATGGTGAAAACCCACCAAACGTCTTAGTCTTCAGATGTTATTGGCTCCAGCCGAGGGAGACTAGAAGGACTCATGAACATATAGGACTAGTCGAAATCAAACAAAGGACCTATTTGGATGTTCTCGATGTCTATATTACGGCTCAACAGGCAACCCAAGTTTTCTATCTACCGTGGGCCTGTCAAAGTGATCCAAATCTCAGTGGCTGGGATGTCATTTATGAAGTGCCACCACGTGTTAGACCACCTCCCCCCAATGAAGAGGATTATAAACCTCACATTAACCAAGACACATATGATGAAGGAGAATTCTTCCAAGAAACAGGTCTTTCCAAAAAACGTTTCAAGAACCGCTCTACTCCACCCCAGAACATAGAAGTAGACAACGATAGTGAATCCGACTTCACCCCTGAGCCGGAACAAGAAGAGCCGGAACTGGAAGAAGTTACTGTTGTAGATGACATGTCAATGCTTGAACAATTACGTAAAGGAGGCCTTCCACATGTTGATGCATTTATTGATGATGATGATGAACACGTAACTGATAGTGATGATGATGATGCATATATAGACAATTCAAAGTAATATTAGTAATGTGAGGTATTCAATTTTTTATTATGTTCATGATGAGTATACACTTAAATTATATACATATTATTCATGTCAGGTATTCAAATTTTTTATGTTGTACTAATTTTGTTTACCTTTTGTCATTGCAGGTGTTGACAGGATGATGGGCAAGGGTCCAGAGTGCCCGGAGCCTCCTGCGAGCGCTACTGGCCGAAGGGGTGGTTCCATTATTCCACCCCAGCCCCTCCGGAGAGCGCTGCTAGACAGTATGCAGACAGCAGCGGCGGGTGCTTCTTCTTTGGGTAGGAGAGGTCGGGGGAGTTCGAAGAAGGCTGCTAGAGGTGGACGTGGCAGCGGGAGGGGTAGGAAGGATTCTACGCCTTCCTCGCCGCCACCCCCAGCTGTTTCACCCAACCACAGGACTGCTCCGTCTGACATGGACCCGTCAGACTCGGGTCCTTCAGCCCACCAGACTCAGGTCGCCGATCCCTCGCCTGACGTGGACCCGTCAGACTCGGGTCCTTCGGCCCACCAGACTCGGGTCGCCGATCCTTCGCCCCACGTGAGTACGGTCCCGGAGTCTTCTTCCCACGAGACTCCGGAGGTTAGTCACCCTATTGATGTTAGTGAGGACACCTTTTCTGATGATAGCTACAGCGACGACGAGCTGGTTGAGAAGGGCAAGAAGGTCTACCAGCATGGCGGTACAAAGCTCCCGCCCGTGCCGACGACCCCCGAGCAGAGGTGCTTGATTGCGCCTAAAGGGTTGAAGTAAGTGCATTTACTCTTTTTTATCCTTTTGCCTTCACGTTTCTTCAAATTAATATCTAATGCTTTGGCCTTGTCATACTGCAGGGGCTGGGTACACCCCCGTGTTCCTGCAGGCCCAACCAGGTCCTTGGTGTGCTTTGCCGGTAGCACTTCACTGGGTGGGTCACGTTGCCCGGTGAGGGTCAGGTTCCACAGCTAGCACTGACCTGGGAGTTGTACTCGGTTGCCCCAGCCCCGCCGGAGTATTTGGTCGCCGGTGTCGTGTGCGAGACGGTGGCCGAGATTGTGTTCCGTCGATTTTGGGTAATTTCGCCTTTACATAATTAAAAATCAACACTACCTAGTGATTGTACTAATCGGTGTTGTCTTGTTTGATTGCAGACCTTATACAAGGTTTTAGAGGGGGAGCAGGAGGCCGCGTGTAAGGTTGTCGATGCCGAGTGCAAGCGTCTACGTTAGAACTTACGGCACGAGGCTCGGGTGCAGGCCGTCCGTGACTACTACGCCTCGAAGGGTATTAGGAGGTCCAAGAAGAAGTGTCACGGCAAGTTTTTGTCTAAGGACAAGTACATGCAGGTAATTACCTATTCTTAAGGCCTTGAACTTAGTTTTCTTGATTTGATTCGATGGCGTATCACTAAAACTTCTCTTGACTAACTTAGGTGCCCCCAAGATGGTGTGCTGATAAGATGGACTGTTGGGAGGCGTTGGTGGATGCATGGTGCTCTCCCCAATGGCTAGTCAAACACCATAGGGCCAAGGATAAGCGTGACCAAATGGAAGGTGTGCCACACCATCAAGGGAGCTCCAACCTGTTTGAGTACGGGGATCACTGGGTATGTGTTAGCGAAATAATGACCTAAACTTATCTTAGCACATTCGTTTATGACACATTTAACTCTAAAATGATAAAATAACCTTAGATAGCTCTATAAAATGCCTAAATATGCTTTAGTTAGGTATGAAATGCCTAAATATGCTTTAGTTAGTAATAAAATGCCTAAATATGCTTTTGCTAGTTATAAAATGCCATAACTACCTTGGATAGCTCAATAATGACCTAAACTTATCTTAGCTAGTTTATTTATGACACATTTAGCTCTAAAATGACATAATAACCTTAGATAGCTCTATAAAATGCCTAAATATGCTTTAGTTGGCTAAAAAATGGCACAACTATCTTGAATTGCTCAATAATGACATAATTAGAATACTTTGCTCAACATTGGCATAATAATCTTGGTTACCTCCAAAATGACTTAAACTTAGTTTATTTTCCACGAAAATGACATAATAACCTTACTTAGCTCCAAAATGACCTATTTACATAGCAATATCATTTCTTCATGCTAGCTTGAGCCCTTAACTAATATTTTGTTCCTCTCTCTCAGACGAACCACCAGAAGAAGCCTTTGTCAAATCTGTTCAACCTCTATGGCATGGCCCATAGTGCCCCCTACAAGAAGGCCAAGACATTCTCGGAGTCTGACCTAGATAATCCAGAGAGCTTCACCAACGTCTCCTCCCACAACAAGCTCGTGAGGTACAGAGACCAGGGGAAGACGAGGAAAGGGGTGGACTTTAACCCGAGCCAGGATCCTTTTGATACAGAGTTGGTCATGATATTTGGTGGCGGCAGGCCCCATGGCGCCATGGCCATTGGTGATGGACTGATACGTTTCCCTAGGACTCTCCCGCGCATAAAGAAGTGCCAGACTAGATCTGATCCTGAGATAATGCCTCGCCCACAGCCCGCGGAGCTCGCCATGGTGGTTAGTTATACAGACTCTCTCACCTTTCCTGTATTACATTGTGTGTGCGTCCGTCGATGATTACATTGCTAATGAGGAGTGGTGTGTTGCAGGCATTGGTTGAGAAAGAGAGATTGAACACCTATGGGCTTTTGGAGAAGGCAAAAAGGGAGGCGGGGAGAGGCAGAAGGAGATGGAGGAGAGGACCGCTAAGCTATTGGAGGAGGAGAGGAACCGGAACGAGGCGTCTCACCGGGCCCTATACAAGCTCCTTGTGGTACGTTTCTCGTGCATATTAGCCAAATCATGCATGTAATGTTCGCATTACTAACTAATATGACTAACTCGTGATAACCAAATGTGCAGACCATGTGCGAGAAAAACGGCCCGACCCTCTGCCGATGCCCCAGATTGCTCCTGCAACCACGGTGAGTTTGATTTTAATGGTTGTTAGTTATTAGAATTCACATTTTCACTTGCGTCAAACTAAGGAGACATTATTGGAAATGATCTTTGGTGCAGCATGCCTCCCGACAAGCATCGACCAATCCTTGTGCGTCTGGCAATGGCGGAACCCCGACTAGTCCTTCACCTCCGTGAGCACGATATTTTTCTTCTTCTTCTTCCTTTCTTATTCTTCTTCTTCTTCTCTTTTCCTCCTCTTACTTGTTTTTATTCGTAAATGGGATAATAACCTTGCTAACCTCATAAATGTCATATACTTAGCTTGTTGTCCTCTAAAATGCCTAAATAAGCTTAGTTAGGTCAAAAATGGTATAATTAGCTATGTTAGCTTAAAAATGACCAAGATTAACTAGGTTAGCTCCAATATGATCCATTTAACCTACGTTGGCTCCTAAATGACATAATTTAGCCTAATTAGTCCACAAATGACATAATAAGATGAAGAAAAGGAGGAAGAGGAAGAAACGAAGAAGAAGAGGTTCTTCTTCTTCTTCGTCTTCCTTTCTTCTTCTTCTTCTTCTTCTTCTTCTTCTTCTTCTTCTTCTTCTTCTTCTTCTTCTTCTTCTTCTTCTTTTCCTCCTCTTACTTGTTTTTAATCGTAAAGGGCATAATAACCTTGCTAACCTCATAAATGTCATATACTTACCTTGTTGTCCTCTAAAATGCCTAAATAAGCTTAGTTAGGTCAAAAATGGCATAATTAGCTAGGTTAGCTTAAAAATGACCAAGTTTAACTAGGTTAGCTGCAATATGATCCATTTAACCTACGTTAGCTCCTAAATGACATAATTTAGCCTAATTAGTCCACAAATGACATAATAAAATGAAGAAAAGAAGGAAGAGGAAGAAAACAAGAAGAAGAGGTTCTTCTTCTTCTTCTTCCTTTCTTCTTCTTCTTCTTCTTCTTCTTCTTCTTCTTCTTCTTCTTCTTTTCCTCCACTTACTTGTTTTCATTCGTAAATGGCATAATAACCTTGCTAACCTCATAAATGTCGTATACTTAGCTTGTTGTCCTCTAAAATGCCTAAATAAGCTTAGTTAGGTCCAAAATGGCATAATTAGCTAGGTTAGCTTAAAAATGACAAAGTTTAACTAGGTTAGCTCCAATATGATCCATTTAACCTACGTTAGCTCCTAAATGACATAATTTAGCCTAATTAGTCCACAAATGACATAATAAGATGAAGAAAAGAAGGAAGAGGAAGAAGAAGAAGAAGAACCTCTTCTTCTTCTTCTTCTTCTTCTTCTTCTTCTTCTTCTTCTTTTTCTTCTTCTTCTTCTTCTTCTTCTTCTTCTTTTCCTCGTCTTACTTTTTTTATTCGTAAAAGGGATAATAACCTTGCTAACCTCATAAATGTCATATACTTATTTTGTTGTCCTCTAAAATGCCTAAATAATCTTAGCTAGGTCAAAAATGGCATAATTAGCTAGGTTAGCTTAAAAATGACCAAGTTTAACTAGGTTAAGCTCCAATATTAGCCATTTAACCTACGTTAGCTCCTAAATGACATATTTACCTACCTTAGCTCTAAATTGACATACACACTTAGCATTTTTACCAACCATAGCTCTAAATAGTCTTCTTATTATTATTGTTATTCTAACTTTCATCTTTCCCAATTTGCAGATTTGATTTAGACGAGGAAGCTTACATTGATGGAAACTACTCTTTTGGTGCTTCCTTCTTGTTTATGAAAACTATATGGATATGTTGTCGTTGGAAACTTCTTTTTGGATATTTATGTATATATATGGATATGGTGGATACGACTTTGTTGAACTATGTTGTTGGATATGTTGGATACGACTTTGTTGAACTATGTTGTTGGATATGTTGGATTTGATGAAATACGTTGTTGGATATGTTGGATATGTATGTATATGTATATATGTGTGTGAAAACCTATCAAATTAAATGGATTCAAATAAAACCATGGGATATATAGCCTCTTTGCCATCTGCTAGCAGATGGCAAAGAGCTTTGCCGACTGCTAGCAGACGGCAAAGAGGCCATGTGGCAGCCACCTGTGCAAACTGGGAACACTGGGGCTGCCTATTTGGGCACTTTGCCGTCTGCTGGCAGACGGCAAAGATTCAAAGCTCTTTGCCGTCAACTGGCAGACGGTAAAGTAACCAATTAGGACTAGCAACAGGGCCTGCTATGTCGTCAGCCAGCTGACGGCTAAGATTCAAAATACTTTGCCGTCCGCTAGCAGACGGCATAGCTGGCCACGTGGCAGCTACCTGCTGCTGATGGAGCTGAGTTGTTTGCCATCCGCCAGCAGATGGCAAAGAGTTAAAGATCTTTGCCGTCTGCTGGCGGACGGCAAAGCACGCCGTTAACCCCTCACAGTGCTCACCCCACCCCACTGCCGTCCATGATCGTTGCCGTCTGCTGGCGGACGGCAAAGTGCCTGATTCCTGTAGTGTATGCTCTATCTTCATCACACAAAATATTTAAATCATGCACAACCCCGGTTTCAGCCAAGCAATTGTTTCATACTTTAGTATTTTCAAACTTTTTTAACTTTCACGCAATACATGAGCGTGAGCCATGGACATAGCACTATATGTGGAATAGAATGGTGGTTTTGGAGAAGACAGAAGGAGGAAGATAGTCTCACATCAACTAGGCATATCAATGGGCTATGTAGATGCCCATCAATAGATATCAATGTGAGTGAGTAGGGATTGCTATGCAACGGATGCACTAGAGCCATAAGTTTACGAAAGCTCAACAAGAAACTAAGTGGGTGCGCATCCAATTTGCTGGCTCACGAAGACCAAGGGCACTTTTAGGAAGCCCGTCATTGGGATATACAATCCAAGTTCTATAATGAAAAATTCTCAATAGTATATGAAAGTGACAACATAGGATACTCTCTATCATGAAGGTCATGGTGCTACTTTGAAGCACAAGTGTGGAAAAACGATAGTAGCATTGTCCCTTCTCTCTTTTTCTCTCATTTTTGGGCCTTTTCTCTTCTTTTTTGCCCTCCCCTTTTTTTCCTCACACGGGACAATGCTCTAATAATGATGATCATCACACTTATATTTCTTTACAACTCAAGGATTATAACTCGATACTTAGAACAAAATATGACTCTATATGAATGCCTCCGACGGTGTACCGGGATGTGCAATGAATAAAGAGTGACATGTATGAAAGAATTATGAAGGGTGGCTTTGCCACAAATACGATGTCAACTACATGATCATGCAAGGCAATACGACAATGATGGAACGTGTCATAATAAATAGAACGGTGGAAAGTTGCATGGCAATATATCTCGGAATGGCTATGGAAATGCCATAATAGGTAGGTATGGTGGCTGTTTTGAGGAAGGTATATGGTGGGTGTGTGGTACCGGCAAAATTTACGTGGTACGAGAGAGGCTAGCAATGGTGAAAGGGTGAGAGTGCGTATAATCCATGGAGTCAACATTAGTCATAAAGAAATCACATACTTATTGCAAAAATCTACAAGTTATCAAAACCAAGCACTACATGCTTGCTCCTAGGGGAAGGGTTGGTAGGAGTTAACCATCAAGCGATCCCGACCTCCACACAAAAGAAGACAATCAATAAATAAATCATGCTCCAACTTCGTCACATAACGGTTCACCATACATGCATGCTACGGGAATCACAAACTTTAACACAAGTATTCTTCAAATTCGCAATTACTCTACTAGCATGACTCTAATATCACCATCCTCATATCTCAAAACAATCATCAAACTTCTCATAGTATTCAATGCACTTTATATGAAAGTTTTTATTATAGCCATCTTGGATGTCCATCATAGCAGGACTAGTTTTATAACCAAAGCAAATTACCATGCCGTTCTAAAAGACTCTAAAAATAATATAAGTGAAGCATGAGAGATCAAAAATTTCTATAAAATAAAGCCACCACCGTGCTCTAAAAAGATATAAGTGCAGCACTAGAGCAAAACTATCTAGCTCAAAAGATATAAGTGAAGCACATAGAGTATTCTAATAAATTGCGATTCAAGCGTGTCTCTCCCAAAAGATGTGTACAGAAAGGATGATTGTGGCAAACTAAAAATAAAATACTCACATCACACATGACGCTCCAAGCAAAACACATATCAGGTGGTGAATAAAAATATAGTCTCAAGTAAAGTTACCGATACATGAAGACGAAAGAGGGGATGCTTTCCTGGGGCAACCCCAAGCTTAGGCTTTTTGTTATCCTTGAATTTTACCTTGGGGTGCCTGGAGAATCCCCTAGATTAGGCTCTTGCCACCCTTTATTCCGTAGTCCATCAAATCCATACCCAAAAACTTGAAAACTTCACAACACAAAAACTTAACATAAAATCTCATGAGCTCTGTTAGTATAAGAAAATAAACCACCACTTCAAGGTACTGTAATGAACTCATTATTTATTTATATTGGTGTTAAACCTAATGTGTTCCAACTTCTCCATGGTTCATATCCCCCGATACTACTCATAGATTCATCAAAATAAGCAAAAAACACACGAAAAACAGAATCTGTCAAAAACAGAACAATCTGTAGCAATATGTAACTTTCGAATAATTCTGTAACTCTAAAAATTCTCAAATAAATTGGTGGACGTGAGGAATTTGTATATTAATCATCTACAAAAATAATCAACCTAAAATCACTCTCTAGTAAAAACTGGCAGCTAATCTCGTGAGCGCAAAAGTTTCTGTTTTTTACAGCAAGATCGCAAAGACTTCACCCAAGTCTTTCCAAAGGTTCTACTTGGCACAAACATAAATTAAAACATAAAACCACATCTAAACAGAAGCTAGATGAATTATTTATTACTAAACAGAAGCAAAAAGTAAAGAACAAAAAAAAATTGGGATGCCTCATGTCGGCGTCCTGGGAACCAGGGTACCCAGACTTGCATGTCTGCGGGCCGCGACGCACTCCTACTACGGCCTGGTACGGCCCAGCTGATCGACCAGCTGCTCAAGACCCTCGTGAGGGGGCTAGACCTTGCGAGGAGAACGACGTCAAGATCCCCTCATGAGCGGCCTCGTCTAGGTTGCTCCGGAGGGGCGGAGAGTCCAAGGCCAAGCCTAGCTCAGGAGGAGGCAGTGACGCGAGCAATGATGCACCGCGCCAGCCCATGCCAGCGGCACAGTTGCCATTTTTGTGCAAAGGAGACAGCGCAGGCGCAGGTTCTCGAGGAGCGGGACAAAGGTTTCCTCTTTGGTGCAACAAGACCGAAGACAGCAAGGACGACAGGGAGGATGTCACCACCGAGCCCACCACCGCGTCGCCACCTGATCCCTTTTGCAGGCGAAGACCGCTTTTGTCAGGATAGGAACGTCCTTATGTTCCCGCTCAAAATGGTCGTTGTGGAATCCCTTCCCGCCTAAACATTTCAGGGGAAGAGGATCCTGGCCGCCCATATAAGTAGCTAGGGTCTCTACTATGGAGGGGATTCTCATCGGATCCAGAGACTCCGCCCTCGCACAAAGGAGCAAGAGCCCTTGCCTTATGACCCTCCTGAGCTTTCCTCCTGAGCTCAGGAATCACTGTACTCACTTATACTCAAGCCCTCCCGAAGCTAATCCACCAAAGCAGGAAGTAGGGTTTTACACTGCAAGGTGACCTGAACCTGGGTAAATTCGTGTGTGTTTTACTTGTTGTTCACTTGAATCTCTTCACCGGACGAGGGCGAGACGCTAGGTAGACGTGAGTGGGAGAGATCTTCGTTCACGCCCCTGTGTTCGTACTTCTTGGGTTTTGCGGAGCCCGAAATCCGACATTTGGCGTGCCAGGTAGGGGGCGTGTCAAAATCTCGCCTCTCCGACGACCTCGCCTCCCCTCTCCTGCTCCACGCAGCCATGATGACTGCGGACTGCCACATCCGCATGGAGGCTGGCACTGTCCCTATCGTCCGAGCGGCATCGGCGGACCGCGCCACCCATGGGCGCTCCGCGTCCTTCCCCGACGACGTTTTCGCCGGCCGGGCCACCGGAGAGCGGCCTGCTCCACCACTTCCGCTCCATGTGGCCTCGCCGGCGGTGCTCTTGGTGGCCCGGAGGCTGCCCCGCAACCGGCCACCCACGGAGGAGCTCGGCGCTTGAACGGCCCACGTCGGCGGGTTGCGGGGCGCTGCCGGCGAGGGGCTGCCCTGTCGCGGGGTCGCCTACATCCTCGGAGGGTCCCAAGCACTGGCAGGTCGGGGCCGCCGCCCAGCCGTAGGAGGCCCCGCGGACACAGAGCGCGCAGGGGCACGTCGGCACCTTCGGCCCTGGCGACCGCGCCACAGTTGCAGCTGGCACGAACGTCCTCCCCACGGTATGCGCTCCCACCATCTGCGAGGTGGCCGTCACGAGGACCCTCATCGACGGCGGCGCCGGGCACAACCTCCTCTCCCCCAAGGCCTTCGGTCATCTGCCCGTGTCCTACAGGCAGCTCCTCCCCACCAAGCCCTTCTCAGGGGTCACGGGCTCGGCCGTCCCGCTCGGCCAGATCCGCCTCCCAGTCACCTTCGGCACACCTGCTAACTACCGGACTGAGCTCATCGACTTTGATGTTCCGCCCATCCATCTGCCGTACAACGCCGTCCTCGGCTTCCCAGCCTTGGCGAAATTCATGGCGGCGACACACCCAGGCTACAACAACGTCAAGATGCCCGGGAGAAGCAGCGTCATCACCATCAAAGGGGACCTCAAGGCCGCCCTTTAGGTCTTCGGACGCACTTACAGGGCTGTTGCCGCGGCTCATTCAGATGCGAAGGGGGCTCCGAAGACGCCGGAAGCCGCGCCTGCCAAGAAGAAGCAGCTCTTCTCTCAGGACCCGGCCGAGACGAAGCAGGTGCTCGCTGACGAGGAGGGCTCAGGAGCCACCTTCACCATCGGCACAGGCATGGACCCTGAGCAAGAGGCAGTGTTGGTTAGCTTCCTCAGGGCTAACAAGGATGTGTTCGCTTGGAAAGCCGCTGAATTGGTCGGGGTGCCTAGGCACGTCATCGAGCATGACCTCACGGTGTGCCCCAACGCACGCCCATCAAGCAAAAAGCACACAGACAGGCCTCGGAGAAGCAGGCCTTCATCGTTCAAGAGGTTCCGAAGCTAGAGGAAGCAGGCGTCGTACGGGATGTACGGCACCCGGAGTGGCTGGCCAACCCCGTCATAGTCCCGAAGAAAGGAGGCAAGGAGCGCATGTGCGTCGACTTCACGAGCCTTAACAAATTCTGCCCTCATGACCCGTTCCCTCTCCCGCGCATCGACCAAATCGTAGACTCAACGGCTGAGTGCGACCTGCTCTGCTTCCTCAACGCCTTCTCGGGCTACCACAAAATTAAGATGGCGGTGGAGGATGTGGAGAAAACGGCGTTCCTGACCCCTTGCGGGGTCTACTGCTACACCAGCATGCCTTTCGTGCTGAGAAATGCGGGCGCCACCTTCCAGCTCCTGATGCACATCACCCTCGGCCCTCAGCTCGGGAGGAATGCATAGGCCTACGTCGACGACATCGTGGTCAAGACCAGAGAGGCCGGGACTCTCATCCAGGACCTAGAAGAAACATTCGCCAACCTGTGCAAGGTGAAGCTGTGCCTCAACCCGGAGAAGTGCGTGTTTGGTGTACCCTCTGGCAAGTTGCTAGGGTTCCTGGTTTCACACCAGGGCATTGAAGCTAATCCGGAGAAGATCAAGGCCATCGAAAGAATGAAGCCACCCACAGACCTGAAGGAGATGCAGAAGCTTGCGGGATGCATAACGTCCCTGGGGCGCTTCATCTCTAAGCTTGGTGAACGCGCCCTCCCGTTATTCAAGCTCATGAAGAAGAAGGGGCCCTTTGAGTGGACTCCGGAGGCCGATGCCGCCTTCCGGGATCTCAAGGAATACCTCACCAGCCCGACGGTTATGGTAGCACCACGACCCCTGGAACCCATGACTCTCTATCTTGCCGCGATGCCTCACTCCGCCAGTGCAGCGCTAGTGGTGGAGCGCGTGGAGAGGCCCCGAAGCGCGAGGCCACGGGGCAATTTGGAATCCTCAGGACCCCCGTCGCCCCTGACGTAGTTCCGAAGGTAGATTCGACCACGGTTACTGGCGGCCCCGCAGTCCAGCAAGAAGCACCCAAGATTCCTGAAGCGCCTGAGGATCCTACGGCTCCGACCCTCATGGAGCACCCAGTGTACTTCGTCAGCATCGTACTGCGCGACGCGCGCTCGCGCTACCTGATGCCTCAAAAGCTGCTCCTGGCGCTCCTTGTCACCTCCAGGAAGTTGTGCCATTACTTCCAAGGCCACCCTATCAAGGTTGTCTCGTGATACCCTCTCGAGAAAGTGCTCCGGGGCCCGAATGTCGTCGGGAGGGTCGCTAAGTGAAACATTGAGCTCCAGGCGTTCCAGTTGGAGTTCAGCACCACGCGAACGATCAAAGGGGCGGCTCTGGCGGACTTTGTGGCAGAATGGACCGACGCGCCGGAGCAAGGGGCCGGCAAGGATCGCTCGCTGGCCCCCGGCGATGAAGCCCCGGACGGATGGGTGGTATACTTCGACGGCGCCTTCTCGCACCTTGGCGCGGGAGCTGGCTCCGTGTCAGTTTCTCCCACTCAGGACAAGTTGTACTACGCCGTGCAGCTTTGCTTTCAGCAAGGCGAGAAGGTCTCCAACAACATCGCAGAGTATGAGGGCCTGATTGCTGGGCTCAAGGCCGCCGCTGCACTGGGGGTCAAGTGCCTCACCATCAGAGGCGATTCGCAGCTCCTCATCAACTTCTCCAACAAGAAATACAAGCCCAAGGACGAGCACATGGAGGCATATCTGGAGGAGGTGCGTAAGATGGAAAAGCGATTTCGAGGACTGGAGGTGCAGCACGTGCCAAGACGCACGAACAAGGAAGCGGATGACATCACCAAACAAGCCTCCAAACGGGAGCCTCAGAGGCCGGGCATCATCGAGGAGTGGCTGCTCAAGCCGTCGGCAACACCGCCCGCTCCTGAGTCGGCGTCCCCTCAGCAGGGGCTCCCTGCGGAGCCTGCAGCCAGAGCTCCGCCCTACGGACCGACCTCCGGAGCCCGCCTGCTACTTGTCGCGGAGCCCGAGGAGGGTTGCTGGACCCAAGAGCTCAAGATGTACCCGCAACACAATACGTTGCCAGACAAGGAGGAAGACGCGGAGTGCGTGGTTCGATAGGCCTCGGCTTATTGCATCCAAGATGGCAAACTCTACAGGAGGCGCCCCAATGATGTCTCACTAAAGTGCATCTCGAGGAAACAAGGACGCGAGTTGTTGGCTGACATCCATGGTGGGGACTGCGCTCACCATTCGTCGTCTCGCGCCCTCGTGGGCAAGGCCTTCCGCAGCGGCTTCTACTGGCCCACGGTGCTTAACGACGCCGCGGAGCTTGTGCAGGCTTGCGAAGCGTGCCGGTTTCACGCCAAGCAGATCCACCAACCAGTGCAGGGCCTCCAGACGATCCCGCTCTCCTGGCCCTTCGCGGTCTGGGGATTGGACATCCTGGGTCCATTTCCCCGGGTGGCGGGGGGCTACCTCTTCATGTACGTCGACATCGACAAATTCACCAAGTGGGCAGAGGTGGAGCCTGTTAGCGCAATCCCAGCCGGATCGGTCGTCAAGTTCATCCAGGACCTCGTGAGGCGATTTGGGGTCCCCAGCCGCATCATCACGGATAACGGTTCGCAGTTCACAAGCAATCTCTTCGGGTCATATTGTGCTAACCTTGGAACACAGATCTGCTACGCCTCGGTGGCTCAACCCAGGAGCAACGGTCAGGCCGAACGCGCCAACGTGGAATTCTTGTGTGGCCTCAAGACGCGCGGCTTTAAGAAGAAGCTCGAGGCTTGCGGCAGGAGCTGGATCAACGAGCTCTAGTCTGTGCTATGGTCGATCTGAACCACCGCTACCAAACCCATGGGAGAAACTCCTTTCTTTCTTGTCTATGAGGCGGAGGCGGTCCTCCCTCACGAGGTCAAGCATCGCTCCCCATGGGTCATGGCTTTCAACGAGGAACGCCAGGACGCCGCCTGGCAGATGGACCTCGTGCTCGGCGAGGTGGGGCGCCGCCGAGCTGCCCTCAAGGCAGCGCGATATCAGCATGCGCTGTGGCGGTACCACTGCTGCAGCGTCCGCACAAGAACACTTGAAGTTGGTGACTTGGTCCTGAGGTGGGTCCTCTCCAGGGAGGGGTTACACAAGCTCTAGCCCATGTGGGAGGGCCCGTGCAGAATCGCCCGTGTCTCTAGGCCTGGTGCTGTGCGCCTGGAGACGCAGGATGTAGTACCTATCCAGAATTCCTGGAACATTGAGCACCTCAGGAGGTTCTATCCGTAATTAAGGCTCCGTGCCCGTGAAGGTCTCCGCTCGTGACACTGTCACGTAATAATAAGTTGGGGTTGTACACGCCTCGGAGTCTCCTGAGCGTTGCCTATGGGCCATCAGACGGGGCTCCCACCCACGTCCCAGTGGCAGTCCTTAGCTCCGCGCTGGGAAGAAGACGTAGTGTAGTGGTCGGACGCGACCTTTTCCTTTTTTTGGCTTGGTGTTTGGCTGTCAACCTTTTCTACCTCCTTGGCTATCAGCCCTTCCTCTACCCCATGCTATGAAGTTCTCATGTTTCTTCCATTTGGTTGGAATCTTGCTTGGGATTTTCTCTCGCCGATTTTAAGTTCAGCTTGTTAAGCAGGGGTTGTGCCGCTTACTCTCCTTCGCGTGCCTCGCGCGTGGGGGCTGGGACACGGTCGGTCCCTGCTCTCGTCCGCCACGGTCCCGTGACCTCACCTGGCCAAGCCTGCTCAGACTCTGGCGTAGGACTTCTTGGTCCACGCGACCTATTCTGTCGAGCCAGCTCAGGCCTTGGCGCCTTAATCCACGCACGGCACTCTGAGCGGATCACTCATACTCGGGGGATGCGCAGGTCAGGATCCCCCAAATTCAGCCATCCTCATAGCCCGTCGGGGGCTCATGACGCCAATGAGTCAGGAGCACTTCGCTTCAAGACATCGCAGCACATAAGCTAAGTAATCTCACCCAGACCAAAAACATGATAGCAAGTTCTCGCTTCATACATATATCATAGTCCATTACACGCCTTCTCGAGGCAACTTAAAATTTTGACACAGGAAGGAAATGAAGAAAAAGAAGAAGCAAAGGCCGCTCCCACTCAGTCGGAGTCTCCCAACTCCTCCCTCTTCACCGAGCCACAGCGGGGCAACGACCCCCTCCCCTCGCCGAGCCGAGCTCGGCGGCGCGGTGGCTCTTTGTAGCCGCCGCTGCTGCAGGAGCTGTTGCTACCACAGAAGGGGGACCCGCAGTGCCCTCCAGGGCCAAGCTTGTCTCCATAGGAGGAACTGCTTCTCCGGACACCGTCCCCACCATCCTCTACGTCGTCAGCTTCAGGACAGCACCCAAGGCGCCTCCCTTCCTCCGAGAAGACCCTGACGAACAGCGTTGAGGCGCCATCATACCTGAAGTGGAGCGCGCACCTCCCCCGCAGCCGACGCGCATGCAAACGACTGCCATCCGTGCTCTAGGAACACGTCGCCTGAGGGAGCAACGTCGACCTCCACCCAGGACGCACCACTGAAGTAACCGTCGGTCTGCAGCCAGAGGCCGCCGGGGCCCCCAGCTGGTAGCACATTGCCGAACGAGTGGGGGAGCCGGAGCCACAAGCCGCCAGGCTTCTCCGCCCACACCACGAACTCCGACGACACATTGAAGGAATGGAGTTGCGGGCGAGGAGGACGCACGACCGCCAAACGCCGCGTCGCGCCTCCACTCCCACCGCGGCGATGACCACCTTCACCGCGAGAAGAGGCACCACGCCTCTCACCGGCGACCGCGTCGGGACTCGGAAGGCCGCACCCGCTCCCTCGAGGAGCCGCCGTGGGCGCAGCGGCATATTTGCGGGGGCGGCCGCGGCCCCTCTTTGATGGCGGCGAAGCCAAATCCTTCGGGGCCTTCCCCTTCGCCACGGCGGATGGCTTCCTCCGTGGCGCCATGGAGACCTCGCGGCAAGAAGAAGAGCGGGGAGCGAACAAGGAGGCAGACGATGCTGGCTTGAAGATGGCTTGGGGGCTCCCCCCTAGTCCCATTTATAGGACGGAGGAGCCCAACCGCCAGTCACTGGCGTCACAGCCATAACAACTCCGTCATCCACGCCAAGGAGTTGTCAAGTCGCACGGTTGCCAAGACTGCGCGGGGAGCGGATTTGCCACGTCCCATCCAACCATCACGCGCAAGCCTAGCCCACAGCCTTTTGGGGCCCGCGCCGCTTCGTCCTCGACTAAGGCTTTGCCCCAAAGCCAACTCTGCGCACGCCTTGGGCCCAGGGGCTACTGTCGGCATCTTGGGAACCAGGGTACCCAGACTTGCCTGTCTGCGGGCCGCGACGCGCTCCTATTACGGCCTGGTACGGCCCAGCTGATCGACCATCTGCTCAAGACCCTCTTGAGGGGGCTAGACCTCTCGAGGAGAACGACGTCAAGACCCCCTCAGGAGCGGCCTCGGCTAGGTTGCTCCGGAGGGGCGGAGAATCCAAGGCCAAGCCTACCTCACGAGGAGGCAGTGACGCGAGCAGTGACGCACCGCAGCAGCGGTGCAGTTGCTGTTTTGGAGCAAAGGAGACAACGCAGGCACGGGTTCTCAAGGAGCGGGACAAAGGTTTCCTCTTTGGTGCAACAAGACCGAAGACCGCAAGGACGACAGGGAGGATGTCACCACCGAGCCCACCACCTGATCCCTTTTGCAGACGAAGACTGCTTTTGTCAGGATAGGAACGTCCTTGTGTTCCCGCTCAAAATGGCCGTTGTGGAATTCCTCCCCGCCTAAACATTTCGGGGGAAGAGGATCCTGGCCGCCCATATAAGTAGCTACGGTCTCCACTATGGAGGGGATTCTGATCAGATCCAGAGACTCCGCCCTCGCACAAAGGAGCAAGAGCCCTTGCCTTATGACCCTCCTGAGCTTTCCTCCTGAGCTCAGGAATCACTGTACTCACTTATACTCAAGCCCTCCCGAGGCTAATCCACCGAAGCAGGAAGTAGGGTTTTACACCGCAAGGTGGCCTGACCTGGGTAAATTCGTGTGTGTTTTACTTGTTGTTCGCTAGAATCTCTTCATGGGACGAGGGCGAGATGCTAGGTAGACGTGAGTGGGAGATATCTTCGTTCACGCCCCTGTGTTCGAACTTCTTGGGTTTTGCGGAGCCCGAAATTCGACACCTCCCAACAAGCGCTATCGCTTAACGCCCTTAGCTAGGCATTAAAACGCAAATAGATCTAGGTATTATCCTCTTTGGTATGCAATCCATAAGTGGCTCTCATAATAGATTCATAAGGAAATTTAATTTTCTTCCTTGGAAAGTGTTCCATGCCTTCCCTTAACGGAAATTGGAATCTAATATTTCCTTCTTTCATGTCAATAATTGCACCAATCATTCTAAGGAAACGTTTACCAAGAATAATGGGACATGCAGGATTGCAATCTTTATCAAGAACAATGAAATCTACGGGCACATAATTCCTATTTTCAACAATAAGAACATCATTAATCCTTCCCATAGGTTTCTTAATGGTGGAATCCGCAAGATGCAAATTTAAAGAACAATCATCAAATTCACGGAAACCTGGCACATCACATAAGGTTTTTGGACTCGTAGAAACACTAGCACCCAAATCACACAAAGCATAGCATTCCTAATCCTTAATCTTAATTTAAATAGTAGGTTCCAACTCATCATAAAGTTTTCTAGGGATAGAAACTTCTAGTTCAAGCTTTTCTTCATAGGATTGCATTAAAGCATCAACGATATGTTTAGTGAAAGCTTTATATAAGCATGAGGAGAATTTAACACGGATTGCAACAAGGAAATACAATCTATGAGAGAGCAATTATCATAATTAAATTCGTTGAAATCCAAAATAGTGGGTTCATTGTTATGTAAAGTTTTGACCTCTTCGGTCCCACTTTTATTAATTTTTGCATCTAGATCTAAAAACTCTGAATTACTGGGACAACTTTTAACTGAAGTTGACTTATCTCCTATCCCATCTTTATCAAGATTCATATTGGTAAACAAATATTTAATAGGAGTCATATCAATCACTTCTAGATCCTCATCATTATTATCATAAAAACTAGAAGAACACGCTTTCACAATGCAGTCTTTTTTAGCACACATCCTAGCGGTTCTTTCTTTGCACTCATCAATAGAAATTCTCATGGCTTTGAGAGACTCATTGACGTCATGCTTAGGTGGAATAGATCTAAGTTTCAAGGAATCAACATCAAGAGAAATTCTATCCACGTTCCTAGCCAAATCATCAATCTTAAGCAGTTTTTCTTCAATCATAGCATTAAAACTCTTTTGTGAAATCATAAATTCCTTAACACTATTCTCAAAATCAGAGGGTATCTTATTATAATTTCCATAAGAATTGTTGTAGGAATTTCCATAATTATTAGAGGGATTACTAGGAAAAGGCCTAGGATTAAAGTTTCCTCTATAAGCATTGTTACCAAAATTATTCCTACCAATAAAATTAACATCCACAGATTCATTAGTATTATCAATCAAAGTAGATAAGGGTAAATCATTGGGATCAACATTAGTACCCTTTCTAGCAAACAATTTCATAAGTTCATCCATCTTTCCACTCAAAACATTGATTTCTTCAATTGCATGCACTTTTTTACAAGTGGAGGATCTCTCGGTGTGCCATTAAGAATAGTTAACCATTATATTATCTAGGAGTTTAGTAGCTTCTCCTAAAGTGATTTCCATAAAAGTACCTCCTGCGGCCAAATCTAAAAGATTTATAGAAGCAGAGTTCAAACGGGCATAATTTTTTTGTATAATCATCCATAGATTCAAACCATGTGTGGGACAATTTCTTATCATAAGTTTCATCCTCTCCCAAGATTGTGCTACATGCTCATGATCAAGTTGTTTGAAATTCATAATATTGTTCCTAAGGGAGATGATCTTAGCGGGAGGAAAATACTTGGCAATAAAACAATCTTTGCACTTATTCCATTAATCAATGCAATTCTTAGGCAAAGAAGAAAACCAAGTTTTGGTCCGATTTCGTAGTGAGAATGGGAATAGTTTTAATTTAACAAGATCATTATCTAAATCTCTTTTCTTTTGCATATCGCATAAATCAACAAAATTATTCAAATGAGATGCGGCATCTTCACTAGGAAGGCCGGAAAATTTATCTTTCTTGACTAGATTCAATAAAGCAGCATTGATCTCACAATATTCCGCATTAGTAGCGGGAGCAATCGGAGTGCAAATAAAGTCATTATTATTGGTGTTGGAAAAGTCACATAATTTGGTATTTTCTTGAGACATCATGACAAAGCAAGCAACCCAACACACAAGCACACAAAAAGCAAGCGAACACGACAAAAGAGAGGCGAAGAAAAGGCAAAGGCTTTCAAAAATCGTTTTAGAAGTGGGGGAGAGGAAAACGATAGGCGAATGGAAAATATGTAATGCGAGGGAGAAGAGTTTATGATGGGTACTTGGTATGTCTTGACTTGACGTAGATCTCCCTGGCAACGGCGCCAGAAATCCTTCTTGCTACCTCTTGAGCATGCGTTGGTTTTCCCATGAAGAGGAAAGGGTGATGCAGCAAAGTAGTGTAAGTATTTCCCTGAGTTTTGAGAACCAAGGTATCTATCCAGTAGGAGAAAACTCACAAGTCACCTAGTACCTACATAAACAATCAAGAACCTTGCAACCAACGCGATAAAGGGGTTGTCAATCCTTCACGGCCACTCGCAAAAGTGAGATCTAATAAAGATAGTAAAGTAAATATTTTTGGTATTTTTGTTGTATAGATTGGAAATTAAAGATTGCAAAATAGTAAACGAGATGCGAAGTAAATAAAGGAGATTCAATATAATAGGAAATAGACCCGGGGGCCATAGGTTTCACTAGTGGCTTTTCTCAAGATAGCATGTATTACGGTGAGTGAACAAATTACTGCCAAGCAATTGATAGAAAAGCGCGTAGTTGTCAAGTTATCTAAGGCAATGATCATGAATATAGGCATCACGTCCATGAAAAGTAGACCGAAACGATTTTGCATCTACTACTATTACTCCACACATTGACCGCCATCCAGCAAGCATCTAGAGTATTAAGTTCATAAGAACGGAGTAACGCATTAAGCAAGATGACATGATGTAGAGGGATAAATTAAAGCAATATGATATAATACCCATATTTTTATCCTCGATGGCAACAATACAATACGTGCCTTGGTTCCCCTACTGTCACTGGGAAAGGACACCGCAAGATTGAACCCAAAGCTAAGCACTTCTCCCATTGCAAGAAAGATCAATCTAGTAGGCCAAACTAAACTGATAATTCGAAGAGGCTTGCAAAGATATCAAATCATGCATATAAGAATTCAGAGAAGAACTAAATAATATTCATAGATAAATTGTTCATAAATCCAGAATTCATCGGATCTCGGCATACACACCGCAAAAAGTATTACATCGAATAGATCTCCAAGGGAATCGAGGAGAACTTTGTATTGAAGATCAAAGAGAGAGAAGAAGCCATCTTGCTAATAACTATGGACCCGAAGGTTTGTGGTAAACTACTCACGCTTCATCGAAGAGGCTATGTTGTTGATGTAGAAGCCCTCCGTGATTGATTCCCCTCCGGCAGATCATCAGAAATGGCCCCAAGATGGGATCTCACTATGGAAGGTTGTGGCGGTGGAAAAGTGGTTTCATTCGTCTCCCCAATGTTTCTAGGGTATAAGAGTATATATAGGTGGAAGAGGTACGTCGGTGGAGCTATGAGGGGCCCACGAGGGTGGGGGAGCGCCTACCCCCCTGGGCGTGCTCTCCTGCCTCGTGGCCGCCTCGTGGAGTCCTAGACGGCAACTCCAAGTCTTCTGAATTGCTTTCAATCCAAGAAAGATCATCGCGAAGTTTTCATTCCGTGTGGACTTCGTTTGGTATTCCTTTTCTGCGAAACTCTAAAATAGGCAAAAAAACAAAAACTGTCACTAGGCCTTCGGTTAATATGTTAGTCCCAAAAATAATATGAAAGAGCATAATAAATCACATTAAACATCCAAAACAGATAATATAATAGCATGGAACAATAAAAAATTATAGATATGTTGGAGACGTATCAAGCATGCACAGCAATCGTATAGACACTCAAAATCTCTCCTGGGTTCATCTTTTAAAAAAACTCTCTCGGGTTTAGCTTGCCATCGTATTTCTCTGGCACGTCTGATTTGAATGCCTGAGCGGACTTGCCGCGGCTCATGCGTGAAAGCAGGGCACCCAACCTCGTAAGGTAGGTACCCGCCAACAGCGAATGCAGGCTCTACGATGATTGGGCTGTTGCGCTCATTGGATTGACAGCGCGCATCTCGGCGTCGTTGAATGGTGGCGCGAGCATCTTCTGCTCGTCTATCTTGCAGCACTTGCCGCTGGTCCTGCCGCATCCGCGGGTCCAAAGAAGCCATCGACGCTTTGTTGGGCTCCACATCCCATTGGGAACGCCGAGGCCGCTGATGCTATTGCTGGACTTGTTGCCGTGAGGGTGACTGCATAGTTGATGTACCTTCCACAACATGGCCATCACTTCGAGCTCCTGGTGTTGCCTACGGGTGTCGGGATGGCTCCGCTAGCTGGGACTTGTTCGCCTCCACCAACACGACCAGACTATGGATGGTGGCTCTCCATTCATGCATCTTGTCTAGTATGGGAGGGAAGTTCAACATCATTTAGGCCCACACCATCTCCTCCGTTGCCATTGAAGGCATATTGGAACGGGAAGAACATGACGTCGGTCCACTCCTAGCAGAGCCAGTAAGAGCACCATTTTGTTCTTGCCGTCATGCAACGATCGTGACGAGAGGTTGATGTTGCGGGAGTGGGGGCTATGGATCTTGTACTTGACCCGCATGTGTCTTGCCGTGCGGGTGTTGTTGCGTATGGTCAACAACAACGCCCGGGGTCACATCCCTCCCATTTTGCGACGTATGGGCCGTGTGCTTCGACGCTGTCACCCTCACTCCATTGTAGCCCCCGCGGCAGGAGGATCTCATCTTGCGCCTGACTGGGCAGTGTTGCTCCGGTGGCCGCATTCACCGTCGCGCTGAGGGTGCGGAAGTTGCGCGCCCGCACCGCCAACACCGTTATTGTTGTTTTGGTCGAAGGGTCGTGGAATATGACCGCATCCAGTACCTCCACCGTTCGTTCCCGCCTCAGCGGGCACGACGACCGCGCCGCCTGCGTCGATCGTGCCCACCGCAGCGTCCATGTCGTCCGCTGTGTTGGCATCGCCTGCGCCACCAGCAGATGTGGGTGATGGAAGCTTAGATGTGGAAGGCTTCGTCATCAATGAGCCCTTCTTCTTAGGAGCCATGGATGATGAAGATGGTGATGAAGCTTGATGAATCGGCATGCCGTTCACCAATCCTGGTTCACTCTGGTGAGCCCCCTCCCCTAGCGTGCCTTAGATGTCAGCATGGGTCGATGATCTATGGGGCCGACGAGCCCCTTTGCTGGTTTGGACAGGGGTGGCACGCAACGCAAAGAGCGGGAATGGCGAAGGACGCAAGGATCTTTACCTAGGTTCGGGCCATCAATGAGGTGTAAAACCTTACTCCTACTTTGGTGTATTTGGTGGTTGTGAACACAGGTACACGGAGCGCTCGTCCCCCGACAAGGCGTGAGGAGAGGGTTGCTAAACACATACGTATGTGCGGGGTTTGAATGCATTCGAACCCTTGTAAAGGTTGCCATAGCCCTCCTTTTATAGCTTAATGGGTCACAAAAGCGGCAAAACAGTCTTTATCTAGAGATTAGACAGGAAACAGTGCTATAATACCTAACTCTGCTAGTTAACACAAAGTGCAATAAATGCACTACTAGGTATCACGAGGAGGAGGAATCCCAACAAGGTTGCTGCACCGCTTGCCGAACCGCCTCGCTGTAATCTTGACACGCCACCCAAACGGGTGGTGCTGAAGGTAAAAATCGGCATGATGCACTGCCACGTGTCCGGCAAGCTCCACCTAACAACATGCGGGCTGGACACCTCACTGATCAGTGACTAGCTTCTCTATGAGGTGGAATGCATGGCAGTTGGCGAGGGAGAGGCTTGCTGGCCACTGGGCTTGCCGGAGTCTGGCCTTGCCGGATCCACGTTCCCGGCAAGGGAACTACTTCTAGTGCTTCAGCATGTAGCTTGTCTTAGTCTTTTTAATGCGATCATTGATCTCACAACGAGCGGCTTCTCTAAGCTTGTATCTTTTGAATAGGAATCTTCGTTTGGCGGGGGGCTTCTACTCGTCTGTGCAAAAGTCAAGGTATTACACACCCATGTCTAATACACTGACAAAAAACATGGAACAATTTCATCATTAATGATGGATTTGTGTTCCGTGCTAATAAGATATGCATTCCAGCTAGCTCCATTTGTCTTTTCTTGTTGCAGGAGGCGCATGGAGGAGATTAATGGAACACTTTTGCATAAAGAAAACGGAGGACATACTTGATACACATATCTTTTGGCCAAAGATGAGATGGGATGTTGAGCGCTTTGTTGCTCACTGCACTACATGTCAAAAAGCGAAGTCACGACTTAATCCTCATGGTTTATATATGCCTTTGCATGTACCTAGTGTTCCATGGGAGGATATATCTATGGTCTTTCTTTTAGGTTTACCACGAACGAAGAAGGGGATGGATAGCATATTTATTGTCGTGGATATATTTTCGAAAATGTCCCACTTTATACCATGTCACAAAAGTGATGATGCTACTAATGTTGTTTATTTGTTCTTTTGTGAAATTATTCGCTTGCATGGTGTTCCAAATAAAATTGTTTCAGATCATGATACTAAATTTCTTAGCCACTTTTGGAGATTGTTATGGGCTAAGTTGGGGACTAAACTGCTTTTTAGTACTACATGTCACCCCGAAACCGATGGACAAACTGAAGTAGTCAATAGAACATTGTCTACTATGCTTAGAGCCATTTTGAAGAATAACCTAAAAATGTGAGAAGAATGCCTACCTCATATTGAATTTGCTTATAATCTTTCGCTGCATTCTACTACTAAGATGTGTGCTTTTGAAGTTGTGTATGGTTTTCTACCTCGTGCACCTATTGATTTGTTGCCTCTTCCATCTTCGAAGAACGTTAGTTTTGATGCTAAACTACATGCTGAATTGATCTTAAAAATGCATGAGTTAACTAAGGAAAACATTGAGTGTATGAATGCTAAATATAAACTTGCTAGAGATAAGGGTAGAAAACATGTTGTATTTGCACCTGGAGATCTTGTTTGGTTACATTTGCGTAAGCATAGGTTTCCTGATTTGCGCAAATCATAGCTAATGCCACTTGTTGGTGGTCCTTTTAAGGTGTTAGAGAAAATAAATGATAATGCATATTAACTTGAGCTGCCTATAGATTTTCGGGTTAGCTCCACTTTTAACATTGCATATTTGAAGCCTTATTTGGGTGTGGAAGATGAGCTTCCGTCGAGGAAGAATTCATTTCAAGAAGGGGAGGATGATGAGTACATCAATACCATTATTACACCCATAGCCCCTGCTGATATACATACTAGACAATTGTTGGAGCTCACGCACGCCAATTGAATTAACGGTACTTTCATTTCTTGGTAACAATTCTAATATTCATGAGAATATGGGGATGCCTAAATTGGATACATTTGTGTTGATTACTAATGAAGGGAATAGCATGGACAAGAGGGATGAACACTGGAGCGGGATCAAGCATGGAGATGAAGGCGCAAGTGAAGGGAACCAGAACAGCGTGTCTAGTGCAGATTTCAGCACTTTGAAGCCTCCTTGATGACATACAAGGACATGGACGATATATACAATATGCCCTTCGTCCATAACTTATTATAGGTGTTGCGCCACCTTATTTTTGGGCCAGGCCCATGTAATTTCGAAATACAATTTCCTAGGTTGGATATAGAGTCTGTATTGTAGGGAAAGGACTTGGGAGGTGTTTTAGTCCCACCTTGCCAAGGGTGTACGAAATCCCCTCCCTTTTCCCTATAAATATAGCCCTTAAGGCACCTTTTTGACTTTGGGGTTTTTAGACTAAAATTTCGCCATAGTTGCAACTTCGCTTAGTTCGTTTGCATTCAACGACCAGACAAAGACATCACAGAACCCCACCTTCATTAATAAAAATGTACTCTTATATTCGCAATATCCAGATTGAAATTTCAGTTTCTTTCTTGTTATTTGTTTGCATGAAGGAAATAGGACACCGTGGTCAGGTTGATCGTGCTTGGGCATGGAATAACCTCTTGGAGTTGGTTTAGCAATTTCTAAGGTGCGACGTCTTCACACATTAGTAGTCAGATCATCAAAGTCTAGTTCACCAAAAACGATAGCCACCATCTCATCGAAAGACGAGACACCATTGCCTCTATCACAAGTGGGCACTTCCGTGATGATAATTTGAGTATTGTCATTGAACACTTCTACAATAGCATAGGTATGACTACCTTGATTCTGTCATAAAGGCATCACGGATGTACCAGCATGACAGAAAATGTGAACTACTATGACAAATATGTATCATCACGGAAGTATTTTTGTGCAGTGCGTAGGGTCACACACCTAGCATTTGGTAAAGCTAAGGCAGTATTGGGCTATTCATAATGGTGAGTTCGAATGTAGTTCGGAGCCTCGGATGAGATCCGGCACATCACGAGGAGCTTTGGAGTCTGGAGGTAAAGTTTCATACAAGGAAAGTGGTTTTTCGGGATTTCAAAAAATTCCGGTTTTGTATTTGTACCGGGGAGTTCTGAAGGATTTTGGAGTCTGGAGGTAAAGTTTCATACAAGGAAAGTGGTTTTTCGGGGTTTCAAAAAATTCCGGTTTTGTATTTGTACCGGGGAGTTCAGAAGGATTTTGGGGGTCCACCAGTGGGTCCCGCCTATCCTAGAGGCTTGCATGAACTGAGGGGGCACCCTGGCCTACATGGGCCTCGCGCACCAGCCCCCCAAGGGCCCATGCGGCCAAGGGGTCACCGCCGTCTTGGCTTGGAAAGGGGCGCCGCTCCCTAGATTGGAGGAGGGACAAAGTGTCCACACCCCCTCACCCCCTATATAAAGAGAGGTGGAGGGATTCGGTACCATCATCCCTCACCCTAGCCGCCACCCTCCAACTGTCCCTCCACTTCCTCCACCGCAGCAGCTTGGTAAAGCCCTGCAAAAATTCCTCCACCACCACCACCACGCCATCATGATGGCCTAAATCACAACTACCTCTTTGTCTACCTTGTTGGATCAAAGATGAGGAGATGTCGGCGAGTTTTAGAGGTGCGGTTCATGCAGCACTCGATCGGATTGGACCGTGAATAGTACGAGTACATCAACCACGTTCATTGAATGTTTCCTCTTTCGGTCTACAAGGGTATGTCGGCACACTCCGACTCATTGGTAGCATCTCTGAGATTAGATCTTGGGCGAATATGTAGGAGAAAAAAATCCATATAACGGTTCGTTACAAAAACAAATGAAAAAACCAAGATTTTATTTTTCTCTTATGTGAAAAATAAAAACCTAGTTTTTGCTTCGCTACAAAAAATGGCATCAACTTTACCAGGGTTAAGAATTAAATTGTGCCATGGTCCATTCAAATTGAATTTTGGCATGACAAAATAAAAAATATATTTCCATGCCGGACTAAAGTCAAATTTTGACATGTACATAAAGTTATAATTGCCATGGCAATAAAACTAAATTTGCAGGAAAATGAAATGTAAAAATTGGCATGAAAATAAAGTAAAAAAATTGCCGTGACGATATAGGGAAATTTGCCATGTCAATGAAGGGGAATATGTCACGGAAAAATAGAAAGGTAAATTTGATATGCCATTATTGATTAAAAAGTAAAATTTTGACAAGTATGTACAAGTAAAAAAATTCCTTGCAAAATAAATGTAAAGTCGCCATGGAAGAAAAATAAGAATTTGCCATGGCAAAAAATGTTAAAATTTTCCATGGAGATTTAGGTTAAACTGTCTTGTTAATGAAGGTGAATTTGCCATGGCAAAAAATAAAGTAAATTTAATTAGCCATGATCGACTAAAAAGTAAAAATTTGGCACGTATGTAAAAGTAAAATTTTCATGGCAGTATAGCTAATTTTTCCATGGGAAAATAAATGAAAAGTTAAAATTTGTCATGGATAAATATAAAGTATAAATTTTCACGGCAATAAAAGTTAAAAATTGTCACGCTATAGGTAAATTTTCCATGTCAATGAAGGTGAATTTTCCATGGCGAAAAGAAAAGAAAATTTAATTAGCCATGATCGACTAAAGTAAAATTTTGACAATGTATGTAAAAGTAAAATTGCCATGTCAGTATAGATAATTTTTCTATAGCCAAAAATTGTAAGTTTGCCATGGAGAAACATAGGAATTGCCATGGCAGTAAAAGTCAAAATTTTCCATTGTGATTCATGTAAAATTTCCATGTCAATGAAGGCAAATCTTCCATGGCGAATAGAATGGTAATTATTTTCATGCCGATAAACTAAAAAAATTGACATGCTACAAAGTAAAAATAGTCATGTTCTTGAAAAGGAAACAAGTAGATGGACATTTTGTTGTGCACAGATCGCGTGGCTAGTTTAGACAAAGTTTGTAATCTAAAATGATGGTAAAATGTACATATCATGGTGGGTTGCATTTTCGGGGGTACTAGTCACAAAGGCAATTTTATGGAATTTGTTAATAGCATGGCAAAAGTTTCATATTTGATCACATAGCAAATCATTAAAAACATTTAGTTTTCCTAGAAAAATCATAGTAAAATGTGTATAAAAAGTTTAAATGTCCACATGTCAATCCTTGGAAGTTTAAAACTTTTCACATGGAAAAATAATATATTCTTGTACATGGAAATTTCACGCATATGTTGGTGTACACAAAAAACATGACAAAATTGACATGTGACTAAGATATAATTCTACAATATGTTTAGATTTGCCATGGTCTTAACCAAATTACGCCATAGGTCTAAAATATCAAATGCTTGTACCATGAGGGACATGGCTACAAATTATGAACAAAAAATCGCCATGGCATATGCATATTAAAATTTTGCCATGGTGTGTAAGTTATAATTTTCATTCTTTGTGTAAGAAAATTCCATTAATGTATTCATATACATTAAAAAATCCATAACCATAAACAACATCTTCCATGCTCCATGCTGGCTCTCAAAATCATTCAAAGCAAAAATCATATCAAAAATTGTCATGGCAAAACTATTTACAAAAAAAATATGGTAGGAGGTTTAATATTGAAATTTTGCCATGTCACTTGATGATAATTTTCCATGGCAAATAATATCTAATTAAAAATGATTTGCAATGGTATATGAAATTAAATCATGTGTAATTCATGAGAAAATGTAGAAGAAAAGTGGTATGAATTAAATATCATTCATCATGGAAATTTCAGATCTGTATAATTAAAGATCTCTAATGCTTGGAAAATTAAGACAACATTGTGGATGGACATGGCAAAAATGATTTGTAAAAAGAATGAATAGCAAGTTTCTATGGCAACTATTTGATTAAAAAACTATCATGGTAACTATTTACTAAACAAATTGTCATGGGTATATCAAAATCCATATCAAATTTATAGTAGTTTCCTACATGGAAACTAATTACTAACAAAACCTAGCCTATCATGGACCGATAGCAAAAGATGACACTAAATGGAAGCAGAAGCAAATAATGGTGACATGGAAAAACGATCTTTGAAATTGAATAAAAAGGGAACTAGAGTTGTCATCATGTGTTGCCTTTCCATTTGCCATGGTAAAAGGGGTAAAAACTGGTGGTTTTGTTGCCATTCCTGAAGATAATGCCCCTCTCTGGACTAATTGTTGCTACTTCTATATATGATGCCCTATAATGATGGTTCGTCAATCCCCACTATTCGCTACTAACCCAGTACAAGGAACAATGTCCCCAGATGCATTCGAGCCCCCCCCCCCAAGTAAACAACAAGACTACACCCCCTACCGCTACATCTCATGTCCGGCAACCACATCACGACGCTGCAACTGACACATCATGGTGTTGTAAGGTAACGACTAGCGACTCTCTAAGAAAACCTTTTTCTTTTGGACATACTAGTTTGTAAGGTAACGGGTACTCTCTCCCCCTCTCCCCCACCCCTCCCTCTCCCTCTCCCTGCATCATAATCTTGAAAATGCACATCCAACTTGTGTGGTGCCAATATTACCAGCAGATTTCAACACAAATCTAACATCGGGTAACCAGGTCCAACATTTGTCAAGAGATTGCTAGAATGTGGCACTGTGGTCTTAAAGATTTGCAATGCCAACAACACGAGATGTGATGTAGGGTGGAACCCTAATGGCCAATCTTACACAAAATGGAGGGGATTTCCCAAAGAACATGATAAACACACAAGAGGAAAGCACTCAAATAAATTTGATACAATCACACATGTGCTAGATCCAAATACACAAAGAGGTAACAAAGGTCCAAATCCAACAAAGGCGGATACAACAGGGGAACTAGTTCATCTCAATGCTAGGAGGAAGGAGGTCTTGAATCCTTGAATGATCTTCCCACAACGGGGCCTTGAGTCCACTTGGGAGACCTTGGTCTCCAAAGGAGTAGGGATAAGTGGATGAGCAAAGCTCTGTCTCAAGCTTGAGCTATCACAATGCTAACCCTAAAATATTTGGGAAGGAGTATATGTAGTCTAGCAGGGCGAAGGGGTACATGGGCCTCGGCCTAATAAGGTGTGCGCAAACAGTCGATGGACGTTACCAGTCGTCCGGTGTCTTGATACGTCCATTTTGCATCATGTTTTTATGTTGATATTTATTGCATTATGTACTGTTATTTCACATTATGGTATACTACATATGCCTTTTCTCTCTTATTTTACAAGATATACATGAAGAGGGAGAATGCCGGCAGCTGGAATTCTTGACCGGAAAGGAGCAAATCTAATATACCTATTCTGCACAACTCCAAATGTCCTAAAAATTTACGGAGAATTGTTTTGGAATATATATAAAATATTGGGGGAAGAAACAACAAGAGGGGACCCACCAGGTGGCCACAAGCCTGGGGGCGCGCCCTACACACCAAGGAGCACCTCCAGGGCTTGTGGGCCCCCTGGCCATGACCTGACGCCCGTCTTATGGTATATGTGGGGTTTTTACCTAGAAAAAATCATAAGCAAGAGCCACCGTCTCGAGGCCAAACTTGGGCAGAATCAATCTAGGGCTTCGGCGGAGCTGTTCTGTCGGGGAAACTTCCCTCTGGGGGGGGGGGAATCGAATCCATCGTCATCACCAACAATCCTCTCATCGAGGGAGGGTCAATCTTCATCAACATCTTCACAAGCACCATATCCTCTTAAACCCTAGTTCATCCCTTGTATTCAATCTTTGTCTCAAAACCTTATATTGGTACATGTGGTTTGCTAGTAGCATTGATTACTCCTTGTAGTTGATGCTAGTTGGTTTATTTGGTGGAAGATCATATGTTCAGATCGTCGATGATACTCAATACCCCTCTGATTATAAAAATGGATATGCTTTGTGAGTAGTTATGTTTGTTCCTGAGGACATGGGAGAAGTCTTGATGTAAGTAATCGTTTTGGTATTCGTTCAATATTTTTGGTGAGATGTATGTTGTCTTTCCTCTAGTGGTGTTATGTGAACATCGAATACATGGCACTTCACCATTATTTAGGCCTAGGGGAAGGCATTGGGAAGTAATAAGTAGACGATGGGTTGGTAGAGTGACTAGAGCTTAAACCCTAGTTTATGTGGTGCTTCGTAAGGGGCTGATTTGGATCCACATTTTCCTTGTTATGGTTGGATTTAGCTTAATTTTTATTTCGTAGTTGTGGATGCTTGCGAGAGTGGTTAATCATAAGTGGGAGGCTTGTCCAAGTAAGGACAGCACCCACACACCGTTCCACCCACATATAAAATTATCAAAGTAACGAATGTGAATCATATGAGCATGATGAAACTAACTTGACAATAATTCCCATGTGTCCTCGGGAGCACTTTGCTTTATATAAGAGTTCTTCCAGGCTTACCTTTTGCTACAAAAAGGATTGTTCCACCTTGCTACACCTTTTTTACACTTGTTACTAGTTACCCTTTACGAATTATCTTACCACAGAACTATCTGTTATCAACAATTTCAGTGCTTGTAGAAAATACATTGCTGGAAACCGCTTGTCATTTCCTTCTGCTCCTCGTTGGGTTTGAAACTCTTACTTATCGAAAGGAGTATGATAGATCCCATATACTTTTGGTTCATCAAGACTCTTTTCTAGCGGCATTTCCGGGAGTGAAGCGCCTTTGGTTTGTGGAATTTGGTAAGGAAAATTTTATATTACGTGGTGAAATTTATTATCACTTGTCACAATGGAAAATCATCCTTTGAGGGGTTGATTTAGGGTATCTTCTGAAGGAAATATGCCCTAGAGGCAATAATAAAGTTGTGATTTATATTTCCTTATATCATGATAAATGTTTATTATTCATGCTAGAATTGTATTAACCGGAAACTTAGTACATGTGTGAATACATAGACAAAACAGAGTGTCCCTAGTATGCCTCTACTAGACTAGGTCATTGATCAAAGATGGTTATGTTTCCTAACCATAGACATGAGTTGTCATTTGATCAACGGGATCACATCATTAGGATAATGATGTGATGGACAAGACCCATCCGTTAGCTTAGCACTATGATCGTTTAGTTTTACTGCTATTGCTTTCTTCATGACTTATACATGTTCCTATGACTATGAGATTATGCAACTCCCGAATACCGTAGGAACACCTTGTGTGCTATCAAACGTCACAACGTAACTGGGTGATCATAAAGATGCTCTACAGGTGTCTCCGAAAGTATTCGTGGTGTTGGCATAGATCAAGATTAGGATTTGTCACTCCGAATGTCGGAGAGGTATCTCTGGGCCATCTCGGTAATGCACATCATAATAAGCCTTGCTAGCAAATAACTAATGAGTTAGTCACGAGATGATGTATTACGGAACGAGTAAAGAGACTTGCCGGTAACGAGATTGAACTAGGTATAGAGATACCGACGATCGAATCTCGGGTAAGTAACATACCGATGACAAAAGGAACAACGTATGTTGTTATGCGGTTTGACCGATAAAGATCTTCGTAGAATATGTAGGAACCAATATGAGCATCCAGGTTCCGCTATTGGTTATTGACCGGAGATGAGTCTCGGTCATGTCTACATAGTTCTCGAACCCGTAGGGTCCGCACGCTTAACGTTTGATGACGATCGGTATTACGAGTTTATGAGTTTTGATGTACCGAAGGTAGTTCGGAGTCCCGGATGAGATCACGGACATGACGAGGAGTCTCGGAATGTCCGAGACGTAAAGATTGATATATTAGACGACTATATTCGGACACCGGAAGTGTTCTGGAAAGTTTCGGAATTTACCGGAGTGCCGGGGGGGTTACCGGAACCCCCCGGGGGAATGGTGGGCCCTGGTGGGCCATAGGGGAGAGAGAGGGCAGCATCCAGGAGGTGGCGCGCCCCCTCCCTAGGAGGATTCCGAATGGGACTAAGGGAGGGGGCGCGGCCCCTCTTTCCCGCTCCCTCTCCCTCTCTTTCCTTCCCCCTTCTTCCTTCTTTGGTAGGTTCCTACTAGGAATAGGATTGCAATCCTATTCCTAGTAGGACTGCACCCTAGCCGCACCATAGGAGGGCCGGCCGGCCTCCCCCCTTGCTCCTTTATATACGGGGGCAAGGGGGCACCCAAAGACACACAAGTTGATTTGTTCTAGCCATGTGCGGTGCCCCTCTCCACAGAAACACACCTCGGTCATACCGTCACAGTGCTTAGGTGAAGCCCTGCGCCGGTAGATACATCATATCCGTCACCACGCCGTCGTGCTGACGAAACTCTCCCGCGAAGCTCAGCTGGATCAAGAGCTCGTGGGACGTCATCAAGCTGAACGTGTGCTGAACGCGGAGGTGCCGTACGTTCGGTGCTTGATCGGTTGGATCGCGAAGAAGTTCGACTACATCAACCGCGTCACTTGACGCTTCCGCCTCCGGTCTACGAGGGTACGTAGACACACTCTTCCCTCTCGTTGCTATGCATCTGGTAGATAGATCTTGCGTGATCGTAGGAAAATATTAAAATACTACGTTCCCCAACAGTGGCATCATGAGCCAGGTCTATGCGTAGATGGTATGCACGAGTAGAACACAATGAGTTGTGGGCGATACTAGTCATACTGCTTACCAGCATGTCATACTTTGCTTCGGCGGTATTGTGAGATGAAGCGGCCCGGACCGACATTACGCGTACGCTTATGCGAGAATGGTTTCACCGTTACGAGCACTCGTTGCTTAAAGGTGACTGGCGGGTGTCTGTCTCTCTCACTTTAGCTGAATCAAGTGTGGCTACGCCCGGTCCTTGTGAAGGTTAAAACATCACATACTTGACGAAACATCATAGTGGTTTTGCATGCGTAGGTAAGAACGGTTCTTGCTAAGCCCGTAGCAGCCACGTAAAACTTGCAACAACAAAGTAGAGGACGTCTAACTTGTTTTTGCAGGGCATGTTGTGATGTGATATGGTCAAGACATGATGAGATATACGGTTTTGTATGAGATGATCATGTTTTGTAAAGTTATCGGCAACTGGCAAGAGCCATATAGTTGTCGCTTTATTGTATGAAATGCAATCGCCATGTAATTGCTTTACTTTATCACTAAGCGGTAGCGATAGTCGTAGAAGCAATAGTTGGCGAGACGACAACGATGCTACGATGGAGATCAAGGTGTCGCGTCGGTGACGAAGGTGATCATGAAGGTGCTTTGGAGATGGAGATCAAAAGCACAAGATGATGATGGCCATATCATGTCACATATTTTGATTGCATGTGATGTTTATCTTATTATGCTTCTTATTCTGCTTAGAACGACGATAGCATTATAAGATGATCCCTTACTAAATTTCAAGGTATAAGTGTTCTCCCTGAGTATGCACCGTTGCGAAAGTTCGTCGTGCCGAGACACCACGTGATGATCGGGTGTGATAAGCTCTACGTTCAAATACAACGGCTGTAAGCCAGTTTTGCACACGCAGAATACTCAGGTTAAACTTGACGAGCCTAGCATATGCAGATATGGCCTCGGAACACTGGAGACCGAAAGGTCGAGCGTGAATCATATAGTAGATATGATCAACATAAGATGTTCACCTTTGAAAACTACTCCATCTCACGTGATGATCGGACATGGTTTAGTTGATTTGGATCATGTGATCATTTAGATGACCGGAGGGATGTCTATCTAAGTGGGAGTTCTGAAGTAATATGATTAAATTGAACTTTAATTTATCATGAACTTAGTCCTCGTAGTATTAGCATATCTATGTTGTAGATCAATAGCTCACGATGTTGCTCCCCGTTTATTTTTATATGTTCCTAGTGAAAACTAAGTTGAAAGATGTTAGTAGCAATGATGCGGAATTGTTCCGTGATCTGAGGATTATCCTCATTGCTGCACAGAGAATTATGTCCTTGATGCACCGCTAGGTGACAGACCTATTGCAGGAGCAGATGTAGACGTTATGAACATTTTGACAAAAGCTCGGTATGATGACTACTTGATAGTTTAAGTGCACCGTGCTTTATGGCTTAGAACCGGGACTTCAAAAACGTTTTGAACGCCATGGAGCATATAAGATGTTCCAAGAGTTGAAATTAGTATTTCATACTCATGTCCGTGTCGAGAGGTATAAGACTTCTGACAGTACTTTGCCTACAAGATGGAGGAGAATAGCTCAACCAGTAAGCATGTGCTCAGATTGTCTGGGTACTACAATTACTTGAATCAAGTGGGAGTTAATCTTCCAGATAAGATAGTAATTGACAAAGTTCTCTAGTCACTATCACCAAGTTAGTAGAACTTCGCGATGAACTATAATATGCAAGGGATGATGAAAGTAATTCCCGAGCTCTTCGCGATGTTGAAGTCGACGAAGGTAGAAATCATGAAAAAGCATCAAGTGTTGATGGTTTATAAGACCACTTGTTTCAAGTAAAGGGCAAAGGGATAGAAGGGGAACTTCAAGAAGAATGACAAGCAAGTTGTCACTCCCGTGAAGAAACCCAAAGCTAAAACTCAAGCCTAAAACTAAGTGCTTCTACTGCAAAGGAAATGGTCACTGGAAGTGGAACTGCCCTAGATACTTGGCGGATAAGAAGGATGGAAAAGTGAACAAAGGTACATTTTGATATACAGATTATTGATGTGTACTTTACAAGTGTTCATACCAACCCCTGGGTATTTGATACCGGTTTAGTTGCTAAAATTAGTAACTCGAAACGAGAATTGCAGAATGAACAGAGACTAGTTAAAGGTGAAGTGACGATGTGTGTTGGAAGTGGTTCCAAGATTGATATGATCATCATCGCACACTCCCTATACTTCCGGGATTAGTGTAAAACCTAAATAAATGTTATTTCACATTTGCGTTGAGCATCAATATGATTTGATCATATTTGTTGCAATACGGTTATTCATTTAAAGTCATAGAATAATTGTTATTCTGTTTACATGAATACAACCTTCGATGGTCATACACCCAATGAAAATAGTTTGTTGGATCTCGATCGTGGTGATACACATATTCATAATATTGAAGCCAAAAGATGCAAGGTTAATAATGATAGTGCAACTTATTTGTGGCACTGCCGTTTAGGTCATAATGGTGTAAAGCGCATGAAGCAACTCCATAGTGATGGACTTTTGGAATCACTGGATTATGAATCACTTGGTGCTTGCGAACCATGCCTCATGGGCAAGATGACTAAAACTCCGTTCTCCGGAACAATGGAGCGAGCAACGGATTTGTTGGAGATCATACATACAGATGTATGTGGACCAATGAGTGTTGAAGCTCGCGGCGGGTATCGTTATTTTCTGACCTTCACTGATGATTTGAACAGATATGGGTATATCTACTTAATGAAGCACAAGTCTGAAACATTTGAAAAGTTCAAAGAATTTCAGAGTGAAGTGGAGAATCATCGTTACAAGAAAATAAGAGTTTCTACGATATGATCGTAGAGGTAAAATATTTGAGTTAGCGAGTTTGGCCTTCAGTAAAAACAATGTGAAATAGTTTCACAACTCACGCCACCCGGAACACCATAGTGTAATGGTGTGTCCGAACGTCGTAACCGTACTTTATTGGATATGGTGCGATCTATGATGTCTCTTACCGATTTACCACTATCGTTTTGGGGTTATGCTTTAGAGACAGCTGCATTCACATTAAATAGGGTACCATCTAAATCCGTTGAGACGACACCTTATGAACCATGGTTTGGCAAGAAACCAAAGTTGTCGTTTCTTAAAGTTTGGGGCTGCGATGCTTATGTGAAAAAGCTGCGATGGACATACAAGCATTGAAGGCATCAAGAAGAAGATGAAGCTAGGCAAGGCCCAAGGATTCTCCAAAGATGAGCACGGGATTGTTTGGTACAAAGGCCGCATCTGCGTACCAAACAAGATGGAGCTAAAGAACCTGATCCTGCAAGAAGCCCACGACACTCCGTATTCCATCCACCCCGGAGGAACCAAGATGTACCAAGACTTGAAGGCAAGATTCTGGTGGCACGGGATGAAAAGAGAGATTGCAACCTATGTTGCAAAGTGTGATGTGTGCCAAAGGGTCAAGGCTAAATATCAGCGACCTGCTGGGTTGCTTCAACCACTCAAGGTTCCTGAGTGGAAGTGGGATAAAGTTGGAATGGACTTCATCACCGGATTACCAAGGTCAAGTAGGGGACATGACTCTATCTGGGTCATAGTCGATCATTTGACCAAGGTGGCCCATTTCATTCCGGTCAAGACCACTTATGATGGCAACTGGCTGGCAACTCTCTACATCGACAGAATCGTAAGCCTTCATGGCGTTCCCAAGGAGATTGTGTCAGATCGAGGAACCCAGTTCACCTCAAGGTTCTGGAAGAAGTTCCAAGAAGCCTTGGGAACCAAATTATCTTTCAGCACAGCTTTCCACCCACAGACCGGAGGTCAGACAGAACGAGTAAATAAAATTCTCGAAGACATGCTCCGAGCCTGTGTCTTGGCATATGGAGCCAAGTGGGAAGATTGCCTCCCTTTTGCCGAGTTCTCCTATAACAACAGTTATCAGTCGAGCCTTCAGATGGCACCATTTGAGGTATTGTACGGACGCAGATGTCGCACACCCCTCAACTGGTCGGAGACTGGAGAAGGGCTAGTCTTTGGACCGGACATTCTCCGCGCAGCAGAAGAGCAAGTCCAACTAGTCAGAGAACGTTTCAAGGCAGCCAAGTCAAGGCAGAAGAGCTATGCTGACACTCACCGTCGGGACATGAGTTTCCATGTCGAGGACCATGTGTACCTGCGGGTAACTCCTCTGAAGGGAACCAAGCGTTTCCATGTCAAGGGGAAGCTCGCACCAAGGTTCATTGGACCCTTTCAGATCACTGCACGACGAGGAGAAGTGGCTTACCAGTTGGAACTACCACCTGAGATATCCGATGTGCACAACGTATTCCATGTGTCGCAACTCCGGAAATGTCTCCAAGTTCCGAACAAGCCTAATCTCTACAAGGATGTTGATCACCAAGCCATTGATCTGCAGCCTGATTTGACCTACCGCGAGAAGCCCATTCGCATTCTAGATGAAGCAGAACAACGAACGCGAAGCCGTACCATCAAGTACTTCAAGGTCCAGTGGAGCAACCACACGGAAGCAGAAGCAACCTGGGAATGTGAAGACTATCTTAGATCCGAGTTTCCCGATCTCTTTTAAGACCTAGTTTAGGAATCTCGGGGACGAGATTCTTGTAGGCGGGGTAGGTCTGTCACACCCTGCATTTTGTAACATGTTATTTGCATCAATGAAGCATGAAAATTTGGACTAACAATTTTTTTTGGCATCATTTGGCTTTTATTTGGATTTGAGTTTTTCTTCATATGCTTTTTATGTGCTCATTAAAGTCAACTATTACCTCTTGTAGAATTCATCTCCATACCCAAAACTTCTGCCCAATGATCATGCCAAGTGTTATATAGCAGTATAGTATTTTCTTACAAAATTAATTTGGCCAAAATGTATTTTATAAATTTAGTATTCCAAAAACCCCTGAATTAAGGTTTGCACTGCAAATGCTTGATTTAGGGTGAGAAAATTATTTCAAAAGGTACATTTGAGACCTAGTAGTCATAGGACTCCCAGAAACCACAAAAGTATAATTTTAAAAGTTATTTTCCTATTTTATTTAAAAGCTTTTTCTTAAGGCCAGAAATGGTCTTTAATAGGGGAAAATTATTTAAGTATTTCAAAAATATTTGCCAAAATTCAGGGAGACTCATAGGACATATATTGTCCATATATAAGAGTTTCAGCACTTGGTCATGTTCAAAATAATGGGCTAATCCCTCTAAAACCCTTTCTGGATATTTCAAGCTTTTGAAATATTTACAAAGGAAATATTCTCCAAAAATTCCATGGAAATTCTATTATTTCACATATGGCATATTGGATGATCTTGCCAAGTCCCATGCCTTGGGAAGCAAGAAAACATCATCAAAACCCTTCATAACCATTCTGTCCATATTTGAAGTTTGAGCAAATTTACATTGCCAAACTTGTCCAAATGCTCTCAAACTTGGTGCACATGCTAGAATGGCCTAATAAGGCATCTAGACCAAATGGCACAAGATTTGGAGTAGAGCAACTTAATCAGAATACCCCAAAACCCTTTCTGTTCAAATGCAAATTTGAACAACTTTACATTACCAACTTTTTACCTGGTGCTTCAAACTTTGTGGGCATGATCATAACCCCAAATGATGAAACTACACCAAGTGGTGCATCAAGGGGAGATGATTAGCTTGACTCAAACAAGATGAAGCCATTTCTGTTGATTTCTAAGGTTCACCAAAGTTACATTGGCTAGTTTCTTCAAATGAGCCCAAATTTGGTGAAACACCCTATTTTCTTATAACATTCAATCCTGTTTTTTTTTTTTTTTTTTTTTTTGCGAATCCTGTTAAGTGTCATGGAAAGTGGAGATCATTTGCTTGATCAAAACTTGATCAAACACCTTTTGTAGTTTTACCAAAACTACCATCTTGGTCACTTTTACTATTTACCTTGGCCTCAACTTTCTACCACATCTTCATCTAGTTACTATCTACCTCCAGTAACCCCCCCATGTCTCCAGCTCCATGATTGAAGGGTAAAAACCCTAGTTCACCCTGCTGGACAGCCATTTTCTACCAAGTCACCAGCTTCTCTTCTCTCTCACAGCATCTCTAGAGCATCCAAAGCTACAGACGAACTGCTTCCATCACCCTGGACCCCCCAGACACGGTGGACGCGCCCAGAGGGCCAATGGCATGCCATGGCATGCGATAAGGCCGCTCCAGACCGCGCTACAGTGCGCCCCCGCACTGTAGCTTCGCCCAATCCAGCGCAGCCGACAGCCTCGAGCTCTCTCCTCGCGCCTACCAACGCGCCTCGACATCCGCAGCCTCCACCGGTGTTGTCCCCCTCCTCTCTCTCCCTCCAGTGGCCGCCTTCACACGCGCGCCGGCCGCCCGCGACCTCCACTCGTCGGGCTCACACGCGCGCGTTGCCTGGAGCGTCCCCCGCTCCTCCTCTCCCCTCAACTAAGCGTGGTACACGTCCACGATCCTCCCCGGCTCGATCACATGCACCAGAACAGCCTCTGGCCTCGCCTGCAACCTCGCCGGCGCACGAGTCCATGGTGGACCGTGGGCGCGGCTATATAAGCCCCCCCGAGCTCCTCACTCAGCACCAGCGGCCTCAACACACTCACAGCAACACGCCAGCACCACTCGTTCATCCCCGAAGAGCCCTAGTGCTCGTGATCGACCAGAGCTCCGCCGCGTCGGGCCACCGGCGATCTCGCAGTATAGGCCTCCTCCACTCTTCCTTTTGCCAGATTTGGAACCACCACACACCACTGATACTTTCCCTCGCTTTCTCCTCCCTGTAGCAGTTGGAATCGGCCGGAGCGACGACCTCCCGAAGCTCCTCCGCCGTCCCACCTCGCCGCCGGCGAACCAGGCCTCCCCGGCGAGTCGCGCCACCACCACTGCAACCGTGACTCGTTGCTGAGTCCGTCCCTGCCCTCTGTTTGCCTCGCCGTGGCCCCTATCGAAGCCGGTGAGCTCGCCGTCGCCGTGGCCGAGAGGTTGAAGATGACAGGCGGGCCCCGCCTGTCATCCTCACCTCTCTCTCTCCCCTCGCAGCCACTGACCGCTGGGCCGCGCCCGTCAGGTTTAAAACCCTGATGTGCGCGCGCTGGCGCCCGAGCGGCTGGGCTAGATGCCATGGGCCGTGCACTGTGGCCGCTCTGGCCAAGTGGCACAGTGCCATTTCTTTTTATTCTTTCTGTAAATAATTCAATTAATTTTACAGAAATGAATATTTGTCCAAATGAAATAATTCCAACTCCTAAAATCTTGTAATATTCCAACCTATTTAATGGTGTCACTTTCACACATATCTATGAAACTTTTCTGTTTTGTTCAAATTTAAATTCAAATTTGAGCATTAAAACTCCTGTTCAAAAATCCCTAGATTTTATTTTGTAACTCCAAAACTCCAACTAAGAATTTTCTCCATCTTAGTCTTCCCTCTAGTATTTAACAAAAATAAGTTGACATTTTTCTGAGCACTTTGATTTCTCTGTTTTCATTATGGTCTTATTTTTCCGTTGTTATTTTGCAACGATTAGATCCCGTATTTGACGAAGTTGCTGAAGAAGGAGAAGGAGAAGGATTTGAAGACTTTGAAGACCAAGCCAATCTAGGCAAGCAGCCCTTTGACCATGATACACTTGTGTTCTTCGGAACACGTTTGTCTCCGAATGCATAGTGATAGAATGACGGTGGTGATCTAGTTGAAACCACCACATGATGCATGCTTACTCATGATCTTGCTATGTGCTAGATGTCATGCAAATGGTTAGTAGTGATGCTTAGTGATGCATGTGTGACATGAAACCTTTGTGGTTGAAATATTTGCATAAACCCCCATCGGGTGCCCCTAATGCCCGAGGGTGATGTTGAGTTAGGTCATCACTTGAGGAAGAAGTGATGTGCCGGTAAAATCTTGTGCATGGGTGAAAAAATGGATTAGATTTATGTGTGACTACCGTCCCAACCAAACATGTGCAACCACTCTACCCCTTATGGGACGGGGCTTTATTGAATACTTAGGTCGATAATAGCATGGTGCCCGCATTACTAGTGACGGGGAGACTTGAGGTCTTTCCCAGGACGGGGTCGTGCTTGGATAGACGGCCATGACTGTTTTTACAGGGCACCGGACACACCATTGGTCCCTTCGGGTACGCGTGACGTTGAAAGTAGGGCAAGTCCCATGATCTATTGTTTGTACTCGAGGGCCGTGTACCAACGAGTGGACTCTATGTTAGTGTCGTCTAAGGAAAGATAATGACCAGGTGCTTCCCCCGAGTACTTGAGGTACTGCGGGATCGTGGGTGACACGAAAGCTTCCCGGATCTTGTGGGTAAAGTGCGCAACCTCTGGAGAGTGTAAAACTATTCGAATAGCCATGTCCACGATCATGGACAGTTGGGTGGTGCTACTTAAACTATGTCCAGAAATTTTACCGCATCGATGAAAGTATGTGTGTGATGAGTCAAGGTGGAGACTTGACTCGATGAGTTGAATCATATTCATGTCGATATCGGTAACCTGTTTTCGGGGTTACGTGAACTCGTTGATGCATACACTTGATGGTAGAATACTTATTCTAGCCCATTGCTAGATTGCCCATTATTGCTGAATTGCATTGTTACTTTGAACCACATCATGGGTTGCTTGCGAGTACATCCAAAGTACTCATTGGCTTGCCACTGGTTATTTAATTGGCCAGGCATGGAGGAACATGAATATGAGGAAGAGTTCTTTGGAGACGAACATGCGAACTAGGACGCTATCCCAGTCAGAATGCCTATAGGGTTAAGGCAGATGGCATGGGTTCTACCTATCATCGAAGACTTCCGCTATTTGTGTTATTGCTATTCAGCCCGTGAGGCTTTATCTATGTAAGACATGGCCATAATGGCCATAATTTGTGTAAGACGATATGTATGGATGTAAGACTCTTGTTATTCAGCTTCTGTGTGTTCAGTGAGCATTGATATCTGGGATCACCGTACACGTGCATTCGGTGATCTTGACTTCTAAGTCGGGGTCCCCACAGAGCTGGTATCAGAGCCATCCTGACTGTAGGAAGTCTTAGTTAGCATGGGCGTTAGTTAGATGAGACCCTTTTTCAAAAAAAACATCTGAACCTCTCTTCCTTTCTAAACCTGAGATTTCATCAGCTTATTAACCCCTCCTATTCCACCTTTGTAGATGGCTGCTGTACCCGAAGAGCACCTGACCACTGGGTTTCCATTGCTTCTCGAGGATAGCCTCCAGGAGTGTCAGTTCCACCGAGCACCCATCCTCACCTACCTTGAGCATTGGGTTAACGACACTGAGGTGGAGAACCATGTGGAAGTGATCGTGAAGGCAAACGATCCTCCCACAAGTTGGTTCTTCGAGGGACCCCAGATGGCAACACTACCTCTCGCTGTCGCGGCTGCTGCACTCAAGGCACTAACCCGTCTCCGCGAGCTTCTTCCGGAGATGGCAGCCAAGATGACAACCCGCTTCTTACCTTACCGGAAGGAAGGTGAAGATGAAAGCAGCGCACTAGCCCCTCCACTGAAGGAAGGACTCTCGCTTCGATTCCAGACCTACTTCAGTCTATGTGCCGACAGCTTGGCACAAGACTTGGGCGCGGAATCAATGAAGCTCCGAGAAGAACTTCACAAGACCAAGGCACTTCTTCGCCGACCTCAAGAGAAGACAAATAGGATCAAGAATGAAGGAGCACCTTATGGACAGTCCGCTATCGCATACCGAGGCGGAAGGCCCTCCGAAGATGTATCTTCCAAGAATGAAGAACCACCTCGGCGACGCCGGATGACGGCAAGGGAATATCGCAAGCTATTCCCTGCACCACCGATGAAGCACCGTCGTATCCAACTCCTCCACTCCCCCACACCCTCAAGTGACAAGGGGGCCCAGACAGATGAAGACAAGGAGGAAGACCCAGAAGAGCCGGAATACGCGACCGAGCATTCCGCCGCTTAGGCATTATTCGCTACTCGGATATGCCAGTTGTGACCTCTACGGTAGGATAGGTCGTGTAACCCCTATGCGCAGTCGATTCCTTGTATGGTTCATATAAAACCATCTAGTGTTTGCTTTTGTTGTGTCTGGATGTATGTCGTATTCTTCCTTCGGGAACATGTAAACGACTGCATCACCCATTTGGATTTTAATGAGTGTGTTTTGGCCTTTCGGCCCTTGCATGATTTGATTAGTGTCACACCCACCCCCTTACTAGGCACCCATCTATCTTGTTTTCCCTCTTCCGAGTCATGAGACCTTTTACCGCTCCAACAGGATGCCTGTTGTAACTCGTACTGGTACCTCCACCCAGTAGCCTGAAGCCGGAGCATCCGCTCAATCAGAGGCAGGCCACGACCAGACCAACGACCAAGCTCCACCACCACCACCTCCTCCGAAAATGGACATGGCTCAGCTTCTCCAAGCTTTCCGAGAGGAACGCCAAGCCAACACCGCAACCCTCCAGTTGATTGCTCAAGCTGTCACCAACAACCGCCAGCCGGCGGGGAATGGCAATGGACGTTCCACGTTGGCAGAGTTCAATAAGCATGCACGGCCAACCTTTATCGAGACTGTTGAACCCCTGGATGCAGACGACTGGGTCCGCATCATTGAGGACATACTGGAATTAGTCGGATGCACCGAAGACCGCGAGAAGGTGGCTTATGCAGCCCACTGCCTCGGGGGGACTGCTAGAGCTTGGTGGGATGGATTCAAGGTCATGCATGCTGAACAAGACATCACTTGGGTCAACTTCAAGGCAGAATTCCGCAAGGCCCACATTCCTTCCGGAATCATGCTATCAAAAAGCGTGAGTTCCGAGCCCTGAAGCAAGGAAGTAGCACTGTCAAGGAGTACCTGCAGAAATTCAGTGTTCTGTCAAGGTATGCCCCTGAGGATGTCAGCACTGATGCTGCAAAAAGGGAGCGCTTCATGGAAGGCCTCAATCAGACTCTGCAGTATTCGCTTGTCGGGTGCGACTTCCCAACCTTCCCTGACCTGGTGAACAAAGCACTTATGCTTGAAGACAAGCGGCGTGCTTTGGAAGACACTCGCAAGCGCAAGATGGTCAGCAAGGGAAGTTCCAGCAACCAGAAGCCTCGCCCGTGGCATTCAGCCCCAGCCAAGCCAACCTATCAGCAACCAAGAGCTCCTGCACCTCGCACCAACTTTCAGCCTTAGCAGTATGCCAACCGAAGGCCAGCCTTCAACCCCAATAACAGTGGTGGCAACAAGATCAACAATCCAAACCAAGTCACTTGCTTAGGATGTGGTCAGTCAGGACACATCTCAAGGGTGTGCCCCAACAAGAAGCCAGATGCCCCGCGCCCCAATGCGCAGAACCAAGGATAAGGCCGCGGGATACCACCAAGGAACCCAGCTCCTCGCAACCCGCCTAACCATGGGAAGGGGCGTGTGAATCACGTCACTGCTGAAGAAGCCCAGGAAGACCCGGACGTCGTGCTGGGTACGTTCCTTGTCAACTCAGCACCTGCAACTGTCTTGTTTGATTCTGGAGCAACGCATTCATTTGTCACTCAAAGATTTGCATTAAAAAGTGGCATGACCCCTACACCCCTGAATAACCCTATGGTGGTACAAACCCCCGGAGCAGAGATGAGAGCCAAGATAGGCTGTAAGGGAGTCAGTATTACCATTAACGGTGTAGATTTCCTAGCAGACCTCATCGTCCTGAGATCACAAGGCTTGGATGTGATCCTAGGCATGAATTGGCTCAGCAAGCACCAAGGCTTATTAGACTGTGCCAATCGGACAGTCACTGTGACCAATGACCAAGGAGTCGAAGTCAAGTTTGCTTCCAACTCCTCTTCCACTCAAACCACTCAAGTCAACTGTCTGTCTGAAGTTGGGCTAGAGCAAGTGCCGCTGGTATGCGAGTATCCTGATGTCTTTCTGGATGTACTACCGGGAATGCCCCCTGACCATGACATTGCGTTCATCATCGAACTCGTGCCCGGAGCAGGACCCATCTATAAGAAGCCTTATAGAATGGGGACGGAAGAATTAGCCGAGTTGAAGAAGCAACTGGAAGAGCAGCTGAGGAAGGGATTTATCCGCCCAAGTGCCTCCCCTTGGGGATCTCCTGTTCTGTTTGTGGCAAAGAGGGACGGTACCATCCGCTTATGCATTGACTATCGTTCCCTCAATGAAGTTACAATCAAGAACAAATACCCACTTCCCAAGATTGAAGACCTGTTTGATCAGCTCAGTGGAGCCAAGGTGTTCTCCAAGGTCGACTTCAGATCTGGGTACTACCAGCTGAAGATCAGACCCCAAGATATTCCGAAGACAGCATTCGTAACCAGATATGGCCTGTACGAGTGCACGGTCATGTCCTTTGGGTTAACCAATGCCCCGGCTTACTTCATGTATCTCATGAATAAAGTCTTCATGGAATATTTGGACAAGTTCGTTGTTGTCTTCATCGATGACATTCTTGTCTTCTCGAAGACGGAGGAAGAGCACGAGCAGCATTTGAGGATGGTCCTAGACAAGCTTCGGGAGCACCAATTATATGCCAAATTCAGCAAGTGTGAGTTCTGGCTGCATAAAGTTGGATTCTTAGGTCATGTCTTGACCAAAGAAGGATTATCAGTTGATCCCGCGAAGATCGAAGCTGTGACCCAATGGCAATCTCCAACGACCATCAAGGAAGTCAGAAGCTTCCTCGGACTTGCGGGCTATTACCGCAAATTCGTGGAAGGATTCTCTAGCATTGCACGGCTAATGACTCAGCTCCTCAAGAAGGACAAGAAGTTTGAGTGGACGCCAAAATGTGAAGAGAGCTTCCAAGAGCTCAAGAAGAGATTGACCACCGCCCCAGTTCTGGCAACACCTGATATTCACAAGGAATTCGTGATATATTGTGATGCCTCTCGAACTGGATTGGGAAGCGTTCTGATGCAAGAAGGCCGAGTCATAGCCTACCTCTCCAGGCAGCTACGACCTCATGAGGAGAACTACGCTACTCACGATCTTGAGTTAGCGGCAGTAGTTCATGCCTTGAAGACATGGCGGCATTACCTCCTAGGGAAACGGTGTGAGATATACACAGACCACAAAAGTCTGAAGTACATTTTCACCCAAAAGGAATTGAACATGAGGCAGCGAAGATGGTTGGAACTCATCAAAGACTATGACCTCAGTGTTCAATATCACCCTGGGAAGGCTAATGTGGTGGCCGATGCCTTAAGCAGGAAGGCTTGCTCTTTGAATGCCATTATTCAAGAAGGGCAGCCAGCCTTGCTTAAGGAACTCGAACAATTCAGTTTGGAATTAGTCACCCCCGGATTTCTGGATCATTTGGAAGTCAGACCAACCCTGATGGACGAAGTCAAGAAGGCACAAGATGGACATACAAGCATTGAAGGCATCAAGAAGAAGATGAAGCTAGGCAAGGCCCCAGGATTCTCCGAAGACGAGCACGGGATTGTTTGGTACAAAGGCCGCATCTGCGTACCAAACAAGATGGAGCTAAAGAACCTGATCCTGCAAGAAGCCCACGACACTTCGTATTCCATCCACCCCGGAGGAACCAAGATGTACCAAGACTTGAAGGCAAGATTCTGGTGGCACGGGATGAAAAGAGAGATTGCAACCTATGTTGCAAAGTGTGATGTGTGCCAAAGGGTCAAGGCTAAATATCAGCGACCTGCTGGGTTGCTTCAACCACTCAAGGTTCCTGAGTGTAAGTGGGATAAAGTCGGAATGGACTTCATCACCGGATTACCAAGGTCAAGTAGGGGACATGACTCTATCTGGGTCATAGTCGATCATTTGACCAAGGTGGCCCATTTCATTCCGGTCAAGACCACTTATGATGGCAACCGGCTGGCAACTCTCTACATCGACAGAATCGTAAGCCTTCATGGCGTTCCCAAGGAGATTGTGTCAGATCGAGGAACCCAGTTCACCTCAAGGTTCTGGAAGAAGTTCAAAGAAGCCTTGGGAACCAAATTATCTTTCAGCACAGCTTTCCACCCACAGGCCGGAGGTCAGGCAGAACGAGTAAATAAAATTCTCGAAGACATGCTCCGAGCCTGTGTCTTGGCATATGGAGCCAAGTGGGAAGATTGCCTCCCTTTTGCCGAGTTCTCCTATAACAACAGTTATCAGTCGAGCCTTCAGATGGCACCATTTGAGGTGTTGTACGGACGCAGATGTCGCACACCCCTCAACTGGTCGGAGACTGGAGAAGGGCTAGTCTTTGGACCGGACATTCTCCGCGCAGCGGAAGAGCAAGTCCAACTAGTCAGAGAACGTTTGAAGGCAGCCAAGTCAAGGCAGAAGAGCTATGCTGACACTCACCGTCGAGACATGAGTTTCCATGTCGAGGACCATGTGTGCCTGCGGGTAACTCCTCTGAAGGGAACCAAGCGTTTCCATGTCAATGGGAAGCTCGCACCAAGGTTCATTGGACCCTTTCAGATCACTGCACGACGAGGAGAAGTGGCTTACCAGTTGGAACTACCACCTGAGCTATCCGATGTGCACAACGTATTCCATGTGTCGCAACTCCGGAAATGTCTCCAAGTTCCGAACAAGCCTAATCTCTACAAGGATGTTGATCACCAAGCCATTGATCTGCAGCCTGATTTGACCTACCGCGAGAAGCCCATTCGCATTCTGGATGAAGCAGAACGACGAACGCAAAGCCGTACCATCAAGTACTTCAAGGTCCAGTGGAGCAACCACACGGAAGCAGAAGCAACCTGGGAACGAGAAGACTATCTTAGATCCGAGTTTCCCGATCTCTTTTAAGACCTAGTTTAGGAATCTCGCGGACGAGATTCTTGTAGGCGGGGTAGGTCTGTCACACCCTGCATTTTGTAACATGTTATTTGCATCAATGAAGCATTAAAATTTGGACCAACAATTTTTTTTGGCATCATTTGGCTTTTATTTGGATTTGAGTTTTTCTTCATATGCTTTTTATGTGCTCATTAAAGTCAACTATTACCTCTTGTAGAATTCATCTCCATACCCAAAACTTCTGCCCAATGATTATGCCAAGTGTTGTATAGCAGTATAGTATTTTCTTACAAAATTAATTTGGCCAAAATGTATTTTATAAATTTAGTATTCCAAAAACCCCTGAATTAAGGTTTGCACTGCAAATGCTTGATTTAGGGTGAGAAAATTATTTCAAAAGGTACATTTGAGACCTAGTAGTCATAGGACTCCCAGAAACCACAAAAGTATAATTTTAAAAGTTATTTTCCTATTTTATTTAAAAGCTTTTTCTTAAGGCCGGAAATGGTCTTTAATAGGGGAAAATTATTTAAGTATTTCAAAAATATTTGCCAAAATTCAGGGAGACTCATAGGACATATATTGTCCATATATAAGAGTTTCAGCACTTGGTCATGTTCAAAATAATGGGCTAATCCCTCTAAAACCCTTTCTGGATATTTCAAGCTTTTGAAATATTTACAAAGGAAATATTCTCCAAAAATTCCATGGAAATTCTATTATGTCACATATGGGATATTTGATGATCTTGCCAAGTCCCATGCCTTGGGAAGCAAGAAAACATCATCAAAACCCTTCATAACCATTCTGTCCATATTTGAAGTTTGAGCAACTTTACATTGCCAAACTTGTCCAAATGCACTCAAACTTGGTGCACATGCTAGAATGGCCTAATAAGGCATCTAGACCAAATGGCACAAGATTTGGAGTAGAGCAACTTGATCAGAATACCCCAAAACCCTTTCTGTTCAAATGCAAATTTGAACAACTTTACATTACCAACTTTTTACCTGGTGCTTCAAACTTTGTGGGCATGATCATAACCCCAAATGATGAAACTACACCAAGTGGTGCATCAAGGGGAGATGATTAGCTTGACTCAAACAAGATGAAGCCATTTCTTCAAATGAGCCCAAATTTGGTGAAACACCCTATTTTCTTATAACATTCAATCGTGTTAAGTGTCATGGCAAGTGGAGATCATTTGCTTGATCAAAACTTGATCAAACACCTTCTGCAGTTTTACCAAAACTACCATCTTGGTCACTTTTACTATTTACCTTGGCCTCAACTTTCTACCACAGCTTCATCTAGTTACTATCGACCTCCAGTAACTCCCCCATGTCTCCAGCTCCATGATTGAAGGGTAAAAACCCTAGTTCACCCTGCTGGACAGCCATTTTCTACCAAGTCACCAGCTTCTCTTCTCTCTCACAGCATCTCCAGAGCATCCAAGGCTACAGACGAACTGCTTGCATCACCCTGGACCCCCCAGACACGGTGGACACGCCCAGAGGGCCAATGGCATGCCATGGCATGCGATAAGGCCGCTCTAGAGCGCGCTACAGTGCGCCCCCGCACTGTAGCTTCGCCCAATCCAGCGCAGCCGACAGCCTCGAGCTCTCCCCTCGCGCCTCCCAACGCACCTCGACGTCCGCAGCCTCCACCGGTGTTGTCCCCCTCCTCTCTCTCCCTCTAGTGGCCGCCTTCACACGCGCGTCGGCCGCCCACGACCTCCACTCGTCGGGCTCACACGCGCGCGCTTCCTGGAGCGTCCCCCGCTCCTCCTCTCCCCTCAACTAAGCGTGGAACACGTCCACGATCCTCCCCGACTCGATCACAGGCACCAGAACAGCCTCTGGCCTCGCCTGCAACCTCGCCGACGCACGAGTCCACAGTGGACCGTGGGCGCGGCTATATAAGCCCCCCCGAGCTCCTCACTCAGCACCAGCGGCCTCAACACACTCACAGCAACACGCCAGCACCACTCGTTCATCCCCGAAGAGCCCCAGTGCTCGGGATCGACCGAAGCTCCGCCGCGCCGGGCCATCGGCGATCTCGTAGTACAGGCCTCCTCCGCCCTTCCTTTTGCCCGATTTGGAACCACCACACACCACTGATACTTTCCCCTCGCTTTCTCCTCCCTCCAGCAGTCGGAATCGGCCAGAGCGACGACCTCCCGAAGCTCCTCCGCCGTCCCACCTCGCCGCCGGCAAACCAGGCCTCCCCTGCGAGTCGCGCCACCACCACTGCAACCACGACTCGTTGCTGAGTCCGTCCCTGCCCTCCGTTTGCCTTGCCGTGGCCCCTATCGACGCCGGTGAGATCGCCGTTGCCGTGGCCGAGAGGTTGAAGATGACAGGCGGGCCCCGCCTGTCATCCTCACCTCTCTCTCCCCTCACAGCCGCTGACCGCTGGGCCCCGCCCGTTAGGTTTAAAACCCTGACGTGCGCGCGCTGGCGCCCGAGCGGCTGGGCTAGATGCCCTGGGCCGTGCACTGTGGCCGCTCTGGCCCAGTGGCACAGTGCCATTTCTTTTTATTCTTTCTGTAAATAATTCAATTAATTTTACATAAATGAATATTTGTCCAAATGAAATAATTCCAACTCCTAAAATCTTGTAATATTCCAACCTATTTAATGGTGTCACTTTCACACATATCTATGAAACATTTCTGTTCTGTTCAAATTTAAATTCAAATTTGACCATTAAAACTCCTGTTCAAAAATCCCTAGATTCCATTCTGTAACTCCAAAACTCCAACTAAGAATTTTCTCCATCTTAGTTTTCCCTCTAGTATTTAACAAAAATAAGTTGACATTTTTCTGAGCACTTTGATTTCTTTGTTTTCATTATGGTCTTATTTTTCCGTTGTTATTTTGCGACGATTAGAACCCGTATTTGACGAAGTTGCTGAAGAAGGAGAAGGAGAAGGATTTGAAGACTTTGAAGACCAAGCCAATCCAGGGAAGCAGCCCTTTGACCATGATACACTTGTGTTCTTCGGAACCCGTTTGTCTCCGAATGCATAGTGATAGAATGACAGTGGTGATCTAGTTGAAACCACCACATGATGCATGCTTACTCATGATCTTGCTATGTGCTAGATGTCATGCAAATGGTTAGTAGTGATGCTTAGTGATGCATGTGTGACATGAAACCTTTGTGGTTGAAATATTTGCATAAACCCCCATCGGGTGCCCCTAATGCCCGAGGGTGATGTTGAGTTAGGTCATCACTTGAGGAAGAAGTGATGTGCTGGTAAAATCTTGTGCATGGTTGAAATAATGGATTAGATTTATGTGTGACTACCGTCCCAACCAAACATGTGCAACCACTCTACCCCTTATGGGACGGGGCTTTATTGAACTTAGGTCGATACTAGCATGGTGCCCGCATTACTACTGACGGGGAGACTTGAGGTCTTCCCGGGACGGGGTCGTGCTTGGATAGACGGCCATGACTGTTTTTACAGGGTACCGGACACACCATTGGTCCCGCCGGGTACGCGTGACGTTGAAAGTAGGGCAAGTCCCGTGATCTATTGTTTGTACTCGAGGGCCGTGTACCAACGAGTGGACTCTATGTTAGTGTCGTCTAAGGAAAGATAACGACCGGGTGCTTCCCCCGAGTACTTGAGGTACTGCGGGATCGTGGGTGACACGAAAGCTTCCCGGATCTTGTGGGTAAAGTGCGCAACCTCTGCAGAGTGTAAAACTATTCGAATAGTCGTGTCCACGGTCATGGACAGTTGGGTGGTGCTACTTAAACTATGTCCAGAAATCTTACCGCATCGATGAAAGTATGTGTGTGATGAGTCAAGGTGGAGACTTGACTCGATGAGTTGAATCATATTCATGTTGATATCGGTAACCTGTTTTCGGGGTTACGTGAACTCGTTGATGCATACACTTGATGGTAGAATACTTATTCTAGCCCATTGCTAGATTGCTCATTATTGCTCAATTGCATTGTTACTTTGAACCACATCATGGGTTGCTTGCGAGTACATTCAAAGTACTCATTGGCTTGCCACTGGTTATTTAATTGGCCAGGCATGGAGGAACAGGAATATGAGGAAGAGTTCTTTGGAGACGAACATGCAAACTAGGACGCTATCCCAGTCTGAATGCCTGTAGAGTTAAGGCAGATGGCATGGGTTCTACCTATCATCGAAGACTTCCGCTATTTGTGTTATTGCTATTCAGCCCGTGAGGCTTTATCTATGTAAGACTTGGCCATAATGGCCATAATTTGTGTAAGACGATATGTATGGATGTAAGACTCTTGTTATTCAGCTTCTGTGTGTTCAGTGAGCATTGATCTCTAGGATCACTGTACACGTGCATTCGGTGATCTCGACTTCTAAGTCGGGGTCCCCACAGTGGAACATCACAGAAACTAGTTCCATTGATTCCTACACCAATTAGTGAGGAAGCTAATGATGATGATCATGAAACTTCAGATCAAGTTTCTGCTGAATGTCGTAGATCAACCAGAGTACGTTCCGCACCAGAGTGGTACGGCAACCCAGTTCTGGAAGTCATGTTACTAGACCGTGATGAACCTACGAACTATGAGGAAGCGATGATGAGCCCAGATTCCGCAAAATGGCTTGAGGCCATGAAATCTGAGATGGCATCCATGTATGAGAACAAAGTGTGGACTTTGGTTGACTTGCCCGATGATCGGCAAGCCATCGGAAGTAAATGGATCTTCAAGAGGAAGAGTGACGCTGACGATAATGTTACTGTTTACAAAGCTTGACTTGTTGCGGAAGTTTTTCAACAAGTTCAAGGAGTTGACTACGATGAGACTTTCTCATCCGTAGCGATGCTTAAGTCTGTCCGAATCATGTTTGCAATTGCCGCATTTTATGAAATCTGGCAAATGGACAACAAAACTGCATTCTTTAATGGATTTATTAAAGAAGACTTGTATATGATGCAACCAGAAGGTTTTGTCAATCCTAAAGGTGCTAACAAAATGTGCAAGCTCCAGCGATCCATCTATGGACTGGTGCAAGCATCTCGGAGTTGGAATATACGCTTTTATAAGTTGATCAAAGAATATAGATTTATACAGACTTGCGGTGAAGCCTGTATTTACAAGAAGTGAGTGGGAGCACTACAACCTTTCTAATAAGTATATGTGAATGACATATTGTCGATCGGAAATGATGTAGAATTTTCTGGAAAGCATAAAGGAGTGTTTGAAAGGAGTTTTTCAAAGAAAGACCTTGGTGAAGCTGCTTACATATTGGGCATCAAGATCTATAGAGATAGATCAAGACGCTTGATAAGACTTTCGATGAGTACATACCTTGATAAGATTTTGAAGTAGTTCAAAAATGGATCAGTTAAAGAAGGAGTTCTTGCCTGACTTGTAAGGTGTGAAGTTGAGTAAGACTCAAAGCCAGACCACAGCAAAAAAATATAGAGAGAATGAAAGTCATTCCCTATGCCTCAGCCATAAGTTCTATAAAGTATGCCATGCTGTGTACCAAACATGTTGTGTACCTTGCCATGAGTTTGTCAAGGGGGTACAATAGTGATCCGGGAGTAGATCACTATACAGCGGTCAAAATTATCCTTAGTAACTGGATGACTAAGGAAATGTTTCTCGATTATGGAGGTGATAAAGAGTTCGTCGTAAAGGGTTACGCCGATGCAAGCTTTGACACTAAATCCAGATGACTCTAAGTATCAATCTGGATGCGTATTGAAAGTGGGAGCAATTAGCTAGAGTAGCTCCATGCAGATCATTGTAGACATAGAAATTTGCGAAATACATACGGATCTGAATGTGACAGACCCATTGACTAAACTTCTCTCTCAAGCAAAACATGATCACACCTTATTACTCTTGGGTATTAATCACATAGCGATGTGAACTAGATTATTGACTCTAGTAAACCCTTTGGGTGTTGGTCACATGGCGATGTGAACTATGGGTGTTACTCACATAACGATGTGAACTATCGATATTAAATCACATGGCGATGTGAGCTAGATTATTGACTCTAGTGCAAGTGGGAGACTGAAGGAAATATGCCCTAGAGGCAATAAAAAAGTTGTTATTTATATTTCCTTATATCATGATAAATCTTTATTATTCATGCTAGAATTGTATTAACCGGAAACTTAGTACATGAGTGAATACATAGACAAAACAGAGTGTCCCTAGTATGCCTCTACTAGACTAGCTCATTGATCAAAGATGGTTATGTTTCCTAACCATAGACATGAGTTGTCATTTGATCAACGGGATCACATCATTAGGAGAATGATGTGATGGACAAGACCCATCCGTTAGCTTAGCACTATGATCGTTTAGTTTTACTTCTATTGCTTTCTTCATGCCTTATACATGTTCCTATGACTATGAGATTATGCAACTCCCGAATATCGTAGGAACACCTTGTGTGCTATCAAACGTCAAAACGTAACTGGGTGATCATAAAGATGCTCTATAGGTGTCTCCGAAAGTATTTGTGGTGTTGGCATAGATCAAGATTAGGATTTGTCACTCCGAATGTCGGAGAGGTATCTCTGGGCCATCTCGGTAATGCACATCATAATAAGCCTTGCAAGCAAATGACTAATGAGTTAGTCACGAGATGATGTATTACGGAACGAGTAAAGAGACTTGCCGGTAACGAGATTGAACTAGGTATAGAGATACCGACGATCGAATCTCGGGCAAGTAACATACCGATGACAAAAGGAACAACATATGTTGTTATGCGGTTTGACCGATAAAGATCTTTGTAGAATATGTAGGAACCAATATGAGCATCCAGGTTCCGCTATTGGTTATTGACCGGAGATGAGTCTCGGTCATGTCTACATAGTTCTCGAACCCGTAGGGTCCGCACGCTTAACGTTTGATGACGATCGGTATTATGAGTTTATGAGTTTTGATGTACCGAAGGTAGTTCGGAGTCCCGGATGAGATCACGGACATGACGAGGAGTCTCGGAATGTCCGAGACATAAAGATTGATATATTAGACGACTATATTCGGACACCGGAAGTGTTCTAGAAAGTTTCGGAATTTACCGGAGTGCAGGGGGGTTACCGGAACCCCCCGGGGGAATGGTGGGCCCTGGTGGGCCATAGGGGAGAGGGAGGGCAGCAGCCAGGAGATGGCGCGCCCCCTCCCTAGGAGGAGTCCGAATAGGACTAAGGGAGGGGGGCGTGGCCCCTCTTTCCCTCTCCCTCTCCCTCTCTTTCCTTCCCCCTTCTTCCTTCTTTGGTAGGTTCCTACTAGGAATAGGATTGCAATCCTATTCCTAGTTGGATTGCACCCTAGCCGCACCATAGGAGGGCCGGCCGGCCTCCCCCCTTGCTCCTTTATATACAGGGGCAAGGGGGCACCCAAAGGCACACAATTTGAATTGTTCTTGCCGTGTGCGGTGCCCCCATCCACAGAAACACACCTCGGTCATACCGTCGCAGTGCTTAGGAGAAGCCCTGCGCCGGTAGATACATCATATCCGTCACCACACCGTCGTGCTGACGAAACTCTCCCGTGAAGCTCAGCTGGATCAAGAGCTCGTGGGACGTCATCAAGCTAAACGTGTGCTGAACGCGGAGGTGTCGTATGTTCGGTGCTTGATTGGTTGGATCGCGAAGAAGTTCGACTACATCAACCACGTCACTTGACGCTTCCGCTTTTGGTCTACGAGGGTACATAGACACACTCTTCCCTCTCGTTGCTATGCATCTGGTAGATAGATCTTGCGTGATCATAGGAAAATTTTAAAATACTACGTTCCCCAACATCTTCACCTCGATCGGAAGAACAAATAGTTCCTCCTCAACCTACTGAAAATATGTATTATGAAATTCCTTCGGGTATGATAGAGAAACTGCTAGCTAATCCTTATGCGGGAGACTGAACACTACATCCTGATATGCATCTAATCTATGTAGATGAAGTTTGTGGATTATTTAAGTTTGCATGTTTGCCCGAGGATGAGCTCAAGAAATGGGTCTTCCCTTTATCTTTGAAGGGAAAGGCATTGACATGGTATAGGCTATGTGATGATATTGGAGCTTGGAGTTACAACCGATTGAAATTGGAATTTCATCAGAAGTTTTATCATATGCATCTAGTTCGTGGTGATCGGAATTATATATATAATTTTTGGCCTCGTGAAGGACAAATTATCGCTTAAGATTGGGGAGGCTTAAGTTAATGTTATATTCATGCCCCAATCATGAGCTCTCAATTGAAATTACTATTCAGAATTTTCATGCTCGGCTTTCTCGTAATGATCAATCCATGCTTGATACTTCTTGTATCGGTTCTTTTATAAAGAATACTATTGAATTTTTTGATGGGATCTTTTGGAAATAATTAGATGCAAATCCAAAGATTGGGAACTCGACGAAGGTAAGGAGTCAGGTATAAACCTTGAGTTTGATTGTGTTAAATATTTTATGAATACCAATGCTTTTCATCATTTTAGCACTAAATATGGACTTGACTCTGAGATTGTAGCTTCTTTCTGTGAATCATTTGCTACTCATGTTGATCTCCCTAAGGAGAAGTGGTTTAAATATCATCCTCCTATTGAAGTAATAGTAGTAGAACCCATTAAAGCTGAAGAAAAAACCATTACATATAATGATAATCAAGTTGTTCCTACTGCTTATATTGAGAAACCACCTTTCCCTATTAGGATAAAGGAACGTGCTAAAGCTTCAGCCATGGTTTGTAAGAGTTATGTAAGAACACCTACACCCCGTGAACAAATTAAAGTAGAACCTAATGTTGCTATGGTTAAGGATCTCTTGTTCGATAATATTGATGGGCATGTTATTTACTTCATTGGTGAAGCTGCTAGAATTGCCAAACCCGATGAGAAACATAAACATAGACCTATAGTTGGCATGACTATTGTCTCAGCTAAAATTGGAGATCATCATTACCATGGTTTAAGTGATTTGGGTGCTAGTCTGACTGCTATCCGGTTTACTCTATATCAAGAAATTGTGACTATAAAACTTGCTAATAGAGATACTATCACACCACTTGGGATTGTTAGAGATGTCGAGGTCTTGTGTGGGAAAATAAAATACCCTACTGATTTCCTAGTTCTGAGCTCCACACAAGATGATTTTTGTCCCATTATATTTGGTAGACCTTTCTTGAATACAGTGAATGCAAAAATTGATTGCTCTAAAGAAATGTTCACTGTTAGTTTTGGTGATGTTTCTCATGAGTTTAATTTCTCTAAATTTCGTAGACAACCTCGTGAAAAAGAATCACCTGTTAAGGATGAAATTATTGGTCTTGCTTATGTTCCTGTACCTCCAACCAATACTTTAGAACAATGTTTGCTAGACCATGAAAATGATATGTTTATGAATGAAAGAAACGAAATAGATGAGATATTCCTCAAAAATGCTTGTTTTTCAACACAAATTACCTATTGAGACCCTCGGAGATCCTCTTCCACCCAAGAGCGATCCCAAGTTTGATCTTAAACAATTACCCGGTACTCTGAAATATGCTTATCTTGATGAAAAGATCCTATTATTATTAGTGCTAACCTTTTGGAGCATGAAGAAATTAGATTATTAAAACCTTTAGGAAGCATTGTACTGCTATTGGATATACTCTTGATGATCTTAAGGGCATTAGTCCCACTTTATGCCAGCACAAAATTAAGGTGGAACCCAACGCTAAACTAGTTGTTGACCATCAGCGACGTTTAAATCCTAAGATGAAGGAAGTGGTAAGAAATGAAATATTAAACCTTCTGGAAGCAGGTATAATCTATCTCATAGCTGATAGTAAATGGGTAAGTCTCGTTCATTGTGTCCCTAAAAAGGGAGGCATTACTGTTGTTCCCAATGATAAAAATGAATTGATTTCACAAAGAATTTTTACAGGTTATAGGATGGTAATTGATTTTAGAAAATTAAACAAAGCTACTAGGAAAGATCATTATCCTTTACCATTCATTGATCAAATGCTAGAAAGGCTATCAAATAATAGACACTTCTGCTTTCTAGATGGATATTCTGTTTTTTTTTCAAATAAATGTGTCACAAGAGGATCAAGAAAAAACTACTTTTACAATGCCTTTTGGTACTTTTGCTTACAGACATATGGCTTTTGGTTTACGCAATGCACCTGCTAGCTTTCAAATATGTATGACATCTATATTCTCTGATTTTTAAAAGATTGTTGAGGTTTTCATGGATGACATTTCCATTTACAGAACTTATTTTGATGATTGCTTAAGAAACCTTGATCGAGTTTTACAGAGATGCGAAGAAACTAATCTTGTCTTGAATTGGGAGAGGTGCCACTTTATGGTTAATGAAGGTATTGTCTTGGGGTATAAAATCTCCAAAAAAGGTATTGAAGTTGATAAAGCTAAAGTTGATACTATTGAAAAAATGATGTGTCCTATAGATATCAAATGTATACGAAGTTTCCTGGGTCATGTTGGTTTCTATAAGAGTTTATTAAAGACTTCTTTTAAATTTCTAGGCCTCTTACTAATATCTTGCAAAAGTATGTTCCATTTGTTGTTGACGATGATTGTTGTTGATGACGATGACGGTACCCCATGGCCTCCGCCACACTCGCCATTTCATCGTGCTTCATTGTCCACGAAAAAGCGTCACCCTGTGCGCTTTGCTGCTCAATCTTGGTGGCTGCCTTGATACAAATCAAAAAATCGTAGATGAAGTCCATCGTCTAGTTTTTAGACTATTTTTTCTATTTCCAAAAAGAGCAGAATGCACACACAACATATTACTAGGCGCACATGATTCAAAAACTGGTGTAAATTATAGCTTCTGCATTTTGTCAACAATATAACTACTAACACAAAGTGAATCAGAATGTCTCTGATGTGTAATCGAGCCCAAGGAATAACATAGGAAATATTAAAGAAATGTTTCTCTTGTCAAAATAATTCGGTAAAATCACCAAGCTCACTAATCCGATTAGGAGGACTACCTCCTTTATGGGCATTGGCTTGTTTGTTCTATCACGACTGCTATACCAAGCGAGATTGATTAGGCCATGCTACCTAGAGATAGGGAGAGCAGGAGCAGCACAACTAAGAGATAGATAGATAAAGAGTCCATGTGAGAGAAGATACACATATGGGAGAGACAATAGGAGGCACTGACCGCGCGACATCCCTTGCTGATGCGACGCATCCACCGCCATGCTACCAGCAACGGCATACAATGAAGAGGGAGGAGCAGCAGCAGAGCAATGGAGAGAGTCAGGCAAGAGAAGAGACACATGAGAGAAAGGAGGCTCTGACCGCGACATCCCCCCATGTAGTGCCTAATTCATCAAAACCACTAATATGATCGGGAGGAGGATCCAATGTGTGTGTTGATGCTGGCTTGTTTGTTCAATCAGAGAGAGAATAGAGGTACTGACCGCGACGTCCGTCGCAGAGTGCCCCAGGTCGCCGTTGACGGAGCCGCCGACATGCTACCTTCAAAGAACAGCTATATATAGCAAATAAAGGGACATAGAGAGAGCATCAACAACTCAATGGAGAGAGTCGGGCGGGAGAAGAGACACATGTGACAAAGACCGAGGAGAGAGAGGAGGCTGGTGTGTCCCGCACCTCGCCGTTGCCCCGTGACATGCAGCCGCCTTGTTTTTTTAATGTTCCTTTATTTGCATGTACAAAAACGTGATGGCATCCCATGCTTGGAGCTCTCCTTTTCCTACATGTGTGTCCGGCTGCACTTTTCCATCATAGATGCATATACATGATAGACTTCGTAGGTGCAAAATATTGCATCTACAATATATTCTATGTAATGTTCACATCTTTAAATCTGAACCATGTATATCTAAAATTAATGGTCAATATAATTTAATCAATGTGGACTAACGTCATGGCATGTATGACTCTTGTTTTAATATATAAAAGATCCGAGAAAGCATTTTTGTTGTCAACACTACGTCAGAGTGATGTTAGCCAGTCAACAAGGCCGGTGCAGGTCAAATCTGACCAGTGGGTCCCACTGGTCAGTCTCACAGTGTTGGCTCGAGTCACATAGCACCGGTCAACGGCCACGTCAGCAAGTCAATGCTGACGCATGGGTCTAATGGAATTAGATTAACTCTCACTACTTTTGTTAGCTGGTTAATTAAACAGGTGGGTCCCAACTGTCATAGGATCTAGGCTAGATTAATTAGCGCTAAAAGCGGGGTTAACTGGCGGCTAACCGGCGGCGCTAATCCGCACAGCGGCAATCGACGGCCGACCATTTCCGGCGGCTTCTGGACGGGCCACGGCGAGGTGCGTCCCACGGTGACACCACGGTGATAGTGTCAGGTGTTGGGGAGGCCAGAGACGACTGCGGCGTCGACAACGACGGTGGCCGGAGCTTGGTCGGGTGCGGGTGCGGGGCTGCAGGGCCGTAGGCGAGGATATGGTGGCCTAGATGGCAACCACGGGTCACCAGAAGCACTCTGGTGCCGCGGGTTCGGGCGGAGGGGCTCGGAGCAAGGAAGCTGGGCGGCCATGGCGGACCGTGGTGCTCGGGCTCGCAGGCGAGGTGCTACAGCTCGAAGTCGAGCGAGAGGAAAGAGGGGAAACAAAGGCAGGCGCACATAGATTCGGCCGAGAAGGTCGGCGAGCTCGGGGAAGCACCAGAATAGTCGAATCCATCGATGACATCCGGCGGCTGTGGTGGAGAAGATGAGCTCGATGGCGAGGCTTAAATGCGTCCGAGCTTGCATTTGTCGTCTGCGAGAGGCTTCGGACGTCGGCGGAGTGATTGGTCATTCTCAGACGGTGAGGCAACAACGATGGCCATGGCAACGAGCTACGACGGCCGGCGGAAACTATCGGATGTGCTCGGGGGCGTGGGTTAGAGGAGAAGGGTCAGGCCAGAGAGAGAGAGGAGTGGACGAGGGGGTCAAGGGTGTATCCATTCACGGGTAGGCTCTATGGGGAGGCCGACAGCACGAAGCAGGAGGTGGAGTAGGTGAGCGCGCGTGTGCTGCCACGCTTGTGCCTACTGGCGAGGGGTGGAAGAAGACCCCTTCGCCCCTGGTGGGCTGGGCATTCGACTGAGCTGCAGCTAAGTCCAGGTAAGTGGCCTAGTGGGTTCCTCTGCTCTGTTTTAATTTCTACTTTGTATTCATTTTATTCATTTATTTTGCCACTGATTAGAATTCAAAATGAATTCAAAACTGTGCCAAAATACTATGAATTATTTTATGTAGCTTCTCTGGATAATTCCAAAAGCACAAAAATATTTCAAAATTATTTGAAAATATATTCTATAAAATATTAATATAATTCCAAATTCAAGTACAATAATGAATTAAATAAAGTGCCCAAAATATTCCTCGAAAATGTTCATTATTTTTGGTTTGGTGCTAAAGCCTTGCCAAAAATATCCAATAAATAACAAGAACATTTTGGAAAACATTGAATGCAATTTTCCAGGGTTATTTGCCCTTCTTTTAATTAAAATTTAAGGCTTTTTCGAAATTCCCTCAATTCCAATTTATTGAATTTAAACATCATGCTTGGATGCTGAAGCCACTAGTTACAAACAACTATTCTAGGGCTATGACATGTCATGACAAAAGAATACAAAAATTGGAATTTAATGTAGGTGACCAAGTCTTGCTATACAACTCCCATTTAAGATTTTTTGCAGGAAAACTTCTCTCTAAATGGGAAGGACCTTACATTATCGAAGAAGTTTATCGCTCTAGGGCCATCAAGATCAACAACGCCGAAGACAATAACCCGTGTGTCTGTGTACAAAAGTAGGGGCCCTTTTGCACCCCTTTACTTGTGCACGGGTAGTTGTAGCCACACCTACGGCCACGCTTGGCAGAGCAGAAGGAGGAAAAGCACGAGACTGCCAAGGCAACACTTAAGCCAGAGACATGAAGAACATATGGGCAAGGCGGACTCTCCCCACCGGCAACGCCCTTGCCGGGTGAAAGCACATTTGCTCCCCGGGTGGTTTTGGTAATTAATGACAACATACTTTGTGGTTGGACTAATGCTTTTATCAAGTATGTTTCAGGAAATTCAATCACATTGGCATGGCAAAAGGACTAAAGAAGTGGACCCCTCAAAATGCTAAGGCAAGCATTGGCAAAAGCTCAAGACTCCATTTTTGGTTTAGTGATCCAAGATCACATTGAGTCCATAGGAAAAGCCAATACTATTAAAAGGGGATGAGGTTATGATGATGATCTGGTTGCTCAAGTGCTTAGTGATACATCTCCTAAACTATCAGCAACTTTCACTGCCATATACACTCATAAGTAATCTCGGTCCCACCGATATTCCAAACTCAGTCACACCGAGATGAACCACCTCAGCCATAAGCCAAACCATAGTAAACTCGGATTTTCCGATTCTGAACTCGGTCCCACCGAAACATGAGTTGCCAAGGTTTTGTAACCTTCTGTCATCAAATTGGTGTCACCGAGATAATGAAGTCGGTCCCACCGAAACTGGCATGCTCTTGTCATTGCACGAATCGGACTAACCGAGATTGTATATTCGGTCCCACCGAAAACCCCAACGTTCACATTATTTGAACTATCGGTCTCACCGAGTTGTCCACTTCGGTCCCACCGAGATTGCTCAAATGAGTGTAACGGTTGGATTTTGTGTGGAGGCTATTTATACCCCTCCACCCCCTCTTCATTCGTGGAGAGAGCCATCAGAAAGAACTACCACTCCTACCTTACATTTCTGAGAAGAGAACTACCTACCCTTGTGTTGAGATCAAGTTGCTCCACTCCCACCATATGAAGCTTGATCTCTAGCCTTCCCAAGTTGCTTTCCACTCAATCCTTTCTTCCACCACAACCAAATCAGTGAGGAGAGTTGAGTGTTGGGGAGATTATCATTTGAAGCACAAGAGCAAGGAGTTCATCATCATCTACAACATCTATTACCCTTTGGAGAGTGGTGCCTCCTAGATTGGTTAGATGTCGCTTGGGAGCCTCCGTCGTCGAGATGTGGAGTTGAACCAAGAAGTTTGTAAGGGCAAGGAGATCGCCTACTTCGTGAAGATCTACCCCGAGTAAGGCTAGCCCTCCGTGGGCGTAGGCCATGATGGAATAGACAAGGTTGCTTCTTCGTGGACCCTTCGTGCGTGGAGCCCTCCGTGGACTCTCGCAGCCGTTACCCTTCGTGGGTTGAAGTCTCCATCAACGTGGATGTACGATAGCGCCACCTATCGGAACCACGGGAAAAATCATTGCGTCTCCAAATTGCGTTTGATCTTCTCCACTTCTCTTTACTACTTGTGCAATTTACTTTCCGCTGCCCATACTCTAGAATTGCATGTGTAGTGTGCTACTTGACTTGTGTGTTATGCAAAATCTGCCAAAATATGTCCTTGATAAAAGACAGAATTTTTATCTTGTCGAGTAGTCTAATCACCCCCCCCCCTCTAGACACTCTCACCTTCTTCGATCCCTCACCGGGGCGGCCTACGTGACCCCGACAAGAGCCTTGCCGGGGCAACTTGCCCAACACCAGCAAGGCCACGACCCTTGGGTCTGAGAGCTCTGACACCATGGACAACATCAAGACCATGATTCAGGGGAGCCTGCATGGTGGCATGCAGATCTTTGTGGGACCAAGGGCATGCAGGCCTAGACAAGGGACCAGAAGACGAAGACCCCCGACAAGAGCCCTGCCGGGGACGACCGAAGATCCCTGGCAAGATCCTTGACGAGGACAGCCACAAGACCGCGGCAAGACCCCTTGCCGGGGGCGTCTGCGGGGCCACAGCCAGGCCCGTGCCCACCAAGGTTTTGCTGCCCCGCAGCCGCTCCTATGAGGCAACTAACTCGCCAACTGGACGAGTGCCTGCATGGCAGCATGCAGCCTCCAAGCCAACTAGCCAAGCACATGCGTGGTGGCATACAGATCTTCGTGAAGACCCTGCCACCACACCAGCCAGCAGCCAGCGTGGTGTTGCATGCCACATCATCCAAGATGCATGTCAGAGCAAGGTGGGGCAGTAACGGGCGGGACAAGCTCCATTGTCGTCCCCAATAAAGCTAGAGGGCACACAGGTGGCGCATTAAATGCGTTTGTCCTATGATGTTAGGAGATAACCTTGTACACTGTAGATACAGTCCACCTCCTGTGTGCCACCATGGCAACCCCTTTGTCATATAAAAGGAGGCCCAAGGCATACTGAGAGAGGATTCGGACTTTTTGGACATGCACCCAAACTAGCCAGTTCAAGAGCTCAAGAACATCAGATATACACAGACAAGCAGGACTAGGGTTTTACGCATCACTTGCGGCCCGAACCTGGGTAAAAATTCCCACGCGTTGATCGACTAGACCTTCTCTTTGCAGAGCTCTACGCCCCACGAACCATAGTAGGGGTCCCCGAGATCCTATAGGTGTCGTTTCCCCAACATCTTTGGCGCGCCATGTAGGGGGGCGCTAGGTTGTGAAAATATGGTCTAGGAGTTAGTGCATCAACTTCTTCATTGCCATGGCTCCCAAGAGAAGGGATCGCGTCAATCAGTCCATCTGGGGCCGAACCGCCCGTGCCACCGCGGGTGGGCGATGGGGCGGCTGCGGATGGTGGCGGAGGCATGGCCCGCAAGCTTGCACGACACTCTGGCCATCAAAGCTAGGCGAGTGGCGTTGTTCGTGCTCGAGACGACGAGCCACGCGCCGCTGGGTCCAAAGGCGTCGCCGTGCTGCCCATGGACGGTGCGGCGACCTCAAGTACACCTTCGCCGACGCCCGCTCCGTGGTCTTCCCAGCTCATACATGACGAGCAACGCCGCGACATCGGTGCCCCCGGGCACCACGGCGGGAAGAGCCCTTTGCGTCACTCTCAAGATGCACCAGGCCAGCATGCATGTCCGGACGCGGGCGGAAGCGGAGTGCGGCAGCGGGACCATGATAGAGCTCCTTCTAACATGGTTAGACGTCAGAGCGCGTCATGATCCATGCAGCTTCCGCCGCCACCCACGCCAGCAAAAGCATTGGCGCGCGTACAACTACTCCTCGACTTTCCTCCCGCCGCAGAGAAGCTTGACGAGTGGAGAGCCACCATCCGGAGCCTCATCAGCTTCGCCAATAGAGATAAATCACGACCAGCGGGACCCTCGAGCCGACGCTTTGGTGAGGCAACGCATGCTCGTGGTGGGAGGACCGGAGCAGCTGTTGTTGGGGAACGTAGCAGAATTCAAAAACATTCCTACGCTTCACCAAGATCAATCTAAGGAGTCATCTAGCAACAATCATAAAGGAGTGCATCTACATACCCTTTGTATATCGCGTGCGGAAGCGTTCGAAGGAACGTGGATGAAGTAGTCGTACTCTTCGTGATCCTCGTCACTGATGATCCTAGCGCCGAACGGACGGCACCTCCGTGTTCAACACACGTGCGGTACAGCGACGTCTCCTCCTTCTTGATCCAGAAAGGGGGGAGGAGAGGTTGATGGAGATCCAGCAGCACGACGGCATGGTGGTGGATGCAACAGGAAAAACTGCAGGGCTTTGTCGGCGCCCTGCGAGAGGAGTTGGAGGTGTGATGGGAGGGGGAGAGGCGCCAGAGGCTTGGCGTGCGGCTGCCCTCTCCCCCCCCCCCCACTATATATAGGGACCAGGGGGGGCTCCGGCCCTAGGAGATGCAATCTCCTAGGGGGGGCGCCGGCCAGAGGGGGGAAACTTGCCCCCCAAGGCATAGGGGGCGCCCCCTCCCCCTAGGGTTTCAACCCTAGGCGCATGGAGGGGGGCCCATGTGGGTGCGCTAGCCCACCAGGGGCTGGCCCCCTTCCCCTTGCAGCCTACGGGGCCCTCCGGGATGGGTGGACCCACCCGATGGACCCCCGGGACCCCTCCGGTTGTCCGGGACACTCCCGGTGACCCCCGGAATTCACCCGATGGCCGAAACTGGACTTCCTATATATCATTCTTTACCTCTGGACCATTCCGGAACTCCTCGTGACATTCGGGATCTCATTCGGGACTCCGAACAACATTCGGGTTTCCATGTGCATGTATCTCTACAACCCTAGCGTCACTGAACCTTAAGTGTGTAGACCCTACGGGTTCGGGAGACACGCAGACATGACCGAGATGACTCTCCGGTCAATAATCAACAGCGGGATCTAGATACCCATGTTGGTTCCCACGTGTTCCTCGATGATCTCATTGGATGAACCACTGTGTCAAGGATTCACTCAATCCCGTATGTTATTCCCTTTGTCTATCGGTACGGTACTTGCCCGAGATTCGATCGTTGGTATGCCCGATACCTTGTTCAATCTCGTCATGGCAAGTCTCTTTACTCGTTCCGTAATCCATCATCCCGTGACTAACTCCTTAGTCACTTTGAGCTCATTATGATGATGTCTTACCGAGAGGGCCCAGAGGTACCTCTCCGTCATACGGAGTGACAATATCCCAGTCTCGGTTCGTACCAACTCAATAGACACTTTCGGAGATACCCATTGCGTACCTTTATAGCCACCCAGTTACGTTGTGACGTTTGGCACACCCAAAGTATTCCTACGGTATCCGGGAGTTGCACAACCTCATGGTCTAAGGAACAAATACTTGACACTGGAAAAGCTTAAGCATTACGAACTATACGATCTCGTGCTAGGCTTAGGATTGGGTCATGTCCATCACATCAATCTCCCAATGATGTGACCCCGTTATCAATGACATCCTATGTCCATGGTCAGGAAACCATGACCATCTGTTGATCAACGAGCTAGTAACTAGAGGCTTACCAGGGACACATTGTGGTCTATGTATTCACACATGTATCGCTGTTTCCGTACAATACAATTCAAGCATGAATAACAGACATTTATCATGAACAAGGAAATATAATAATAATCATTTTATTATTGCCTCTAGGGCATATTTCCAATAGTCTCCCACTTGCACTAGAGTCAATAATCTAGTTACATTGTGATGAATCGAACACCCATAGAGTTCTGGTGTTGATCATGTTTTGCCCGTGGAAGAGGTTTAGTCAACGGGTCTGCAACATTCAGATCCGTATACACTTTACAAATATTTATGTCTCCATCTTGAACATAATTCCGGATGGAGTTGAAACGGCGCTTGATGTGCTTGGTCTTCTTGTAAAACCTGGGCTCCTTGGTAATGGCAATAGCTCCAGTGTTGTCACAGAAGAGAGTCATCGGGCTTGACGCGCTTGGAATGACTCCTAGGTCGGTGATGAACTCCTACATCCAGACTCCTTCTTGCGCTGCTTCGCAAGCAGCTATGTATCCCGCTTCACATGTAGAATGTGCCACGACGCTCTGCTTGCAACTGCACCAGCTGACTGCTCCACCATTCAAAATATACACGTATCCGGTTTGTGACTTGGAGTCATCCAGATCTGTGTCGAAGCTAGCATCGACGTAACCCTTTACGACGAGCTCTTCGTCACCTCCATAAACGAGAAACATATCCTTAGTCCTCTTCAGGTACTTTAGGATGTTCTTGACCGCTGTCTAGTGTTCCATACCGGGATCACTTTGGTACCTCCCTACCAAACTTATGGCAAGGTTTACATCAGGTCTGGTACACAGCATGGCATACATGATAGAACCTATGGCCGAGGCATAGGGAATGACACTCATCTTTTCTCTATCTTCTGCCGTGATCGGGGACTGAGGCTTGCTCAATCTCATACCTTGCAAAACAGGCAAGAACCCCTTCTTAGACTGATCCATATTGAACTTCTTCAATATCTTGTCAAGGTATGTGCTTTGTGAAAGACCAATGAGGCGTCTTGATCTATCTCTATAGATTTTGATGCCTAATATGTAAGCTGCTTATCCAAGGTCCTTCATTGAAAAACTCTTATTCAAGTAGGCCTTTATGCTCTCCAAGAATTCTATATCATTTCCCATCAGCAATATGTCATCCACATATAATATGAGAAATGCTACAGAGCTCCCACTCACTTTCTTGTAGATACAGGCTTCTCCCCAAGTCTGTATAAAGCCAAACGCTTTGATCACATCATTAAAGCGAATATTCCAACTCCGAGATGCTTGCACCAGCCCGTAGATCGAGCGCTGGAGCTTGCATACCTTGTTAGCATTCTCTGGATCGACAAAACCTTCCGGCTGCATCATATACAGCTCTTCCTTGAGGAAACCATTAAGGAATGCTGTTTTGACGTCCATTTGCCATATCTCATAATCATAGAATGCGGCAATTGCTAACATGATTCGGACTGACTTCAGCATCGCTACGGGAGAGAAATTCTCGTCGTAGTCAATCCCTTGAACTTGTCGATAACCCTTAGCGACAAGTCGAGCCTTATAGATGGTCACATTACCATCCGCGTTTGTCTTCTTCTTAAATATCCATTTATTTTCTATGGCATGCCTATCATCGGGCAAGTCCACCAAAGTCCATACTTTGTTTTCATACATGGATTCTATCTCGGATTTCATGGCTCCAAGCCATTTGTTGGAATCTGGGCCCACCATCGCTTCTTCATAGTTCGAAGGTTCGCCGTTGTCTAACAACATGATTTCCATGACAGGGTTGCCGTACCACTCTGGTGCGGAACGTGTCCTTGTGGACCTTCGAAGTTCAGTAGTAACTTGATCTGTATCTTCATGATCATCATCATTAACTTCCTCCCTTGTCGGTGCAGGCGCCTCAGGAACAATTTCCTGCGCTGCGCTACTTTCCGGTTCGGGAGGGGTGACTGTCACCTCATCAAGTTCTACTTTCCTCCCACTCACTTCTTTCGAGAGAAACTCTTTCTCCAGAAAGGATCCATTCTTGGCAACAAAGACTTTGCCTTCAGATCTATGGTAGAAGGTGTACCCAATCGTTTCCTTTGGGTATCCTATGAAGACGCATTTTTCCGATTTGGGTTCGAGCTTCTTAGGTTGAAGTTTCTTGACGTAAGCATCGCAACCCCAAACTTTCAGAAACGACAGCTTAGGTTTCTTGCCAAACCAAAGTTCATACGGTGTCGTCTCAACGGATTTCGATGGAGCCCTATTTAAAATGAATGTGGCAGTCTCTAAAGCATAACCCCAAAAAGATAGCGGTAAGTCGGTGAGAGACATCATAGATCGCACCATGTCTAACAGAGTACGATTTCGACGTTCGGACACACCATTACGCTGAGGTGTTCCGGGCGGTGTCAATTGTGAAACAATTCCACAGTTCCTAAGGTGCGTGCCAAATTCATGACTTAAATATTCACCCCCACGATCCGATCGCAAGAACTTTATTTTTCTGTCACGTTGATTCTAAACCTCATTCTGAAATTCCTTGAACTTTTCAAAGGTCTCAGACTTGTGCTTCATCAAGTAGATATACCCATATCTACTCAAGTCATCTGTGAGGGTGAGAACATAACGATAGCCTCCGCGAGCCTCAACACTCATTGGACCGCACACAACTGTATGTATGATTTCCAATAAGTTGGTTGCTCGCTCCATTGTTCCGGAGAACGGAGTCTTGGTAATCTTGCCCAAGAGGCATGGTTCGCACGTGTCAAATGATTCATAATCAAGAGACTCCATAAGTCCATCTGCATGAAGCTTCTTCATACGTTTGACACCAATACGACCAAGGTGGCAATGCCACAAGTATGTGGGACTATCATTGTCAACTTTACATCTTTTGGCATTCACACTATGAATATGTATATCATCACGATCGAGATTCATCAAAAATAAACCATTGACCAGCGGGGCATGACCATAAAACATATCTCTCAAATAAATAGAACAACCATTATTCTCGGATTTAAATGAGTAGCCATCTCGCATCAAACGAGATCCAGATACAATGTTCATGCTCAAAGCTGGTACTAAATAATAATTATTAAGGTTTAAAACTAATCCCGAGGGTAGATGTAGAGGCAGTGTGCCGACGGCGATCACATCGACCTTGGAACCATTCCCGACGCGCATCGTCACCTCGTCCTTCGCCAGTCTCCGCTTATTCCACAGCTCCTGCTTTGAGTTACAAATATGAGCAACTGCACCGGTATCAAATACCCAGGAGCTACTACGAGCGCTGGTAAGGTACACATCAATAACATGTATATCACATATACCTTTGATGTTGCCGGCCTTCTTGTCCGCTAAGTATTTGGGGCAGTTCCGCTTCCAGTGACCCGTTCCCTTGCAATAAAAGCACTCAGTCTCAGGCTTGGGTCCATACTTTGGCTTCTTCCTGGCAACTGGTTTACCGGGCGCGGCAACTCCCTTGCCGTCCTTCTTGAAGTTCTTCTTACCCTTGCCCTTCTTGAACTTAGTGGTTTTATTGACCATCAACACTTGATGCTCTTTCTTGATCTCCACCTCCACTGATTTCAGCATTGAATACACCTCGGGAATGGACTTCTCCATCCCTTGCATATTGAAGTTCAACACGAAGCTCTTGTAGCTAGGTGGGAGCGACTGGAGGATTCTGTCAACGACCGCTTCGTCTGGGAGATTCATTCCCAACTGAGACAAGCGGTTGTGCAACCCAGAAATCTTGAGTATGTGCTCACTGACAGAACTGTTTTCCTCCATCTTACAGCTATAGAATGTGTTGGAGACATCATATCTCTCAACTCGGGCATGAGCCTGGAAAACCATTTTCAGCTCTTGGAACATCTCATATGCCCCGTGGTGCTCAAAACGCTTTTGGAGCCCTGATTCTAAGTTGTAGAGCATGCCGCACTGAACTAGGGAGTAATCATCACAATGCGACTGCCAAGCATTCATAACATCTTGGTTTGCCGGGGCGGGAGCATCACCTAGAGGTGCTTCTAGGACATAAGTTTTCTTGGCAGCTATGAGGATGATCCTCAGGTTACGGACCCAGTCCGTATAGTTGCTACCATCATCTTTCAGCTTGGATTTCTCTAGGAACGCGTTGAAGTTGAGGGTGACATGAGCGTGGGCCATTTGATCTACAAGACATATTGTAAAGAATTTAGACAAAGTTCATGATAATTAAGTTCATCTAATCAAATTTTAATGAACTCCCACTCAGATTGACATCTCTCTAGTCATTTAAGTGATACATGATCCGAATCGACTAGCCCGTGTCCGATCATCACGTGAGACGGACTAGTCATCAACGGTGAACATCTTCATGTTGATCGTATCTTCTATACGACTCATGTTCGACCTTTCGGTCTTCCGTGTTCCGAGGCCATGTCTGTACATGCTAGGCTCGTCAAGTGAAACCTAAGTGTATTGCGTGTGTAAATCTGGCTTACACCCGTTGTATGCGAACGTTAGAGCCTATCACACCCGATCATCACGTGGTGCTTCGGAACAACGATCCTTAGCAACGGTGCACAGTTAGGGGAAACACAATTCTTGAAATTTTTAGTGAGAGATCATCTTATTTACTACTGTCGTTCTAAGTAAACAAGATGCATAAACATGATAAACGTTCAAATAAAGTGACATGATATGGCCAATATCATCTTGCTCCTTAGATCTCCATCTTCGGGGCACCATGATCATCTTTGTCACCGGCTCGACACCATGATCTCCATCATCATGATCTCCATCATCGTGTCTTCATGCAGTCGTCACGTCAACTATTACTTCTACTACTATGGCTAACGTTTAGCAATAAAGTAAAGTAATTACATGGCGTTATTCAGTGACACGCAGGTCATACAATAATTAAGACAACTCCTATGGCTCCTGCTGGTTGTCATTTTCATCGACATGCAAGTCGTGATTTCCTATTACAAGAACATGATCAATCTCATACATCACATATATCATTCATCACATCTTCTTGGCCATACCATATCACATAGCACATGCTGCAAGAACAAGTTAGACGACCTCTAATTGTTGTTGCAAGTTTTATGTGGCTTCTATAGGTTTTCTAGCAAGAACGTTTCTTACCTACGCCAAAACCACAACGTGATTTGTCAATTTCTATTTACCCTTCATAAGGACACTGTTCATCGAATCCGATCCGACTAAAGTGGGAGAGACAGACACCCGCCAGCCACCTTATGCAACTAGTGCATGTCTGTCGGTGGAACCAGTCTCACGTAAGCGTAGGTGTAAGGTCGGTCTGGGCCGCTTCATCCCACGATGGCCGAATCAAGATTGGACTACTAACGGCAGGAAAATTGAACAAACTCAACGCCCACAACTTGTTTGTGTTCTACTCGTGCAAGATGCTACGCAAAGACCTAGCTCAGAAGCCACTGTTGGGGAACGTAGCAGGATTCAAAAAAATTCCTACACTTCACCAAGATCAATCTAAGGAGTCATCTAGCAACGAGCATAAAGGAGTGCATCTACATACCCTTTGTAGATCGCGTGCGGAAGCGTTCGAAGGAACGTGGATGAAGTAGTCGTACTCTTCGTGATCCTCGTCACCGATGATCCTAGCGCCGAATGGATGGCACCTCCGTGTTCAACACACGTACAGTACAGCGACGTCTCCTCCTTCTTGATCCAGCAAGGGGGGAGGAGAGGTTGACGGAGATCCAGCAGCACGACGGCATGGTAGTGGATGCAACAGGAAAAACTGCAGGGCTTCGCCGGCGCCCTGCGAGAGGAGTTGGAGGTGTGACGGGAGGGGGGAGAGGCGCCAGAGGCTTGGGGTGCGGCTGCCCTCTCCCCCCCACTATATATAGGGGTCAGGGGGGCGCCGGCCCTAGGAGATGCAATCTCCTAGGGGGGCAGCGGCCAGAGGGGGGAAACTTGCCCCCCCCCCCAAGGCATAGGGGGCGCCCCCTCCCCCTAGGGTTTCAACCCTAGGCGCATGGAGGGGGGTCCATGTGGGTGAGCCAACCCACCAGGGGCTGGCCCCTTCCCCTTGCAGCCTACGGGGCCCT
>LR738710.1:352090936-352167342 GCA_902687465.1 Secale cereale
GGCCCCCCCCCCCCCCGGTGGTCTCGGGACACTCCCGGTGACCCCCGGAATTCACCCGATGGCCGAAACTGGACTTCCTATATATCATTCTTTACCTCCGGACCATTCCGGAACTCCTCGTGACGTCCGGGATCTCATCCGGGACTCCGAACAACATTCGGGTTCCATGTGCATGTATCTCTACAACCCTAGCGTCACTGAACCTTAAGTGTGTAGACCCTACGGGTTCGGGAGACACACAGACATGACCGAGATGACTCTCCGGTTAATAACCAACAGAGGGATTTGGATACCCATGTTGGTTCCCACGTGTTCCTCGATGATCTCATCGGATGAACCACTATGTCAAGGATTCACTCAATCCCGTATGTTATTCCCTTTGTCTATCGGTACGGTACTTGCCCGAGATTCGATCGTCGGTATGCCCGATACCTTGTTCAATCTCATCATGGCAAGTCTCTTTAATCGTTCCGTAATCCATCATCCCGTGACTAACTCCTTAGTCACTTTGAGCTCATTATGATGATGTCTTACCGAGAGGGCCCGGAGGTACCTCTCTGTCATACGGAGTGACAATATCCCAGTCTCGGTTCGTACCAACTCAACAGACACTTTCGGAGATACCCGCTGTGTACCTTTATAGCCAACCAGTTACGTTGTGACGTTTGGCACACCCAAAGTATTCCTACGGTATCCGGGAGTTGCACAACCTCATGGTCTAAGGAACAAATACTTGACACTGGAAAAGCTTAAGCATTACGAACTATACGATCTCGTGCTAGGCTTAGGATTGGGTCTTGTCCATCACATCATTCTCCCAATGATGTGACCCCGTTATCAATGACATCCTATGTCCATGGTCAGGAAACCGTGACCATCTGTTGATCAACAAGCTAGTAACTAGAGGCTTACCAGGGACACATTGTGGTCTATGTATTCACACATGTATCGATGTTTCCGTACAATACAATTCAAGCATGAATAATAGACAATTATCATGAACAAGGAAATATAATAATAATCCTTTTATTATTGCCTCTAGGGCATATTTCCAACAGCTGCGACCACGGTGCACTCTCCTCCCCAACGCCAGCAACAGCAGCCGCCGGCTCGTCGGGCTGATGCTCGTGACAACTTTTCCACGGCGTCGTCCAACCTGCTAGCCCGCCGCGACCAACGTCAAGTCCTTCGGGAGCGATCCGAGGAAGACGCTTGGACCACTATCGAGGGACGGCGGGAAGCGCGCCATCAATCAGACAGGCGTGCAGGGCCTACTATGGACCACCCAGCGCCGAGGGGCTCTGGTGACTTACCTTACCATGCGGGTTGCCCGGCCTTTACCCGTGAGCTACCATAGTTCCAGTGGCCCTCACACCGCACGTTCAAGCCTGAGATCAAAGAAACGTACAACGGCAAGACTCACCCGTCGGAGTTCCTCAGCATCTACACCATCGCGATGCAGGTTGCTGGGGCTCGCGACGACAAGGTGCTCACCAACTACTTTCCGTTGGTACTTAAGCCCAAAGTTATGTCGTGGTTGATGCACCTGCCCACAGACGCAGAAACTGACTCCATAGATGGAGACACCATCGCCCCTGCGAAGAAGGGCCGACGCGGCAACATGAAGCGAAAGGGAAATGCTGTGCTTGCCGTAGAGGGATCCGACGACCCCGGGGCTGCCAAAAAGGACAAGGCTGACAACCCCGGCAAGGAAGTTGCGGGGTGCACCGCCTACCAGGCCTTGGAGGCTCCGACAAGCCAGGGGTCTCCGACAAGCAGTACTGCAAGATTCATCGCACCAAGGGCCATGACCTCTAGAATTGCCGACAGGTTGAGCTACTCGCAAAGAAGCAGAAAGCTGAGTATGAGAGGTGTGATAAGGAGAAAGGCCCGGACGGTGCCGAGGCGCCCAGCAAGAAGCGTGGCGGCCGAGGTAGTCGCCGCGGCCAAGATAACCAAGCAGAAAGGCCCACTCGGTGCCGCGACAAGAAAGAGGAAGACAATGATCATGGCGAAGACGACGAGTCCAGCGAGCACGAGTTCCAGAAAGCTACAGAGGTCATGTGCTTCGACGGTGGCACCTCGCTGCATACCTCTCACCGCCAACTAAAACAGTGGGCGCGTGATGTCACTGCGGTAGAGCCATCGTTCGATGCCCAGAGGCCACTAAAGTGGTCCAGTGTGCCTATCATTTTTGACACCGAGGATCACACCGACCGTACAACTACGGTTGGCTGTTTGCCATTGTTGGTTTCACCAACGGTACGCAACCTCAAGGTGACGAAGGTGCTAGTTGACGGTGGGGCCGGTCTGAACCTGATCTCGCCCGCTTTGATCGAGAAGCTACAAATCCCCGATGGAGATCTCGAGGAGACGGGCACGTTTCAAGGGGTCAACCCGGGGAGGAGTTAGCCGAACGGAAATATCGCTCTTCCCGTTACATTCGGGGGCGAGATGAATTACAGGACGGAGAAAATTGTCTTTGTTGTTGCCAAGATCCCCTTGCCCTATAATGGGATCCTTGGCCGCCCAGCGGTGGACAAGTTTATGGCGGCATCACACTACGCCTACAACATGTTGAAGATGCCCGGCCCAATAAGCATCATCACCATCCCCTTCGACAAGAAAGACGCGCTCATCTACGCCGACCAGCTCTACCGAGAGGCAGTTGCAGCAGACGCCGCCAAGGCACTTGCTCCTACCACTAAGACCCCGAGGGAGAAGAAAACAAGCAAGGCCCCTTTCGGGAAGGCTTCTGACCCCGACAAGAGCTCCTGCACCCCCTCCGGCAAACGTGCCTCTTCGGAGCGCCTCGTTCCCGTTGGAGACGTGCCACAGAGCTCCGCCAGTGGGAGCAAGAGGTCCAAGGCGGCACCACCAGACACCAAGAAGGTCCCCGTGCGAGAAGATGGCACGGGTGGGGCTTTTACCATAAGCTCCACCCTTGACAGCAAATAGGAAGGCGCGCTCATCACCTTCCTGCGGGAGAATGTCGACGTGTTTGCATGGCAAGTGTCTGACATCCCCGGTGTACCCAGTGAAGTGATTGAGCACCACCTTGCTGTATGTCCCCATGCGCGACCCGTCAAGCAGAAGGTCGGGAAGCAAGATTTGGAGCGCCAAGAGTTCATCATCGAGGAGATTAGGAAGTTGGAAGCGGTAGGCAGAGTTAGAGGAGTACTCTACCCCACGTGGTTGGCCAATCCGGTGGTAGTGCGTAAGGCAAACGGGAAATGGAGGCTGTGTATCGACTATACGGATATCAATAAAGCCTGTCTGAAGTACCCTTTTCCTTTGCCACACATTGACCAGATAGTGGACTCCACTGCTGGGTATGACCTGCTATCATTCCTCGATGCCTACTAAGGATACCACCAGATCTTCAAGATGAAGGAAGATGAAGAGAAAATCGCGTTCATCACCCCACGTGGTACTTACTGCTTTGTACAGATGCCTTTTGGGTTGAAAAGCGTTGGTTCAACATTCGCCCGAGCAGTCCAAATCAGTTTTGAGCCCCAGCTGCATAGAATATGGAAGCTTACATGGATGACGTAGTGGTCAAAACCAAGGACAAAGCCATGCTCGTGCAGGATCTAGAAGAAACGTTTGCAAACTTACGCAAGATCAACCTCAAGCTCAACCCAGAGAAGTGCATGTTCGGCGTCCCATCCGGCAAACTCCTTGGGTTCTTTGTGTCTCAACGCAGAATCTAAGCAAATCCCGACAAGATCAAAGAGATTGAGCAGATTGAGGTGCCAAGACGAGTCAAAGACGTCCGTAAGCTCGCCGGCTGCGTTGCTGCACTTAGTAGGTTCATCTCCAAATATGCTGAGCGCACCCTCCCTTTTTTCAATTTTTTGAAAAAGGCGGGTCTAATGAAATGGACTACGGAGGCAGAGGCATCACTTCAAGATTTGAAGAGATACCTCTCCTCCACGCCAACACTAGTCGCGCCTAAACCATGGGAGTCGTTGCTGCTATATCTAGCGGCAACGAATCAAGTGGTTAGTTTTGCACTAGTACACAGAGGGAGTTTGAGGAAGAAGCAGCGGTAGCGGCGGATTCATCGGATGATGGGCCAGAGCTCTCCCCGGCAGGGCCTCATGTCGGCAAGGCAGAGCCCCCGGCAAGGCATGGTCCTAGCAAAACAGAGTTTGCGCAAGGAGGCGAGGTCGAACAGAAGAAGAAGATGGTGCAGCATCCGGTCTATATTGTTAGTTCCCTCTTACAGTGGGGCTAGATCAAGGTATTCCGGTATGCAGAAGCTGCTTTTCGGCCTCCTTATGGCCTTGAGAAAGCAGCGCCACTATTTCCAAGCGCATGAGATCACCGTCGTCACTCGCCTCCCTTTGCAATGGATCTTGCACAACCCAAATGCAACTGGGAGGATTGTGGAGTGGGCGCTAGAACTATCAAGCTTTGGCCTCAAATTTGAAAGTACCTCAATAATCAAGAGCCGAGCCTTGGCAGAGTTCATAGAAGAATGGACCTCAACGCCCGACGAAGAGACTCAGGAGATCACCCTTCCCGGCAAGGAGACGAGCCGTGATTGGATTATGTACTTTGATGGAGCTTTCTTGGTGCAAGGTGCTGGTGCTGGCATGCTACTCGTCGCACACACCGGAGATCACCTCAAGTACGTAGTCCAGATGCGCTTTCCCCAGGAGCAATCGACAAACAATACTGCAGAGTACAAGGGACTGCTTGTCGGTCTTAGGATCGCGGCAGACCTCGGAATCAGAAAGCTTATCATCAGGGGTGATTCACAGCTTGTTGTCAGGAAAGTTAACATGGAATACTAGAGCCCGTTGATGGAGGCCTATGTGGATGAAGTGAGGAAGTTGGAGGAACGCTTTGACGGTTTGCAGGCAGAGCATGTTCCCGAGCAGAGAACTGCATTGCCGACGACTTGTCAAAACGCGTTGCCCCCAAGCTACATGTGGAACCAGGTACCTTTGTGCTTCAATTAACCCAACCATCCGTTGAGCCATCTACGGGACAAAACAAACGAAGGAAGGCGGGCCCCGACAAGTACTTTCCCGCAGAGCTCCTAGGAGCCGCCGACAAGGACATTGCCGGGTACCCCAAGCTTGCTAGGGAGTGGCAACCTTCGGCAGGGGCCCAAGCCCCGACCGTAGAGGCAGCTGCCCCCACGGCCAAAGATGAGACTTTAGTCCTTGCCGTCGAGCCCCAGGCTCCGGCATCGGCGTAGCACACCGTACGTTTTCTCCAAATAGGGGAACTCTATGACGCCCGAAGACCGACGTCCCAGAAGATTCCAGATGTTCCGGGTTCTCCCATGTGTTTCATTTATGCTTACGTTATTTATTTTCCATTGCATCATGCCATCATGACTTTAATTCTGCATCTCAACTAAATAAATTGTGTGGACCTTCGGTCCATTTAAATCGAGGGAAGGATGACTTCTCTTTATAACATATCCTCCTAATATTTATGGAGCTATTATAAATAAATATTCCATTTGTTTGGAATTAACCCAAACACACTTGCATATATTCCCCATGCCTTTTCTACTTCAAGTTTCACCATCAAAACCTTGTCTATAACTCTTATCCGTTTTATCGAGGTTCCTCCAAAAATTCAAACATTTTTGGACACTTCTGAAACCATGTCCTAGTTCAAACCATTTGAATTAAATTCAAATGGGTTTGAATTAATATCTTTTCATCTTGCCACTTCTTATTTTCTGGGATTAGACTCATTTTTGTGAGTCCCGAGAAATTACCCTCAGGCCCAAATTCTTTCCCTAAGTGCCCTTTCTTTTTCCTCTATCTTTTTCTTCTCTTTTATTTTATTTTAGTGAGAGAGAGGCAGAGAGCCCAGCTTGGGCCTCCCAGCCGCAGCTGGCCCAACCTCCTTCCCCCTCGGCCCATTTGGCAAGGCCTCAAGGCCCAAGCCCACCTAACCTCTAACCCTAGCCCGACTGCTGCCTCTCCCTCTAGTTCCCACACCGCCGCCACCCCTCGTTCCCTCGCTCTCGCCCGATCCCCTCTCCCTTCCTTGAGCCAGTGCAGCAATCCCCATCCCTCGCTCACTCCCTCGTCGCCCGATTCCTCCTCTGCTCACCCCCACGGCTCCACCTCGACAGCACCGCGCCGTCTCCACGACCGGTGCGCCCAGGCCGCATCGCTCGTTGCCCGACCCTCTCCCTCGTTCTCCCTCGCGCCAGGAGCCGCGCCTCCTTCCGCCGCCTAGCGCAACCGCGATGGCCTCGATTGCGTGCCTCCGTTCCATCGCGCCCCTTCCCCTCTGTTTTCCCCAACGCCGGAGGCCTCGTCTCCCTCGCCGGACTGCGCCCCGCCGGTGACCAGCAGGCCGACGAGCCTTCCTCCTACTGGTGCCGCCTTAGCTCGCCTGTCCTCGCGTGCTCCACCTGCGGCCTCCTCCGGCCATGCCAGCCCACAGCCATGGCGTCAAGCTCGTTGCAGCCACCCAGGCAGACCCCGTGCAAGTACCTCGACGCCAAGATACCAAGTACCTCGACGCTCGACGCCCGAACCACTACACAAGATGATGCGCCAAGTTCAACTACGCTCGGAGCACTCGGAACCCTCAAGTTCATCTACGGAACGGGTACGACGACCGTCGCCGAAGAACCGTGAACGAAAACGCCAATGTGTACGACTACCGTCGCCCCGGAAACGATGGATTCATCAAGTACCTCTCCGAACGAAATGACTACTTCCCTCTACGAACGTGTATCACGACCCGCGAGTACCACTACTTCCTCTACGACACGTGAACCACTACTTCCCTCTTCTGTCGAACTCGTACCGCCCCGAAGATGCACGCTTCAAAGGTATACCCCGAGTCAAATGCCGATGTGGTGAACGAATGCTTGTTGTGGTTGTATGAGATGTTTCCCTTGTTGCACCGTGCCCGTTGTGGCCCTCGTTTGCCTTGTCGCCGACCCGTGGGAACCGGGCAACCGGGTTCACCCCATCTCTTTTGCATGTCACTCTCTCCGCTATCTTTTGCACCGGTCTCTCAACGAGTTACCGGAACCGATATGTTGCGTGGCATCATTTTTGGATTCGCCGTCGTGGCCGCTTTCATTCCGCCACGGTGACAAATACTCCTTATCATCTTCATGTCAACTTTTAATAAAAATTGCATAAAACTTGATCATGTCATCCGCATCATGTTAACAACATTAAAATGTGTGAATTGTTGTTTGCTTAAAATTGCTAAACATGCATATGGGGATTTTCCGGAATTGTTGTTATTATTTCCGGCCTCATTTAAAATGCCTAGATAGCTAGTTTACACTTGCTTCTTGACTTGCCATGTTTAGCATCCTATATAGACTTGTCTTGCATCCTACTTGGTTGAGCATATTGACATGTTGCTTGTGTTGTTTTTCTGTGCTTCCTACCTTGCCATGTATTGCTTCATGTATAGACTTGTCATGCATCATACCTTGCCATGTATTGCATCATATAGACTTGTGTTGTTTTTCTGTGCTTCCTACCTTGCCATGTATTGCTTCCTGTATAGACTTGTCATGCATCATACCTTGCCACGTATTGCATCATATAGACTTGTGTTGTTTTCTGTGCTTCCTACCTTGCCATGTATTGCTTCCTGTATAGACTTGTCATGCATCATACCTTGCCATGTATTGCATCATATGGACTTGTGTTGTTTTATGTGCTTCCTACCTTGCCATGTTTTACTTCCTGTATAGACTTGTTGTGCATCCTGTGTAGAACTGTTTTGCATCATACTTGGTTGAGCATATTGTCATGTCTCGTGTGGTGTGTTTACCGCGTTGCTTGTTTCTTTCCGGTTTGCTTCCCTCGTTAGCTTCGGGTTCGTTCCGGAGTTGTGAGGTTCTGTTCGACTACTTCATGGACCCGTTCTTCTCCCTTGCGGAATCCCAGGCAAGATGACCATACACTTGGATACCTTTACTACCATTGCGTTGCTTAGTTGTCTCGATGCTATCGTTATATGTCGCGCTACCATCATTATTGTCAGCCTCTCCTTGTTGCCATGAAACCTCTAACCTTTGAAACCTTCCTAGCAAAACCGTTGTTTGGCTATGTTACCGCTTGCTCAGCCCTCTTACAGCGTTGTTAGTTCCAGGTGAAGATGAAGATCGTTCCAGGTGGGGACTTGTTGTTGGAATATCACAATATCTATTATTATTATTAACACACCTATATACTGGGCATGGGTGGAAGGCTTGGCCTTTTGCTCAGTGTTTTGTTCCACTCATGCCACCTTAGGCGCCAATAAACCAGCATTATATTCTTGATTTTGCGTTCCTTACACGGTTGGGTATATGGGGACCCCTTGACACTTCGTCTTTGAATAAAACTCCTCCAGCAAGGCCCAACATTGGTTTTTAATTTTCTCATAATAATAACTTAATTAATTAATTAAATTGCATAAGGGGGACGCTCCTTGGAGTTTCTTTTCTACATAGCAGGGGGGGCCAGTGCTGATGGTGTTGGTCCCAAACAGGGAGACTGCGGGGCCACCTTGGGGAAACCCGAGGGCTGGTTTTACTCGTAGGATCACCTATCCGGTTGTGGCCTGAGACGAGATACGCGCGGCTACTATCAGGGTGTCGGCACGCCGGGAGGTCTTGCTGGACTTGTTTTACCATTGTCGAAATGTCTTGTGCATCGGGATGCCGAGCCTGATCGGATTTCCCTAAGATAAGGGGTGATGATATTATATTTATCACTTCAGCTGATCGTGAGAGCTTGTGATGGGCTAAGTTGGGACACCCCTGCAGGGTTATGATTTTTCGAAAGCCGTGCCCGCGGTTATGTGGCAGATGGGAATTTGTTAATGTCCGGTTGTAGAATTCTTGACAGAGGATCCGAAGTAAAACACACAACTGTGTGAGTAACCATGACTGTCTCTTTTCACTTTGAGAAGAGAACACGGTGGGGTTATGTTTGACTCGTAGGTAGTTCAGGATCTTTAGCGATCACTACTAGTTTATGACCGTTTGCATAGATGCTCATCTTATTCTTGTACTCGTAAGTTAGCCACCAAATTAAGCTTAGCCGCTGCTGCAACCCCACCACTTTACCTCTTCCTACCCATAAAGCTTTGCTAGTCTTGATACCCATGGTTATGGTATTGCTGAGTCCTCGTGGCTCACAGATACTACAACACCAGATGCAGGTTCAGCCGAGAATGATGCAGGAGCTGGTTCAAGGACTTCACTGGGAGCTCGATGAAGAGAGTGGCCGTATGTTTGTGACGTGTTCGACGATCAGTAGTGGTTTCTACTAGGGGCGATTCGGACCTGTGGCTTTATATTTTTGGTATCTTTCTTTTGGATCTTCGCCCGTAGTCGGGTTGTGATATTTTGAATGATGTTTTTCTCATGTAATGTATTGTGTGACGTGGCGAGTGGAAGCCAACTATCCTTTTGCAATTTCATCCCTATTTTTACATGAGTCGTGCAAAGATACCAAAATTGAGATCATTCCAGAATGGGCTTATACCTTTAAGTCGTGCCTCGACACGTAGGAGGTATAGTCCCATCCTGGGCATTACAAGTTGGTATTCAGAGCCTTCTCCGACCTAGAAGCCCCACTGATTGATCGAATCGTTGACGGTTGAGTCTAGGCACACACTTAAATTGTTTTGAGTCCTATATATATATCGGATAGTAGGATTTCTTTTGCTCCTCATCTCTTTTCACTCTGATGAGGACAAGTTGATGTACCTACGGAATTCATTCGTTCAATTCTCTGTTCGAATGATATTGTGAAGATTATGTTGCAACATATCTATCCTTTGTTTTTGTTTTAATTCTGGTATTCGAGTTGCTTCGATGTCAAATGTTGATTCCATAACTTTCCTAATCGGCGTTGTCATATTTCTATGGGAGTGCTAGCCCTTCTTAATCATCAAGATGGTCATGTTAAATTCTTTTTCAACCGATGTCTATTTCTTTCATCCCAAGTTATCTTTGTTTTCCCCACCCTCCCACCCTTTTCATTACGGAACCAGAAATTCTAAATGAGTATCCATTTTATTCATGTGCTATTTCTTTAGTTTTTTCCTTCAATGTCCTTATCCGGTGATTTCTCAGGAAGATGCTAAGGAAGCTTCAACTTCATTGTTGTTCCATTCTCATTTTATTCTCTGGTGAATTTAATTCAAGATTTCGATATTGATCTTATCCTTTTCCTCATTTCACAATGCTTTCTTATTTCGGTGCACCAATTAATCATTACCCTCTCTCTATTCATATCTGGAGAGCTGAAGACAACTCGGAAGATTCATAATTCCATTCTTAATCCGTTCAAACTATTTTGAGGATTGTCATCTTATTCAAGCCATTTAATTCAACCGGTGCAATATCTCTTAAGCAATCTTTTTCAACGGTGATTTCTTTAGTGGGCCCTAACCCACAGGTCTTTCTCCAGGATCTTACCTGACTCTTCTAATTTTTTTTCCGGAGTTATTCTCAAATTCTTTCCAAAGCGTGACATAAGAGTGATTCCCATCAGTCACATGCCTTCTCCAAGATCGCTTTCAAATTCTTTTTCATCATTGGTTCAACCTTTTAATTCTTCATTCCGGAGTGCTCAACAATTCATGGTGGTGTATCTCGTCGTCATTCTCACATTTGAAGACCGAGGAAGAGTTTCTATTAAATCTTGGTCCGTTCTCTTGAAGATTCATGGTTCTAGCTTCATGCCATCCTCATTATTGTTTCGATCACGAGGAATCTTTTTATACCCATCCGAAGTGTTTCATGAATTCTTTCCATTGTGATCCTCCGAAGGCCATCATTTCAGAAGATTCTTCGTTCTCAGTTTTCAACTTCGTCCTCCAACTATTCTTAATTGATGTCTCTTCGTTCGTCTCCATATTCTTATGGTGGTTCTTTCTCGATTATTCCATTCCGTTGTTATCGTATTAATTCACTCGTTCTTTTCATATTCCTACCGGTGGTTCGTTGAAGATTTACCCAAGCTTGTGCGAGATCTCTCTTAATTCTTTCAAACGAGAATAAGTAGTATGCCAAATCCTTTGGTTGTCATCAATTTAAATTGGTGAAGGAGATGCATGACATAATTCTTATTCTTATTCCTTCAAGGTGATTTAATTCTTTTGTCTGGAGCTTGTTCATCATATCATATTCTCGGTTCTAAGTTGTTCATCTTGTTTTCCGGAGCTTCAAGTTATTTCAATTATATCATTTCAAAGCTTCATCTAAATCATCGCAGGCCTTGAATCTTATTCTCTTCATCTTTCGCGTCTCATGTTTTTCATTACCGGAGTTCTCATGCTGGTTCATCATGTTTTAATTCATCCTCAAAGTCTTTATCAAGATTCTTGTTGGAGCTCAAGCATTCTTCATCATGCATTCCAATTGCAATCCTCTCTACCTTATCTTTTCAGATGGTGTTATGTCATTCTTGACAATTCCTTCATGAATTATGATTCAGAAGTTGTCAGGAATGAGATATTTAAACCCATCATTTTTCTTCATTCAGGAGATCCTTCTAACCCTTCAATTTATTCGTTGGAGTTATCTTGGGTTATAATTCACCTAAAAGCTTTCCCTGAGAATTGTTGCTACTATGGTGCTTATAAATGACCCAAGTTCTTCATTTATCCTCCCGGTGAAAGTTTTTCGTCTCCTTGTTGATCTCAATCCAATTAAATGTTTCCGTCAGTGGCTGGTTGTCACCTCTTAATTTTGAGATGTTTTCCATAAGCCCACATCAAGCTTATTCGTTTTCGTTGTTGATTTTCCATCAACCCCTTTCAACCCTTCTTCGTAAGGATGCTTTCAAAATCATTTCTAGTTGAAGATGTTATTCTTCTTCGATCTTTTCACTCCATTATTTGTTCCGGAGGCATTGTGATGTTGATCTCTCCAAACCATCATCTCGTTTTTATCGAGATCATGTTCTTTCCTTGTTTATCTATTTAACCGGAGTGTTGTGTCCTCCATTCAAATTCAATAATGTTACAAAGTTTTGCCTCCCTTTCAACCGGAGTGCTTTGTGAAATCCTTCTTACCCCTTGTGACGTTCTTTCAATTGTTTCGGAGGCAATATGTTGTTCATTTCATCAAGTATCATCCCAACTTGGGAAGCTCATGTTAATTCCTTCCATTTTCAGTCGGAGTGCTGTCCGAATCATGTCATTCTTATTCCTTGGCTATACCATTGCGGTTTCATATTCTTTTGGTTCGTAAGCTTTTGTTTCATGTCTTTCAACCTACAAGGTTCTCGTAATGTTCCTTGTTCCTCTTTTCTAACAGAGTTTTCATATTCGTTCATCTCCGTTGTATTCTTCTTTCATTTTGGTCAACCTCTCAGGTTCGTGGTTTCACTCGTCTGTCAAAGAAGCAACTTTGTTTACCTCTTCTTTTTCGTTTCTACCCGGTGCCATCTCTAGGATCTCGGGTCGAGATCCTCTGTTAGTGTGGGAGAGTTGTGATGCCCGAAGACCGACGTCCCAGAAGATTCCAGATGTTCCGGGTTCTCCCATGTGTTTCATTTCTGCTTGTGTTATTTATTTTGCATTGCATCATGCCATCATGACTTTAATTCTGCATCTCAACTAAATAAATTGTGTGGACCTTCGGTCCATTTAAATCGAGGGAAAGATGACTTCTCTTTATAACATATCCTCCTAATATTTATGGAGCTATTATAAATAAATATTCCATTTGTTTGGAATTAACCCAAACACACTTGCATATATTTCCCATGCCTTTTCTACTTCAAGTTTCACCATCAAAACCTTGTCTATAATTCTTATCCGTTTTATCGAGGTTCCTCCAAAAATTCGAACATTTCTGGACACTTCTGAAACCATGTCCTAGTTCAAACCATTTGAATTAAATTCAAATGGGTTTGAATTTATATCTTTTGATCTTGCCACTTCTTATTTTCTGGGATCAGACTCATTTTTGCGAGTCCCGAGAAATTACCCTCAGGCCCAAATTCTTTCCCTAAGTGCCCTTTCTTTTTCCTCTCTCTTTTTCTTCTCTTTTATTTTATTTTAGTGAGAGAGAGGCAGAGAGCCCAGCTTGGGCCTCCCAACCGCAGCTGGCCCAACCTCCTTCCCCCTCGGCCCATTTGGCAAGGCCTCAAGGCCCAAGCCCACCTAACCTCTAACCCTAGCCCGACTGCTGCCTCTCCCTCTAGTTCCCACACCGCCGCCACCCCTCATTCCCTCGCTCTCGCCCGATCCCCTCTCCCTTCCTCGAGCCAGCGCAGCGATCCCCATCCCTCGCTCACTCCCTCGTCGCCCGATTCCTCCTCTGCTCACCCCACGGCTCCACCTCGACAGCACCGCGCCGTCTCCGCGACCGGTGCGCCCAGGCCGCATCGCTCGTCACCTGACCCTCTCCCTCGTTCTCCCTCGCGCCAGGAGCCGCGCCTCCTTCCGCCGCCTAGCGCAGCCCCGATGGCCTCGGTTGCGTGCCTCCGTGCCATCGCGCCCCTTCCCCTCTGTTTTCCCCAACGCCCGGAGGCCTCGTCTCCCTCGCCAAACTACGCCCCGCCGGTGACCAGCAGGCCGACGAGCCTTCCTCCTACTGGTGCCGCCTTAGCTCGCCTGTCCTCGTGTGCTCCACCTGCGGCCTCCTCCGGCCATGCCAGCCCGCAGCCATGGCGTCAAGCTCGTTGCAGCCACCCAGGCAGACCCCGTGCAAGTACCTCGACGCCAAGATAGCAAGTACCTCGACGCTCGACGCCCGAACGACTACACAAGACGATGCGCCAAGTTCAACTACGCCCGGAGCACTCGGAACCCTCAAGTTCATCTACGGAACGGGTACGATGACCGTCGCCGAAGAACCATGAACGAAAACGCCAATGTGTACGACTACCGTCGCCCCGGAAACGATGGATTCGTCAAGTACCTCTCCGAACGAAATGACTACTTCCCTCTACGAACGTGTACCACGACCCGCGAGTACCACTACTTCCTCTACGACACGTGAACCACTACTTCCCTCTTCCATCGAACTCGTTCCGCCCCGAAGATGCACGCTTCAAAGGTATACCCCGAGTCGAATGTCGATGTGGTGAACGAATGCTTGTTGTGGTTGTATGAGATGTTTCCCTTGTTGCACCGTGTCCGTTGTGGCCCTCGTTTGCCTTGTCGCCGACCCGTGGGAACCGGGCAACCGGGTTCACCCCATCTCTTTTGCATGTCACTCTCTCCGCTATCTTTTGCACCGGTCTCTCAACAAGTTACCGGAACCGATATGTTGCGTGGCATCATTTTTGGATTCGCCGCCGTGGCCCCTTTCATTCCGCCATGGTGACAAATACTCCTTATCATCTTCATGTCAACTTTTAATAAAAATTGCATAAAACTTGATCATGTCATCCGCATCATGTTAACAACATTAAAATGTGTGAATTGTTGTTTGCTTAAAATTGCTAAACATGCATATTGGGATTTTCCGGAATTGTTGTTGTTATTTCCGGCCTCATTTAACATGCCTAGATAGCTAGTTTACACTTGCTTCTTGCCTTGCCATGTTTAGCATCCTATATAGACTTGTCTTGCATCCTACTTGGTTGAGCATATTGACATGTTGCTTGTGTTGTTTTTCTGTGCTTCCTACCTTGCCATGTATTGCTTCCCGTATAGACTTGTCATGCATCATACCTTGCCATGTATTGCATCATATAGACTTGTGTTGTTTTTCTGTGCTTCCTACCTTGCCATGTATTGCTTCCTGTATAGACTTGTCATGCATCATACCTTGCCATGTATGGCATCATATAGAATTGTGTTGTTCTCTGTGCTTCCTACCTTGCCATGTTTTGCCTCCTGTATAGACTTGTTGTGCATCCTGTGTAGAACTGTTTTGCATCATACTTGGTTGAGCATATTGTCATGTCTCGTGTGGTGTGTTTACCGTGTTGCTTGTTTCTTTCCGGTTTGCTTCCCTCGTTAGCTTCGGGTTCGTTCCGGAGTTGTGAGGTTCTGTTCGACTACTTAATGGACCCGTTCTTCTCCCTTCCGGAATCCCAGGCAAGATGACCATACACTTGGATACCTTTACTACCATTGCCTTGCTTAGTTGTGTCGATGCTATCGTTATATGTCGCGCTACCATCATTATTGTCAGCCTCTCCTTGTTGCCATGAAACCTCTAACCTTTGAAACCTTCCTAGCAAAACCGTTGTTTGGCTATGTTACCGCTTGCTCAGCCCTCTTATAGCGTTGTTATTTGCAGGTGAAGATGAAGATCGTTCTAGGTGGGAACTTGTTGTTGGAATATCACAATATCTATTATTATTATTAACACATCTATATACTGGGCATGGGTGGAAGGCTTGGCCTTTTGCTCGGTGTTTTGTTCCACTCATGCCACCTTAGGCGCCGATAAACCGGCATTATGTTCCTTGATTTTGCGTTCCTTACACGGTTGGGTATATGGGGACCCCTTGACACTTCGTCTTTGAATAAAACTCCTCCAGCAAGGCCCAACATTGGTTTTTAATTTGCTCATAATAATAACTTAATTAATTAATTAAATTGCATAAGGGGGACACTCCTTGGAAATTCTTTTCTACATAGCAGGGGGGGCAGTGCTGATGGTGTTGGTCCCAAACGGGGAGACTGCGGGGCCACCTTGGGGAAACCCGAGGGCTGGTTTTACTCGTAGGATCACCTATCCGGTTGTGGCCTGAGACGAGATACGCGCGGCTACTATCAGGGTGTCGGCACGCCGGGAGGTCTTGCTGGACTTGTTTTACCATTGTCGAAATGTCTTGTGCACCGGGATGCCGAGCCTGATCGGATTTCCCTAAGATAAGGGGTGATGATATTATATTTATCACTTCAGCTGATCGTGAGAGCTTGTGATGGGCTAAGTTGGGACACCCCTGCAGGGTTATGATCTTTCGAAAGTCGTGCCTATGGTTATGTGGCAGATGGGAATTTGTTAATGTCCGGTTGTAGAAAACTTGACAGAGGATCTGAAGTAAAACACACAACTGTGTGAGTAACCGTGACTGTCTCTTTTCACTTTGAGAAGAGAACACGGTGGGGTTATGTTTGACTCGTAGGTAGTTTAGGATCTTTAGCGATCACTACTAGTTTGCGACCGTTTGCGTAGATGCTCATCTTATTCTTGTACTCGTAAGTTAGCCACCAAATTAAGCTTAGCCGCTACTGCAACCTCACCACTTTACCTCTTCCTACCCATAAAGCTTTGCTAGTCTTGATACCCATGGTTATGGGATTGCTGAGTCCTCGTGGCTCACAGATACTACAACACCAGATGCAGGTGCAGCCGAGAATGATGCAGGAGCTGGTTTAAGGACTTCACTGGGAGCTCGATGAAGAGAGTGGCCGTATGTTTGTGACGTGTTCGACGATCAGTAGTGGTTTCTACTAGGGGCGAATCGGACCTGTGGCTTTATGTTTTTGGTATCTTTCTTTTGGATCTTCGCCCGTAGTCGGGTTGTGATATTTTGAATGATGTTTTGCTCATGTAATGTATTGTGTGACGTGGCGAGTGTAAGCCAACTATCCTTTTGCAATTTCATCCCTATTTTTACATGAGTCGTGCAAAGATACCAAACTTGAGATCGTTCCAGAATGGGCTTATACCTTTAAGTTGTGCCTCGACACGTAGGAGGTATAGTCCCATCCTGGGCATTACAAACTCCCTGAGGAACAAGAAGAGGCGGAGAAAGTAGCCCGTCGGTCCGGCATGTACCAGTTTGTGGATAATACCATGTACAGAAGGAGACAGAACAACGTGAAATTGAAGTGCATTCCTCGGGAGGACGGACTGAAGTTGTTGGTAGAGATACACGGAGACATGTGTGGCTCACACGTAGGGTCAAGAGCCCTTGCCGGGAAATCATTTCGCCAAGGTTTCTTCTGGGCCACCGCCCTCCAAGATGCGACTGCACTAGTAACCAAGTGCGAAGCGTGCCAGTTCCATTCAAAGAAGCTTCGTCAACCAGCTCAAGATCTTCAAACAATCCCTCTTTCCTAGCCATTTTTGGTCTGGGGGCTCGACATTCTGGGCCCCTTTCCATGCGCCGTTGGGGGCTTTGAGTATTTGTACGTCAGAATCGACAAGTTCACAAAGTGGCTGGAAGTGGAACCAGTGAGAAAGGTGACATCACAATCAGCCGTCAAGTTCTTCAATGGACTAGTTTGTCGTTTTGGTGTGCCAAACAGAGTCATCACCGACAACGACACACAGCTCACGAGCCGCACTTTCATGGAGTACGTCCAAGACCTCGGCGGCAAGGTTTGTTTTGCTTCTATTGCTCATCCCAGAAGTAACGGTCAAACTGAGAGGGCGAATGCAGAAGTGTAGCAAGGTCTCAAAACCAGGACTTTAGATAGGCTACACAAATGCGGAAGATGCTGGATTAATGAGTTGCCAACGGTTCTTTGGTCAATCAGGACGACGCCAAATCGAGCCACTGGCCAAACACCCTTTTCCCTGGTATACGGGGCAGAAGCAGTTTGTCAGGACCCAGATCCTAAGTCACACATGTCTAGCATGTAACACACCATATCACTTTGCGGCCTCACGCACGGTATCCCCACGGGTGCCACCTTACCTGGCTCGGGACCATTTGCGCATTTTGGCACACGTATATGATAGTGTCGCTAGCATCCATATGGTAGAGAACCCGGGCCGACATGACGAGTTATGAACCAAAAGTGGCGCTAAATTACAGAGACAGGCATACATGACCCAGCAACGAACGTGTCGGTCATCAACGTATGAACCCAAGTTGTCATGGTTTTGTCACGGCAGATGTCCTAGCAAAAGGGCTTAGTCGTGGAGCCATCACTACGGGTTAGCTTAAAGGGGTTAAAGCAGACAAGGACGCAAGGGATTTTTATACTAGTTCGGCTCCTTCGATGAAGGTAAAAGCCTACCTCTAGTTTGGTTTGGTATTGCTAGGGTTTCGATGACCAGGGAGTGAATCCGCTTTGCCTGTGTCTCGAGTTGTTGTTCTCTGTCATGAGCCGTCGCCGGGTCGTCCCTTTATATACATAGGATGACGCCCGGTCCGGTTTACAGAATCCCGAGGCCGGCTCATAAATGTGCCCGGCTCGGTCTCTATCTTTCCTATCTTACAACACAAGTTACACACCGTATGGCGGTTTACACTTATGGGCCCTAACACCTCTTGGGCCCTGGATCTCGAGTCTTTTATAATAAAGCTCCATGTTCTATGCCTCGCTGGGCTTCAGTAGAAGTAATCCTTATAGGCATAAACCGGCCCCTTCCTGGGCGGTTTATACCTAATAGTTATATCCCTGACATTAGGCCCCAGATTGATTTGAACCTGTTCATGTCAATCTTCAATGCCTTGTAGAAGCTTGGTCCTCCGTGGCTTCAAATATTTCGTAAACCGCCATGATGTCATCTTCCTGGATCACATTGAACCACCGTGACGTCATCTGTTCGTTTAATACTTGTACCTGTTTTATTCTTTACTTATTAAAATCTCCGAAGATCGAGGTAACAGTATCGTCCCATATCCACTTTTCGGGCTCCTTGATTTCTGCGCCTGCCGTTTAACCTTTCGGCTTATAAATAGGGTGAGGGGTCATTTGTTCCCCCCCCCCCTTCTCTTCGCTTCTTCTTCTCCTCGCGCCCATCAGTGCCTGAGCTCCGCCGCCGTCGTCGACCTTCGTTTCTGCTTCAGCACGGGCCGCTGCATCGACATGTTCGGACCAGAACCTCACCAGCGCGCCTCCGCACCCATCAGCTCTAGTAAGTTCCTTCCTTATTTCTTATATAGATCTCATTAGGGTTTCTCCTGTGAGTTCTTCATGGCTAGGGCCCTGTTCTTCGCTGTTCTTCGTTGTGGCTCTGATAACTTGTGTAGATCTGATACCTTTGCTTGCGACTGTAATAATAATTATGCTTCCTTAGTGTGCCTTATTCTTCCCTAAAGTACTCCCCCAATCTATGTTTGTTTGAACTACTGCCGTACCCGTTGAATATTGATCCTGAATATTTCTGAATTTCTGACATGCCGTAGATCTGTAATTCTGTTGCTGATTTAGCGAAACCTATTTTTCCATAACTTTAGATATGCACCTTTCATATTCTCCCCGGCGATTTATCTTTAGAAAAAAATCATAAACCGGTAGGTATCATTAGGCCCCGCTTAAACCGCCGTTGCAGTCGCTCTCATAATACTTTGAGTGTTAACTCCCGTTTATTATTGCATATTCCTCTATATCTCTCAGTTATAAATCGTAAACCGGCCCTTCATTGTAATTTCAGCTTTTCTCTTGAAATGGCAAAGCAAGCCAAGCAGTTCACTTCCTGTAATTGGGTTCAGTCTCGGGTAACCGAAGAGGAACTGGACAGTTTGGCAGAGGTTGGCGCTTTAGGAAAGAAGGATGTCATTCATTGGAGAGCCCCAGGCCCTGAATGTCCTCCAAATCCCAAAGATGGAGAAGTGATTGTAATTTGTTGATCATCTGTCCCGAGGGTTTAGCCCTCCCGGATCAAAATTCTTTCGTGATGTTCTGACTAACTTCCAGCTCCACCCTCAAGATATTGGACCAAACTCTGTGTCCAATATTTGCAATTTTCAAGTATTCTGTGAAGCTTATTTGCAAGAGGAACCTTTAGTTGAACTGTTTAGGGATTTCTTCCACTTAAACCGATGCACGGAATTTACGGACGGGCCCAACACTGAACTTGGCGGAATGTCTATCCAAAAAAGGAAAGATTTCAGCTTTCCTCATGCCAAACACCACAGTCACCCCAAAGATTGGAGCCAGACTTGGTTTTACTGCTTAGACACATCTCCAGCTGATGAAAATCCTCTGTCGGTTTACCTTCCTCACCGGCTTATGATGATATTGGCTTGATAGCCGGTCTAAGAGGGCCATAGGAACTCCGTTTTATACACAGAAGCCCCCATGTGACAAACTCTTATGAAAAAAGCAGCAGATACCCCGCTTTGAGGGGGATGCCGGTTTATTATATTGATCATAATATATACATTGCGAATATATGTAAATAAAACAGAGCATACGGCTCAGGTGTAGTAAGGCCGAAGATGAGCGATGTTCCACGGCCGTTGGGTCTCCTCCTCCGTGGTGCGTGAGTCCTTATGTTCTTGAAGGTCGAGGAGGTAGTATGACCCATTGTGTAGATTCTTGCTGACCACAAAGGTTCCTTCCCAAGGCGGGGATAGCTTGTGCATATCTGTCTGGTCTTGGATGAGCCGGAGCACTAGATCGCCTTTTTGAAACGTTCTGGTTTTAACTCGGCAACTGTGGTATCGACGCAGATCCTGTAGATAAATCGCCGATCGAGCCAGTGCAATGTCACGCTCCTCATCCAGCCGGTCCAATGCATCTTGCCGCGCCTTCTCGTTATCAGCTTCAATATAAGCCGCCACCCGAGGCGAATCATGACGAATGTCACTAGGGAGAACCGCTTCAGCTCCATATACCATGAAGAAAGGCGTGTAACTCGTGGACCTGTTGGGTGTGGTGTTGATGCTCCATAACACAGAGGGTATTTCCTCCACCCAATAACCCGGCGTCCTCTGCAAAGGAACCATGAGCCGGTGCTTGATGCCTCTCAAGATCTCCTGATTGGCTCTCTCAGCTTGACCATTGGACTGGGGCTGAGCCACTGAAGATACGTCAAGCCGGATGTGCTCTCTCTGACAAAATTCTTCCATATCCCCCTTGGACAAATTGGTACCATTATCAGTTATAATACTGTGTGGAAAGCGAAACTGGAAAATCACCTTCTTGATGAATTGAACCGTCGTCGCTGCATCACACTTATTGACTGGCTCCGCCTCGACCACTTAGTAAACTTATCCACCGCCACCAGAAGGTGGGTCTTCTTATCTGGAGATCTCTTAAAGGGCCCAACCATGTCTAGCCGCCAAGTCGCGAACGGCCAAGTAATTGGAATCATCCTCAATTCTTGATCCGGTATATGAGCACGCCGTGAGAATTTCTGGCAAGCATCACACTTTTTGGCCAGGTCCTCTGCATCAGCATGAGCCATCAGCCAATAGAACCCATGACGAAAAGCTTTAGCTACCAAAGATTTTGAATCGGCGTGGTGACCACAATCTCCTTCATGTATCTCTCTAAGAATCTCGCAGCCCTCCTCTGGTGACACACAGCGTTGAAACGCCCTGGATACACTACAATGATGTAGCTCTCCATTGACAATAGTCATAGATTTAGACCGCCGGGCTATCTATCTGGCTAAGACTTCATCCTCTGGTAACTCACCTCGGTTCATATACGCCAGGTACGGGACTGTCCAATCCGGAGTAGCATGAAGTGCCGCCACCAACTGAGCCTCCGGATCAGGAACAGCCAAATCCTCTTCTGAAGGTAATTTTACCGATGGATTATGCAATACATCCAAGAAGACATTAGGTGGAACCGGTTTAGGCTGGGAACCTAGACGACTTAATGCGTCGGCCGCTTCATTCTTTCGCCGGTCCACATGGTCCACCTGATAACCCTTGAAGTGTCCAGCGATAGCGTCCACCTCTCGATGATATGCTACCATGAGCAGGTCCTTGGAGTCCCAAGTACAAGATACTTGTTGGGCCACCAGTTCCGAGTCACCGAAACATTAAACCCGGCTTAAATTCATCTCCTTAGCCATTCGCGGACCATGGAGGAGAGCTTCATACTCAGCTGCATTATTAGTACAAGGGAACATTAAACGGAGGACATAACATAACTTATCACCTCGTGGGAAAGTTAATACGACTCCAGCCCCCGAGCCCTCCAATTGCATGGATTCATCAAAGTGAATAGTCCAGTACGTGTGATCTGGTTTCTCCTCCGGTGCCTGCAACTCCGTCCAATCGTTGATGAAATCCACCAGTGCTTGAGATTTGATTGTAGTACGAGGCACATATTTTAGCCCGTGAGGACTAAGTTCAATGGCCCACTTGGAAACCCGGTCAATTGCTTCTTTGTTTTCGATTATATCTCCTAGAGGGGCAGAACTGACCACAGTGATTGGATGACCCTGAAAATACTGCTTCAGCTTCCGGTTTGCCATGAAGACTCCATATACCAATTTCTGCCAATGCGGGTATCTCTGCTTCGACTCAATGAGGACCTCACTGATATAGTAAACCGGCCTTTGAACCGGATATTCCTTTCCCGCTTCATTGCGCTCCAATACTATGGCAACGCTTACAGCTCGGGCATTAGCAGCCATGTATAACAACAGCGGCTCAGTATCAACTGGTGCAGCAAGGATAGGCGACTCTGCCAACTGCTTCTTCAAGTCTTCGAACGCAACATCAGCAGCATCACTCCAGACAAAGCGGTCTGTCTTTTTCATCATCTGATAAAGAGGGATGGCCTTCTCTCCCAAACGGCTAATAAACCAGCTCAGTGCCGCAATGCGGCCTGCCAAGCGCTGGACATCGTTAATGCACGCCGGTTTAGCCAAGGACGTAATAGCCTTGATCTTCTTCGGATTAGCTTCAATCCCCCTGTTTGACACCAAGAATCCTAGGAGCTTGCCTGCTGGTACACCAAAAACGCACTTGGCCGGATTGAGCATCATCTTGTAAACCCGAAGATTATCAAAAGTTTCCTTCAAGTCTGCTATCAGCGTCTCTTCTTTCCTGGATTTTACCACAATATCATCCACGTATGCATGAACGTTTCGCTCGATCTTCTTATGAAGACAATTCTGCACACAACGCTGATATGTCGCCTGAGCACTCTTGAGCCCAAAGGGCATGGATACATAGCAGAAGGTTCCAAATGGAGTTATAAAAGTTGTTTTCTCCTGGTGCTTAATTGCCATATTGATCTGATGATAACCGGAATATGCATCCAAAAAGCTTAAACGTTCACAACCCGCCGTAGCATCAATGATTTGATCAATACGGGGGAGGGCAAAAGGATCAGCTCGGCAAGCCTTGTTCAGATCTGTATTATCAACACACATTCGCCAAGTGCCATTCTTTTTTAGCACCAGCACCGGATTAGCCAACCACTCAGGATGAAACACCTCAACTATAAAACCTGCCGCCAAGAGCATGGCCACCTCTTCACCAATAGCCTTGCGCCTCTTTTCATTGAAGCGGCGGAGAAACTGTTTAACCTGCTTAAACTTGGGATCAACATTAAGAGTGTGCTCAGTGAGTTCCCTCGTACACCTGGCATATCAGAAGATTTCCATGCAAAGATGCCCCGATTCTCATGGATGAACTCGATGAGCGCGCTTTCCTATTTCGGATCCAGGTTAGCACTGATGGTAAACTGCTTGGATGAATCACCAGGAACAAAGTCAACCTGCTTGGTCTCATCAGCTGATTTGAACTTCAAGGCCGGATCATGCTCTGTAGTCGGCTCCGTCAACGGAGACATGTCTGCCGGATCAACATTATCCTTGTAAAATTTCAATTCCTCGGTTGCACAAACCGCCTCAGCATAGGCTGCATCACCTTCCTCGCACTCCAAAGCAATCTTATGGCTCCCATGGACCGTAATAGTTCCTTTATGACCTGGCATCTTGAGCTGTAGATAAACGTAACAAGGCCTCGCCATGAACTTAGCATAAACCGGCCGCCCGAACAAGGCGTGATACGGGCTCTTGATTTTTACCACATCAAAGGTTAAAGTTTCCGACCTTGAGTCATGCTCATCTCCAAAAGTGACCTCCAGGTCTATCTTACCGACCGGATACGACGATTTACCAGGTACCACGCTGTGGAAAACAGTGTTGGACTGTCTGAGCTTCTTGTCTGTCAACCCCATGCGACGAAAGGTCTCATAATACAGAATATTGATGCTGCTTCCTCCGTCCATGAGCACCTTTGTAAACTTGTAAGCCCCAACCTGCGGTGCCACCACCAGAGCCAGCTGACCCGGATTATCAACCCAGGGTGGATGATCCTCATGACTCCACACTATAGGTTGTTCCGACCAGCGGAGGTAACAAGGTACTGCCGGCTCAATTGAGTGTACTGCCCTCTTATGGAACTTCTGATCCCGCTTGCACAAGCTAGTGGTGAAGAAGTGGTATTGCCCGCTACTCAGCTGTTTCGGGTTGCTCTGATAGCCTGATTGTTGTTGCTGATGATTTCCCTGATGATTATAATTACCTTGGGCATTCTGATGGTTGTGCCCGCTCTGATTATCGTGTCCACCCTGATTGCCTGGGAAATTTGGACCGGAACTACCTCCTTGATAACCCGGCCCGTGGAAACCAAGGCCTGAACCGCCAGGGGAGCCGTGATCATATTGGAACCGATTTTTGAACTCCCTCATAATAAAGCAGCCCTTCCAGAGGTGCGTGGCTGGCTTTTCCTTCGTGCCGTGCCTAGGGCAAGGCAAATTCATCTGGCGCTCCAGATTAATGTTTTATCCTCCACCCTGTGGGGCGGGTCTACCCTTGCGACGCTGGCCATCATCATGTGCATTAGTGTTAGCCACAAAATCTAAATTGCCATCCGCCTTACGCTTACCACTGCATCCCTGATTCGCCAGATTAGACTGTGGCGCTTTACCATTCTTCTTTCCTTTCCCTGACTTCTCGTCATCAGACTCCGAATATTTGGTACTATCAGAATCTGCGTACTTCACCAGAGCGCCCATAAGTGTTCCCATGTCATCGCAATTACGTTTGAGCCGTCCCAACTTCAGCTTCAGAGGCTCGAACCGGAAATTGCCTTCCAACGTTATAACTGCTGTGTCCGGATTGATGCGATTGGAAGAATGCAGGATCTCTGACACCCGGTGCACCCAATGACTCATAGATTCATTCTCCCCTTGAACGGAGGCAGCCAAATCTACGATGGACATGCGCTGCTTGCACGTGTCCTTGAAATTATTGATAAACCGGCGGCGCAACTCGGCCCATGATCCGATGGAATTGGGTGGTAAGCTTTTTAACCAAGTACGAGTTGTGCCCTCTAACATCATGGTGAAGTATTTAGCACACGCCGCATCGTCTACGTCCAGCATCTCCATTGCCATCTCGTAGCTTTCGACCCATGTTTCGGGGGATAGATTTGCAGTGTAGTTGGGCACCTTGCGCGGTCCTTTGAAGTCTTTAGGAAGCCGTACATTGCGTAAAGCGGGGGTGAGACATGGCACTCCCAAGGAGCTGGAAGTAACCCCTGGCTCAACTATGGTAGACGAATGAACCGGCATGGGCTGACGGGCTTCATATTGTGCTGCTAATTCGGCCTCTCAGCGCTATCTGCCTAGATCTACCACCTCTTGAGCGTTTGTACCTCCACCCGCTGGGTTATCCCTCCGCGGCGGGTTACGATTCCTCGCACTACTGGACACGGCCGGTTCATCCATATGCCTGCTGTAACTCCAGCTCAGGCAGGGGGTGGAATGAATCCTCTCGTGGCTGTGAGAGTAAGCATGCTGCTGAGTTAAAGTTGTCTCCAGAAACTCCCTAGCTCTCCGCGCCTCCACTGCTATGGGGGATCCCCCTTCAACAGGAAGGGCCGCCAATCGTGAAGCAGCTGCAACTATGTTATCCAAGGGGTTAGAGTAGTGACCAGGAGGCATTGGCACATGCTGTGATGGAACGACCTGACGGGCTGGATCCGCAGCCTGTGGCTGGACCGACGCCCCCGTGCTAGGCACCTCTCCCCGGTTTACTGCCGGCTGATTGCTGGTTCCCGCTCCTGGTGTACTGAAGAGGTTCCTTTCTTCGTAAACTGGCGGCAGGCGATAATGGCACCTTCTCCTTATTACGTCATTTGAGGCAGTCTGATCCAACAGGAGCCGATAAGCCTGAGCATCTAGATCGGCCTGCGTCGCGATCATCCTAGTATTCTCAGCAGCCAGGTCAAACTTAGCTTGATCTATTTGGCCCCTCACCTTGGCAACTTCTGCATCATGTTGTACCTTCTCGGCCTGGCTGACCTCCACAGTCAGCAGCGCTGTCAAGGTGTCAAGTAAAGCGGACAGAACTTGAGCCAGCGGCTGAACAGGGCCTCCTGCCCCAGCTGCTGCCGCCGTTGCCAGGTCGGATGTTAACGCTACTGCAGTTGAAGATTGTTGCACAGATTGTGATCCGGCCATGAAGACTGCAACCCGGCTCGGCGGATCAAGGGGGTCCGGAATACTGTCTCCATCGGAACTGCCCCCAGACCGGCCATCCTGCAACAGATATAAAGACTCGGTTTCTCCAGTGGATGACTCGTCGCCGGAATAAACGACGGTCTTGCCACCAGATTCTGATCCATCCTCAGCTTGCACTCCGTGAACCGATCCCACGAAGACACGCTTCATGGCGGGCCGAATCCGCGGAGGTCTCGCACGCTGAGCCGACTCGACGATGTGGGAGCAGATGTCCGGCTCAGGGCCAGGTTCACCGATCTTGCCAACGAAGACGTGGATGCCACCAAAGGGGACCCGGTACCCATACTCGACTGAATCGTCCTCGGGACCCCAGCCTGCATCGTCGATGTTGATCTTGCCACGACGTCTCTTAGTCATCCGGCCCACTGCATAGCCCTTGAGCCCTTCATAGCTGCCCTTCAAGAACTCGAAACCATCGTGTGATAGCCCCACGGTGGGCGCCAACTATCGTGGTTTTGTCACGGCAGATGTCCTAGCAAAAGGACTTAGTCATGGAGCCATCACTACGGGTTAGCTTAAAGGGGTTAAAGCGGACAAGGACGCAAGGGACTTTTATACTAGTTCGGCTCCTTCGACGAAGGTAAAAGCCTACCTCTAGTTTGGTTTGGTATTGCTAGGGTTTCGATGACCAGGGAGCGAATCTGCTTTGCCTATGTCTCGAGTTGTTGTTCTCTGTCCTGAACCGTCGCCGGGTCGTCACATTATATACACAGGATGACGCCCGGTCTAGTTTACAGAATCCTGAGGCCAGCTCATAAACGTGTCCGGCTCGGTCTCTATCTTTCCTATCTTACAATACAAGTTACACGCCGTATGGCGGTCTACACTTATGGGCCCTAACACCTCTTGGGCCCTGGATCTCTAGTCTTTTATAATAAAGTGTCGTGTTCTATGCCTCGATGGGCTTCAGTAGAAGTAATCCTTATAGGCATAAACCGGCCCCCTCCTGGGCGGTTTATACCTAATAGTTATATCCCCGACACAAGTCGTAGCAAACTACAAGGACTTACAGGAACAACTCGTGACATTTCCCCTATGGGATAGACACATGAACGAAGAAGGACACATGCCGGCCAGCCTAAGTGTTCCAGAGCAGTAGCAAGCTACCAAGGCTCAGTGGAAGCACTAGGAGGCATTTCCCCATAAGATAGTGATGTAGGGTGGAACCCTACATGGCCGATCTTTCACGAAAAGGAGGGATCCCGAGGAAGAACACGAGGGGCATGAGGAAAAACACAAGAGAGACAAGAAGAAAACACTCAAATCAACAAAGTTAGGTCACACAAATGCTAGATCCGGGTACACAAAGTGTGATACACGATACACGATCAACTAAGGACGATACAAGTAGCGGTAGTCATCTCCGTGAGGAAGTATTGATGTTCTTCTCCGTATAGGATGTCTTGAATCTGGTGGATCTTCTCCGAAGAGGCCGCGGTCTCGTAGGAGAGGAACCACTAAGGTTTTGTATGAGCTAACACAAAGCTAACCCTAGATAGTTTAGGTAGAGTGGTATATATAGGCTAGGAGGGGCGAATGGGTACATGGGCCTCGGCCCAACATCATGCACGCAGGCATTATCCGGATGATCCGAACGTTGGTCCGGATGATCCGGGGTGGCCTGATCTGCTGCGGGTGGCCCGGATGTCCGGGTCTTTGTCCGGATGTCCGGGTGCATCCGAATGATCCGGGCCGGGGTCCGGATGATCCGGTTTGGGCGTGGAGCTTTGGGTGTCTTCGGGCACATTTGCCGGATCGTCCGGACGTTTGTCCGGATCATCCGGGCTTCGGCCGAATTGTTCGTGGACATCGTCCGGATCATCCGGGCTGGCTGAATCTCGGCTGTTTCTCTCCTCCTTCGATCCATCTTGTTCCTTGACTTCTCCATGGTTGCTCCCGAGGTGCCTGAGTATGCAAAGAGTCTCTGATGAGAGTAGCAGCCATGTCTCATGTGAATCAAAGTGACGTAGAGAGAGGAGTGAAGTCACCTCGGCCTCGAGAGCTCGTGCTCGAGCACGTGTCGTGGGTCCACTTGGCACTTGGTGAGACGAAGGTAGGTCCATGGGGATGATCTTGGGATGCTCCGCATCATCTCCCCTCCTTTGGGAAAGATCCGACCTCGGATCGAAATCTTCATCACCATGGAAAGTGGAGAGATCCTTGACGTTGAATACATCGCTCACGTTGTACATGTTGCGTGGAAGGTCGAGCTTGTATGCATTGTTGTTGTAGCGTGCTAGCACCTTGAATGGTCTGTCGGCCCGAGGTAGTAGTTTGGACTTGCGCTCGTGGGGAAAATGGTCCTTGCGAAGATGTAGACATACGAGATCTCCCGGTTGGAACACCAGAGGCTTCTTGTTGGCGTTGAGCTTGGACGCTAGTCGATGTACTTGCCTCTCGATCGTTGCCCTTGTATCTTCATGCACCTTCTTGAGATAGCTTGCTCGAGCAGTTGCGTCCAAGTTGATGTGTTCTTGTAGAGGTAGAGGTAGGATGTCCAATGGAGACAACGGGTTGAAGCCGTAGACGACCTCAAAAGGGGACTTGCCGGTAGTCGAATGTCTTGTGCGGTTGTAGGCGTACTCGGCGATGGGCAAGCATTGCTCCCATTCCTTGATGTTCTTCTTGATCAACACGCGAAGAAGCGTCGAAAGCGTGCGGTTCGTCACCTCCGTTTGGCCGTCGGTTTGTGGATGATATGCCGAAGAGAAGAGGAGCTTGATGCCGAGTTTGGCGCATAGAGTCTTCCAAAAGTAGCTCAAGAACTTGACGTCCGGGTCCGACATGATCGTCTTGGGCACTCCATGTAGACGAATGATTTCCCTACAAAAGAGATTTGCCACATGTGAAGCATCGTCGATCTTGTTACAAGGAATGAAATGAGCCATTTTAGAGAATCTATCCACGACAACAAACACGGAATCTTTTCCATTTTGAGTCCTAGGAAATCCAAGTACAAAGTCCATGCTTATGTCTTCCCACGGATGGAATGAAATAGGAAGTGGCATGTAAAGACCATGAGATTGAGCTTTTGACTTAGCTTTGCGACATGTAGAGCATCGGTTGGTGACGCGTGAGACGTCACGTAGCATCTTGGGCCAAAAGTAGTTCTTGGAGAGCGTAGCAAATGTCTTGTCGTGACCAAAGTGTCCCAGGAGTCCTCCTCCATGAGATTCCTGCAAAAGGAGCAAACGAAGCGAAGACTCGAGAATGCAAAGTTTGTTAGCTCTCATAAGATATCCGTCCTTGATGTAGTAATGTTCCCAAGAAGTGTGAGTCAAACACTTAGCATAAGGATTTGCAAAGAAAGGATCATGCTCATATAAGTCTTTTATGTGCTCAAAGACAATAACATCCAACTCAAGTTTTGTGACAAGCATGCATTTGCGGGAAAGCGCATACGCCACAACATTTTCTTTGCCTTTGATGTACTTGATGACGTAGGGAAAAGACTCGATGAACTCACTCCACTTAGCAAGACGCTTGTTCAACTTTGTTTGACCCTTGAGATACTTGAGAGTCTCATGGTCCGTATGAAGAATGAATTCATGAGGTCTAAGGTAATGTTCCCAAACACGTAAAACTCTCACCAAGGCATAGAGCTCTTTATCATAAATGGGGTAGTTAAGTTGTGCTCCAGATAGCTTCTCGCTAAAGTACGCAATTGGACGCTTTTCTTGCATGAGCACGCCACCTATGCCAGTACCACTAGCGTCACAATGAATCTCAAAAGGTTTATCAAAGTTGGGTAGGGCAAGAAGTGGTGCGTGTGTGAGCAAGTCTTTGAGCTTAATGAACGCGGTGTCTTGCGAAGGACCCCAAACAAAGGGTGCATTCTTCTTGCTCAAGGCGTGTAGAGCATAGCAATTGTGCTAAAGTCCTTCACAAAACGTCGATAGAAACCGGCTAAACCAAGAAAGCTATGCACTTGTTGGAGGTTCATTGGTTGAGGCCAAGTTTTAATTGCGTCAATTTTAGTTTCATCAACGTGGACACCTTGTGAAGAAATGACAAATCTTAGGAAAACGACCTTGTCAACGCCAAAAGTGCATTTTTCCATGTTAGCATATAAGCGCTCTTTCCGAAGGGTTTGCAAAACCATACGGATGTGTGTCACATGGTCGTCAAGCGACTAGCTAAAAACAAGGATGTCATCAAAGTAAACCACTACAAAGACGCCTATGTAGGGTCGTAAAACAAAATGCATAAGACACATAAATGAACCAGGCGCCTCCGATAAACCCATTGGCATGACAAGCCACTCATATAACCCAAACTTGGTTTTGAAAGCCGTTTTCCACTCATCACCCTCTTGAATGCGAATTTGGTAGTAACCACTTTTAAGATCAATTTTCGAAAAGATGGTGGCACCACATAATTCATCAAGCATGTCGTCTAAGCGTGGGATAGGGTGACGGTATCTAACGGTGATAGCATTTATCGGGCGACAATCGGAGCACATGCGGAAAATTCCATCATTCTTAGGCACGAGAATAACCGGAACGGCACAAGGGCTCAAGCTTTCACGTACATGACCTTTGTCGATGAGTTGTTGTACTTGCTGTTGTATCTCCTTAGTTTCCTCGGGGTTGACACGGTAAGGGGCCTTGTTCGGAAGTGGTGCGCCGGGTATGAGGTCGATGCGGTGTTCGATTCCACGAAGTGGAGGTAGACCCGGAGGTATCTCATCGGGGAAAACGTCCAAGAATTCCTGCAACAATTGAGACAACACTAAAGGTGGAGGTGGTGAAGTTTTAGTAGGTTTGGCTTCCCCTTTGCATAAAAGCACAAGGTGAAAGACACTCGAGGGGTTCTCACACACTTCTCTCATCTCACTTTTGGTGGCGAATAGCACTAGTTGTTTCTTGTCACTCATCGTGGAGTCGCTCATATTTGGCTTGCGGCTCTCACTCTCCTTTTGGTGGCTCACTCTCTCACCATTATCTCCACGATGGTTGGTAGGTAAGTGTTTGTCGCCGGCTACTTGACTTGGAGACATTGGACGTAGCACGAATTCCTTGCCCTTCATCTTAAAGCTATAGTGGTTGGTCCATCCATTGTGTGTGACTCCACGATCGTATTGCCATGGTCGTCCAAGTAGAAGGTGGCACACGGACATAGGGACCACATCACACTCAAGTGTATCCTCGTAGGCGCCTATCTTGAAGGAGACAGGCACGGTATGCTCGACCCGAAGAATTCTAGCGTCGTTAAGCCATAGGACCTTGTAGGGGTGAGGGTGCTTCATCTTGACCAATTGTAGTTTGTCGCCTAGCTCTTCGCTTGCCAAGTTATGACAACTTCCTCCATCGATGATAACCTTGACGGAGCTTCCATTGATGCCGGCCTTGGTATGAAAGATATGACATCTTTGATCGTCATCTTGTTGATGTTGTAGTGTCAAGACCTTGGAGACAACGAGATTGGGACTCGAGTCATTGTCGCAAAACACTTGATGGTCTTCATCTTCATTCACTTGGCGATGCATAGCGACATGTTCAAGTGCTTCCATCTCATCATCGCTCTTGGAGTCATAAGAACCGTCATCATTGATGATCATGGTACGAACGGTCTTGCACTCGAATGACTTGTGGCCTCGCCCTTGGCACTTGAAGCATTTGACGGAACTCGTCTTGGAGTTGTCCTCGGTTGGAGTTGTAGATGATGAAGCTCTTGGCTTGAAGTTGTTTGTAGAAGGTGGCCGACTTGATGTAGTCGCATTCTTGTAGTTGGACTTGTCATCGAAGTTTGTAGATGGCTTGGTAGAGGTAGGAGGAACCGAAGTCGTTGAAGCTTGGTTGTAGGAGCCGAAGTTCTTGGAGGTGAACTTGGAGTACTTCTAGTCCTCTTGAACTTGTCGCTCCGCTTTGGTGGCTTGATGTACTAGCTCGAGGAGAGTCGTGTAGGGTTGAAAGTCCGCAATCTTCTTGATAGGATTGTTGAGTCCATTCAAGAATCTCGCCATTGTTTGCTCTTCATCTTCCGTGATGTTGGCTCTTATCATGGCAATCTCCATCTCCTTGTAGTACTCTTCAACGGACTTGGTACCTTGCTTGAGGAGTTGTAGCTTCTTGAACAAGTCACGGTTGTAGTGTGTTGGCACGAAGCGTGCTCTCATGACTTCTTTCATTTGAGCCCAAGTAGTGATGGGAGGTTCGCCTTTTGCTTCTCTTCTCTCAATGATTTGCTCCCACCAAATGAGAACATAGTCTTGGAACTCAAGGGAGGCCATAGGAATTTTCTTCTCTTCATCAAAGTTGTGGAGGCAAACAAATTTAACAACTTTCAATGCCCATGAGAGGTAGTCTTCGGGATCAATGCTTCCGGAAAACTTTGGCATGGTGAACTTAAGCTTGCCATAGCGATGCTCTTATTGTTGGCTTGCCTATTGGGAGGGCGTTCTTGATTTGGACGGTTGTCAACCTCATGTTGCTCTTGGCGGAGTAGATGTTCATTGTCATGGTGTACTTGCCGAGCTTGCGGTTCTTATTGAGGTTGTTGCTCTTGTCACGCTTGAGGAGGAACTTCTTATTGCATTCCTGCTTTGTGGCGCCTCTCTTGCATCTCACCGCGAAGGAAATCCTCTTCTTGACGAGTGTGTCGATTGCGAGTTGCCACATTGCGATGTGCATCACGTAATGCTCGTTGCGCCTCAAGAGCTTTATCTTCTCGGCGGTGTTGTGCTTGACGATGAGCTTCGGCATCTTGTTCTTCTTGGTATTGGCGTGCGCGCTCTTGTTGTTGTTGGCGTAGTCTTTGCCGTTCTTGTGCTTGCTCAAGTGTAGCTTGGTTTTGACGATGTCGACTTTCTTGCTCGTCGAGTAGGTCTTGAGAGCTCTTGTCATGAAGTGGATTCCGGTTGTCATGTCGAGCTTGACGTGCGGCTTGTCGATGAGTGTTGGATGTAGGGGTACTTGAGCCGTCTGTGGAGGCGGTGTGTCGACTTGAGCGGCTTCGTCTTTGAGAAGATGTGGAAGAAGAGCGTCGGTTGACTATCAAAGTCCGTAGCGCATTGAATTGAGTAGCCATGTTGGTGTTGATGATGTCGAATTGCTCTCTTGTTCTTGCTTCGAATTGTCGCGCGTCGGCGGCGACTTGCTCAATGTGCTCGCACATAGCTTCACTTTCTTGATGTAGAGCTCGTTGGACACCGAAGAGATGTAGTTTGGTGACGTAGTTGTTCGATTCTTGCGGATCATCGAAGAGCGGGTTCGGAGATGTACTTTGGGTTATTCATCGTCACAAGCAAGTATGTGAGTGGGAGAAAGGAGAAGACAATACCAAATGTACCTTGACCGAAGTTGACAATGGATCAATGATCACTCAATAATGTAACCCGGAAATAGCACTATTGGTACCAAGTCTTGTCGATTCTCACACCTACACAAGTAAAGATTTTAGAGGAGCTTGGTTAGGATGGTTGCAAAATTCAATGTAAAAAGTGAGTAAGATTCAATGATGTTGAAAATGATTCAAAATTGGCTCATGCAACAAGTAGATCGCAAGCAACAAGTAGCAAACAGAACACACACACGGATAGATAAATGTGGTTGTGCAACCAAAAGTGAGCGAAAATGTGGGATCCACGGAAAATGCTCGTGTTGCAGAACGCTAGAGAGACGCTAACCGATTGCTTAATAGGCGGATACGCACTTGTGCACGACCTATAATAGTAATGTAACGACTTCCTATCACAAGTATGCTATGAGTGTATGATGTGCCGATGCTTTAGCACAAGATGAAGTATTGCTATCTCATATGATCTCTTTTGATGCAAGGCGTTTGATGCTATTGTGCTTTTTATTATAAGCTTTGGATGGCTCTTTTGCTTAAAAGCTCGTGAGCTCTTTCTTTGGCCACTTATGCATGCTTCTCGGATCAAGGTAGCTATTATGTATGCGGAACACTCTTGTGTCACACGAAGATATTACAATGTAGTATGCAATGTCTATGAGTATCACTAATGTGCACAAGTGTCGTGGCCCGGCAATACTCAAATGGCTAGTCTCGGTAAGAAAGCTACGCAAAATGGTCGATGAGGGTCTATCAATTGCAATTGCAAGGTAGTAAACGAAGTGTCGTCGATGCTACCGTCCTTGTCGAGGTTGAGAGGTGGTCTTGTCGATGTCGTTTCGCTCCGAGATAGCCGAAACACAAACAGAAACAGAGAAAACCACAACTCAAATGATCTAAGATACAAATAGGTAAGACCTTAGTGATATTGGTTAGGTAATGGTGGTGGTTGTGACGCCCCCGATTTGACCGTACACTAATCATGCACGCAAATGTGTACGACCAAGATCAGGGACTCACTGGAAGATATCACAACACAACTCTAGACACAAATAAAATAATACAAGCTTTATATTACAAGCCAGGGGCCTCGAGGGCTCGAATACAAAAGCTCGAAAACACAAGAGTCAGCGGAAGCAACAATATCTGAGTACAGACATAAGTTAAACAAGTTTGCCTTAAGAAGGCTAGCACAAATATAGTAACGATCGAAAAGGCAAGGCCTCCTGCCTGGGACCTCCTAACTACTCCTCGAAGCCGAACTCCATGTAGAAACATCATCGGGATCATCTGACTCCTGGACTCCACCATCTGGTCGCATCATCCGAGAAGAAGGGACAAAAGAGGAAAAAGGGGGAGAAAGCAACCGTGAGTACTCATCCAAAGTACTCGCAAGCAAGGATCTACACTACAAATGCAATGATATATGTGTAAAGGGGTAATATATGTGGACTGAACTGCAGAAAGCAGAATAAGAGGGGGATAGCTAATCCAATCGAAGACTACGCTTCTCGTAACCACCATCTTGCAGCAGAAGATGAGGGTAGCTGGAAAGTAACAAGTATCCTCGCTTCTCGCAGCCTCCGTCTTGCAGCAGTAGAAGGGAGTAGATGGTAAGTTCACCAAGTAACATCGTATAGCATAAACCTACTCGACGATCCTCCCGCACATCACCCTGTGAGGGAGCAACCACCGAGTTATCTCTGGCACTTGTAAGGGTGTGTTTTATTAAGTATCTGGTTCTAGTTATCATGAGGTCGGAATACAACTCCGGGTCGTCCTTTTACCGAGGGACACGGCTATTCGAATAGATTAACTTCCCTGCAGGGGTGCACCACATATCCCAGCACGCTCGATCCCATTTGGCCGGACACACTTTCCAGGGTCATGCCCGGCCTCGGAAGATCAACACGTCGCAGCCCTACCTAAGCACAACAGAGAGGTCAGCACGCCGGTCTAAGTCCTAGGCGCGCAGGGGTCCGGGCCCATCGCCCAACGCACACCTGCACGTTGCGTACGCGGCCGGTGAACAGACCTAGCAACCTCCATTACTAAGGAAGTTGCGTTACGCGGTCCAACCCGGCGCGCGCCGCTAAGTCGCTGACGTCAAGAAGGCTTCGGCTGATACCACGACGTCGAGTACCCATAACTATTCCCACGTAGCTGGTTAGTGCGTATAGACCAAATGGCCAGACTCAGATCAAATATCCAAACTCGTTAAGCGTGTTGTTATGAAATAACCGCGGACAACGACCAGGGCCAGGCCACCTCTCGACTGGGTGTCTCAACCTGCCCCTGTCGCTCCGCCACAAAGATCCACTCGGGGGCCGTCAGGAACTCAGGCCCACCACTACCTGGATGGAGCCACCTGTCCTTTCAGCCCCCACATCAAATCACTTGCGGGTACTCAATGAGCCGACCCGACTTTAGTCACATCATGTATCATGTAAAGTGTATGTATAGTATATACCCGTGATCACCACCCGAGGTGATCACGGCCCGATAGTATAGCATGGCAGACGGACAAGGATGTGGGGCCACTGATGGAATACTAGCATCCTATACTAAGCATTTAGGGTTGCAGGTAAAGTATCAACAGTGGTAACAACAATGACAGGCTATGCAGCAGAATAGGATTATCGAAAGCGGTAACATACTACACTATTCTAATGCAAGCAGTAGAGAGAAGAGTAGGCGATATCTGGTGATCAAGGGGGGGGGCTTGCCTGGAAGCTCTGCAGATGAAAGGAATCTTCGGAAGCGTAGCCGTAGTCGAACACCGAAGCATCAATGGTCTCGGGGTCTACCGGAAAGAAGTAACGGAGGGGGAACATAATAAATAACAAAGCAATCAAAGCAACACAAAGTGTAACATGGCAAAACGCGGTGCTACGTGTGATCTAACGCGGTAGGAGGTGTTACCGACGAAGGAGGGAAACATCCGGGAAAGTATTCCCGGTGTTTCGCGTTTTCGGGCGGATGAAACGGAGGGGGAAAGTTGCGGGTTCGGTATGCTAGGGATGTGTGGCGGACGAACGGACCGCGTATTTGGATTCGTCTCGTCGTTCTGAGCAACTTTCATATATAAATTATTTTCATCCGAGTTACGGATTATTTAATATGATTTTTCCAAAATTTAATGATTTCTAGAATTTCTTTATCTAGTTAATTCAATTATTTAAAATAAGGCAGACTACTATTTATACTCACAAGTGGTTAGCCTAAGTGTATGACAGTGGGCCCAGAGGGCCTAGTCAGCTAGTACAGTCAGCAGTTGACCAGTCAATGTTGACTGGTCAACATGGCCAAAAGGGGCCCACATGTCAGTGTCACAGGGTAAACTAATTTTTTTATAAGAATTATTTATGCTAATTAGTGGTGGGGGGGCCACATGTCAGTGGGCCATTAGTGGGGAATTAGTCCTAAACTAAATCTCGGTTAGACAGGGCCATCCCGATCTGGCATGGACAAAGATGAACGGGGAAGCTGCTTGCCTGCGCTCGCTCGAGGCAGGGGCCGGCCACGACCGCGGCAGCAAGGCTGCAGCGGCAACGGGGCCTCTGCGGCAGCCGCAGTGGCACGCGGGGAGCAAGGCACGGCCCAGCCAGCGGCGGCGGCCAGCAGCGGCCCGAGGCGGAAGGCCAGGGAGTGCGTCGCGGAGGCGGCTCGGCCAACGCCGGTGAGCAAAGGCGGGCGGGCGAGCGGAGCGATGGTGGGCACTGGTGGCTGCGGTGGTGGACACTGGTGGCTACGGTGGTGGATGCGGGCGGCGCCAAGGAGCAGCAAGAGACATCAAAACAGCGCAGCAAGCCAGCAACAAAGCACGTACATGGGATCTCGGGCACGGTGGCGAGCGACAGCCTACGGCGTCCAAATAGAAGGGGGGAAGGGGGATTTGAGGGAGGAGCTCACTGTGAGCCCGTGGGCGTGCTCGGGGAGGGACGGGGTGGATCAAAGCGACGGCATCGACGGCGAGTTCGTGGCGGTCGGCTGAAGAAGTCGACGATGGCATCGGCTACGCAGCTCCTCGGCTCAAGCTGGTCCCCGGAACGGACGAGGCCAGCCTCGTCGGACCTCCCGGACGTGCTCCCGCATGCCGGAGACGTCGATGGCCGCGAGAACGATGGCGAGGCAGCGGTGATCGCGCAAGATCGCGAGCTCGAATTCGAGCCAGAGAGAAGGGGGCGATGGGGGATCGAGGGGGGAATGGAAGAGGGCGCTCTAGGGTTTCTGTTCGACGCTTTTGTAGGGCTGGGGAGGGGCATGTGGTGGCCATCCGGCCATGGTGGTCGTGGATGGCCTCCACGCCATGGCCACTGCCTCCTCTGTACGTTTAGGTGGGAGAAAGGCCAGGGTGGGCTGGGCCAGATACACTGTAGTTGCATAGGGCCTATCTATACAGTAGGTTTTAAGTCTTTTTCTTCCCTTTTTATTTTCCCTTTTCTTATTTTCTATATACTTGTTCTGTTTTGCTTTTATTCTTAATAGCATTTGAGTTTTGTAAAATATTAAACCTGTCCCATAATTAGTATTGTAAATTTTGGTACTGCCACAAAAAGGTTTGGCGAGGATCTGAATTGATTTGAAATTTTCATAACTAAATATAAATTAATGGGGTTGTTTTCGGTTCTGTTTTCATATCGAGTGGTATTCCAAACATCAATAAAATGTTCGTTAATGCATGGAAATTACCTAATGAATATTTGCAACCTATTGAGCATTTTTTTAACTTACTGTTTGATAATGCCATAATTTGACTTTATTTTAAATTTGATTTTGAATTCGGTTTGAATCAAAGTGAGGTTTACCAAATTAATTGCGAGGCCATGGCACCATTAGGAGGGGATTACTGTAGCTTAATTATCCGGGCGTCACAATTCTCCTCCACTACAAGAAATCTCGTCCCGAGATTTAGGAGCGGGAGAAAGGGGGGAGGAATTTGGTTACGAAATTCTAACGAGTCTTCTTGGTCTTGGTTGCTCTTCTCGAAGGGTCGGTCCATTACGATGATGTCTTCATCCCTTTGCTTCAAGTCATCGTGATCGAGTCATCATCATTTCTTCGGGATCTCCATCGTCCTACAAACGCAACCAGGGGGAAAAACTTTGGAGGAACGTATCTCCACGAAGTCTGTGCATACGACGGCGAATTCAGAAAGTGATACATGAAGTACCCTATGAGTAGTATTTCGGTGAATTCATTGAGTGCACTATACGATGGTACCAAAGTTTCAAACGGGTAGGCAATCATTCGATGCCTAGACAGAAGCTGGAATGGGGCTTGAACAACGTGAATAACATGGTGTTTGATACCAGGATGAAACATAGTAGAATTTAGCTCGTGAATCATATACGAAGCCAGGTGCAAAGGATACCATAGAATTCAGGTTGTAAAGAAGAGTCAGGTTTCGATCCAGTGGACCTGTGGGTTATGGGCCCACCATGTGGGTTGAAAATGGGAAGGTTGGTGACATCTTGCACAGCCACGACAAGGAGGCATGTGAGTGGATAGCTTGTCAGCTATGTCGGCATCAATGTCGGAACCAAGGACAGGGAACGAAGAGAACCATTTTCTCGCTCGTTGAAACGGGGCGGACCAATAAGCAAAGTTCTCGTTCACCGGCAGTTAATGGAATGTTACAACAATAGTAACGAGGTCTTACTGACAGAGTTGTACAACGAGGTGTTTACATAAGCAGAGAATTATTACTGCTTAGATTATATATAGATCAAAGAAAGGTTAAACAAACAAATGGAAAGGAAAATTATGATTACACACAATTATTAGGAGTATATCCTTCCCATGGACAAGTAGAACACTGCATACAGGGTAGGAGAGCAAGTACCCAACCATTCAGATAACGGGGCAAGGATTAATCAAGATGTTACCCATACAATGGTGTTTGGATAACTGACCAAGAATCAATTAGCATTGGGCTTCAAAGGCTCTTGTTGAAAATTGGAGTACCACAGACATGCTTTGAGATAGCATTGGCATGGTCTTGAAGCAAAGGTCGGACTTGGATACACAAAGGATTCATCAGGAACAACTTATAGAATAAGTCTTATAATTTCCTCCTGAAAGAATAGTTATCCTTGCAAAAGAAAATATAATGATAGGTCCTCCAGCCAGGGGTGCTCGGCATGACATCATATTACCGGGTCATCAAAGGACCAATAATATAACTACTGGAAAGTTGTCCCAACCATCATATCTGACCGAGATTCAGATCCGATTGGTGTCATTTTACCTCAGACTCGGGATGTTCGAGAAGAAAAAGGTGCATCACAAATCGACGAAATGACATTGCAAGATTCTCGGGAAATGAACTATGGGAACGGGTTCCCAAAACAATAGTTCATCATTAAACCAAGGATAGGATGAGGAGGTGGCTGATGGACTCAGCGACAATTCATCGAGAATTCCAAACGACTGGATTTCCATAATAATGTGAACAAGAAAATGACAATTGTCAATTCAAATGATATAATGTTGTATGCTCGAGATAAACATACACCATTAATCATTAGTTGAAAGGTGTGCCCGAAATATGACCTTAGGCAGCAAGATCAATGTTAGAATGACGATTCAATAACCAACGGTCTAAGAACGAACTGTCGATCATTATCTTCATAGCAATGGGGTTGCTAGAAGTATAGAACTCAAGCAGCATCGTTAGCATATTGGTATCCCGGTTAAAAAAAACACGGGGACCAAGGAAGAATGGTGATGGTGAGAAGTATCATCATACCGAGAATTTCTAAGAGGTGGAGCAATCCCCACAACATTCTCGACCTAAAAGACGGTAATACTTCAAGGCAAAACACAACACTAGCTGGAGAGCAAGTTGTATTCATAACGCAGACAAGTTCACAATGAAAGGAAGTCACGGGTGTTGTCGATGATAATAAAAATCATCGAGGGCAAGGAAGGTATTTCTCATCATGAACACAATTGACATCGAGAAAGAAGTCAAAGTGTTGTAGGTGATCCGACACATTTGCCGGGAAATTTCAAGAGGATGCAATCAAACAACAACGGCAACAGGCAAGAGAATGATGAAGTGGCAAGTTATAGGATCAATATAAAAGATGCAAGATCGGAACCAACGTTGCCTCTCGAGACAAGCAACGTGATGTTGAAAGCTCGACGTAAGTCGTGCTCACACACCGAAGAATTCGTGCACCAAAGAATGACGAGGTAGCACAGTCAAAGGTAGCTAGACAAGGGATGTACCCGATAGTCTAGAAATAAAACCAGATTGAGTTTAAAAACTTCCAGTAACATCTACTAGGGGTGTTGAATTTTTAGCGCAGATTTGATTTACTAAACGGTGTCCTCGGTTGACGGCAACCTAGAAACCGTAGAGTGATTACGACAAGCAAATGTATTATTTCATCAAAAGTTCGAAAGGTTTAGTGCAAAGGCATGAAATCCTCGAGATACCGGAGGGTAAAACTCGAAGGCAGAACACGATAGTAGTAGAACTGGGTCGTTGACCGACGACAACAGGTATTTTAACCTTGTCAAAAATTGACGAGGCACGGGAATGAATTTCTTCCAGATATATTGAATAAGGATAGCATGGTCGGAACCATAACTGCAGGGGATCAATTTAAAGATACCGAAAGGGTTATTCAGACAATAATTCATTTTGCAAAAAGCTTCCGAGACGGTCTACATCATTTTCATGGGCATGAACACAAAGTTCAAGGTCGACTCCCACTTCTTTAATGCATATCATTTCATTCACCTCTCGCTTTGCTAAAACTATAGCGTTGGAATTTTATCTGGTAGAACACCGGAAGAGTATGACTTGTGAAAACTTTCGGGTTCTCACGGATTAAGGGAAGTCATATGTTCAACCCATCGGGCATCTTAGTAACATATACCACAAGTTTCAAAAGTAAATATCACCAGCTCCAAGGGAGAGCATGGTTGTCAAAGAAGAGGATACAATTTACCGAAGGTATTATGCATCAGGGACAGAACTTCTCGAGGTTTATTGTATACGAATGACACTGTCGGATGATATTTCAACAAAGGATCGAGCGATCCACAACGGAGCTGATGTGAGTATCGGTACTCACTCAGAGGAAGAAGAATGTAGATGCATCAAATTCAAGAATCACCTGATTAGTATGATGCTTAAATAGAAAGAAATTATGGTTTCCAAAACGAAGGATCAGAAACAGACGCTCTGATCCAGGATGGATAAGTTGAAAACACTTAGTTGGGCAATCAATAAAGGTTTGAATTGCCGAGAACCAACTCATGTCCGAAATGACGTGTGAGTCAGAAGGATAATTTCAAAAAGGATAACCGATGACTGCGTGCATATGCACACATTGAATCAATAGGTTCAAAAATAGCTAAGTCAAGCGATATTGACGAAGACTACTAGTCATATGGAATTAACCATAATGCAAGCAGGCAAGAATTTCAAGAGTAACAGCCTACAGAGGATTTTCGAAAGATCGAAAAGTATTCAGGAGAATTTTTGGAGACATATGAACAATCAAGGAGAACGGGTCCTCAATAAATATGAGGAAATAACCGTGAGGGTTTTCATGCGAAATAAAACTGCCAGACAGTAAACTCAAAGGATTCTCGAGACAACGGAGAATATTTCGAGGCATCTTGTAACAACAAGAGCGACGAGGAATGATCGTGAGAATGTCAAGGGCATACAGATATTCATAGGGATATATCGGTGATAGTGAATTACAAAGGCGTTGAACACAAGTTCTCGGGTTAACAACGGAGAGTATCTTCAGGGTCTTCTGGTGCAGCAGACGATCATCGGTAATAAGGTGCTCTCCGGGTGAAAGTGATAACGAGATCCTAATGTTAGAATTTGCAAAATTCATTTATCCCGAATAGAAGAGAGATAAGAGTCCCAGAGTATAGACGAGGAGTAAAAGATCCTAATACCACCCAATGGTGTTGTGGGCCGTAAGCCACACAGCCAAGTTAGTAAAACAGTTTTCTTCGACTAGACTCAACTTCGGCCAAGGAGTTGGCAAGGGGGATTCCTACAGGCAGTCGGCTCTGATACCAACTTGTGACGCCCCCGATTTGACCGTACACTAATCATGCACGCAAATGTGTACGACCAAGATCAGGGACTCACTGGAAGATATCACAACACAACTCTAGACACAAATAAAATAATACAAGCTTTATATTACAAGCCAGGGGCCTCGAGGGCTCGAATACAAAAGCTCGAAAACACAAGAGTCAGCGGAAGCAACAATATCTGAGTACAGACATAAGTTAAACAAGTTTGCCTTAAGAAGGCTAGCACAAATATAGTAACGATCAAAAAGGCAAGGCCTCCTGCCTGGGACCTCCTAACTACTCCTCGAAGCCGAACTCCATGTAGAAACATCATCGGGATCATCTGACTCCTGGACTCCACCATCTGGTCGCATCATCCGAGAAGAAGGGACAAAAGAGGAAAAAGGGGGAGAACGCAATCGTGAGTACTCATCCAAAGTACTCGCAAGCAAGGATCTACACTACAAATGCAATGATATATGTGTAAAGGGGTAATATATGTGGACTGAACTGCAGAAAGCAGAATAAGAGGGGGATAGCTAATCCAATCGAAGACTACGCTTCTCGTAACCACCATCTTGCAGCAGAAGATGAGGGTAGCTGGAAAGTAACAAGTATCCTCGCTTCTCGCAGCCTCCGTCTTGCAGCAGTAGAAGGGAGTAGATGGTAAGTTCACCAAGTAACATCGTATAGCATAAACCTACTCGACGATCCTCCCGCACATCACCCTGTGAGGGAGCAACCACCGAGTTATCTCTGGCACTTGTAAGGGTGTGTTTTATTAAGTATCTGGTTCTAGTTATCATGAGGTCGGAATACAACTCTGGGTCGTCCTTTTACCGAGGGACACGGCTATTCGAATAGATTAACTTCCCTGCAGGGGTGCACCACATATCCCAGCACGCTCGATCCCATTTGGCCGGACACACTTTCCAGGGTCATGCCCGGTCTCGGAAGATCAACACGTCGCAGCCCTACCTAAGCACAGCAGAGAGGTCAGCACGCCGGTCTAAGTCCTAGGCGCGCAGGGGTCCGGGCCCATCGCCCAACGCACACCTGCACATTGCGTACGCGGCCGGTGAACAGACCTAGCAACCTCCATTACTAAGGAAGTTGCGTTACGCGGTCCAACCCGGCGCGCGCCGCTAAGTCGCTGACGTCAAGAAGGCTTCGGCTGATACCACGACGTCGAGTACCCATAACTATTCCCACGTAGCTGGTTAGTGCGTATAGACCAAATGGCCAGACTCAGATCAAATATCCAAACTCGTTAAGCGTGTTGTTATGAAATAACCGCGGACAACGACCAGGGCCAGGCCACCTCTCGACTGGGTGTCTCAACCTGCCCCTGTCGCTCCGCCACAAAGATCCACTCGAGGGCCGTCAGGAACTCAGGCCCACCACTACCTGGATGGAGCCACCTGTCCTTTCAGCCCCCACATCAAATCACTTGCGGGTACTCAATGAGCCAACCCGACTTTAGTCACATCATGTATCATGTAAAGTGTATGTATAGTATATACCCGTGATCACCACCCGAGGTGATCACGGCCCGATAGTATAGCATGGCAGACGGACAAGGATGTGGGGCCACTGATGGAATACTAGCATCCTATACTAAGCATTTAGGGTTGCAGGTAAAGTATCAACAGTGGTAACAACAATGACAGGCTATGCAGCAGAATAGGATTATCGAAAGCGGTAACATACTACACTATTCTAATGCAAGCAGTAGAGAGAAGAGTAGGCGATATCTGGTGATCAAGGGGGGGGGGCTTGCCTGGAAGCTCTGCAGATGAAAGGAATCTTCGGAAGCGTAGCCGTAGTCGAACACCGAAGCATCAATGGTCTCGGGGTCTACCGGAAAGAAGTAACGGAGGGGGGAACATAATAAATAACAAAGCAATCAAAGCAACACAAAGTGTAACATGGCAAAACGCGGTGATACGTGTGATCTAACGCGGTAGGAGGTGTTACCGACGAAGGAGGGAAACATCCGGGAAAGTATTCCCGGTGTTTCGCGTTTTCGGGCGGATGAAACGGAGGGGGAAAGTTGCGGGTTCGGTATGCTAGGGATGTGTGGCGGACGAACGGACCGCGTATTTGGATTCGTCTCGTCGTTCTGAGCAACTTTCATATATAAATTATTTTCATCCGAGTTACGGATTATTTAATATGATTTTTCCAAAATTTAATGATTTCTAGAATTTCTTTATCTAGTTAATTCAATTATTTAAAATAAGGCAGACTACTATTTATACTCACAAGTGGTTAGCCTAAGTGTATGACAGTGGGCCTAGAGGGCCTAGTCAGCTAGTACAGTCAGCAGTTGACCAGTCAATGTTGACTGGTCAACATGGCCAAAAGGGGCCCACATGTCAGTGTCACAGGGTAAACTAATTTTTTTATAAGAATTATTTATGCTAATTAGTGGTGGGGGGGCCACATGTCAGTGGGCCATTAGTGGGGAATTAGTCCTAAACTAAATCTCGGTTAGACAGGGCCATCCCGATCTGGCATGGACAAAGATGAACGGGGAAGCTGCTTGCCTGCGCTCGCTCGAGGCAGGGGCCGGCCACGACCGCGGCAGCAAGGCTGCAGCGGCAACGGGGCCTCTGCGGCAGCCGCAGTGGCACGCGGGGAGCAAGGCGCGGCCCAGCCAGCGGCGGCGGCCAGCGGCGGCCCGAGGCGGAAGGCCAGGGAGTGCGTCGCGGAGGCGGCTCGGCCAACGCCGGTGAGCAAAGGCGGGCGGGCGAGCGAAGCGATGGTGGGCACTGGTGGCTGCGGTGGTGGACACTGGTGGCTACGGTGGTGGATGCGGGCGGCGCCAAGGAGCAGCAAGAGACATCAAAACAGCGCAGCAAGCCAGCAACAAAGCACGTACATGGGATCTCGGGCACGGTGGCGAGCGACAGCCTACGGCGTCCAAATAGAAGGGGGGAAGGGGGATTTGATGGAGGAGCTCACTGTGAGCCCGTGGGCGTGCTCGGGGAGGGACGGGGTGGATCGAAGCGACGGCATCGACGGCGAGTTCGTGGCGGTCGGCTGAAGAAGTCGACGATGGCATCGGCTACGCAGCTCCTCGGCTCAAGCTGGTCCCCGGAACGGACGAGGCCAGCCTCGTCGGACCTCCCGGACGTGCTCCCGCATGCCGGAGACGTCGATGGCCGCGAGAACGATGGCGAGGCAGCGGTGATCGCGCAAGATCGCGAGCTCGAATTCGAGCCAGAGAGAAGGGGGAGATGGGGGATCGAGGGGGGAATGGAAGAGGGCGCTCTAGGGTTTCTGTTCGACGCTTTTGTAGGGCTGGGGAGGGGCACGTGGTGGCCATCCGGCCATGGTGGTCGTGGATGGCCTCCACGCCATGGCCACTGCCTCCTCTGTACGTTTAGGTGGGAGAAAGGCCAGGGTGGGCTGGGCCAGATACACTGTAGTTGCATAGGGCCTATCTATACAGTAGGTTTTAAGTCTTTTTCTTCCCTTTTTATTTTCCCTTTTCTTATTTTCTATATACTTGTTCTGTTTTGCTTTTATTCTTAAAAGCATTTGAGTTTTGTAAAATATTAAACCTGTCCCATAATTAGTATTGTAAATTTTGGTACTGCCACAAAAAGGTTTGGCGAGGATCTGAATTGATTTGAAATTTTCATAACTAAATATAAATTAATGGGGTTGTTTTCGGTTCTGTTTTCATATCGAGTGGTATTCCAAACATCAATAAAATGTTCGTTAATGCATGGAAATTACCTAATGAATATTTGCAACCTATTGAGCATTTTTTTAACTTACTGTTTGATAATGCCATAATTTGACTTTATTTTAAATTTGATTTTGAATTCGGTTTGAATCAAAGTGAGGTTTACCAAATTAATTGCGAGGACATGGCACCATTAGGAGGGGATTACTGTAGCTTAATTATCCGGGCGTCACAGTGGTGGTGGTGGATATGTCGAGGGTATAGCGGAAGAGGTGTCTAGGGTTTTTGCGGTGGCGGAAAGGTGGCGAAGAAAAACTGCAAAATGCAGTTTCAACAGGGTTGGCCAGATGATCCGGACGTCTGGCCGGATGAATGTCCGGATGATCCAGGTTTTTCAAACCTTGCGAGATGAGCTCGGGGAAGAGGTGGAAAAAGAATTTTCTTTTCTCGGATTTTCGGTGGTTTTGGGCGGATTTGAGGGTGGGGGAGGTGGGGAAAATGGTAATCCACTTGTCACACAACTCAACCACGGATCACAATCAACAAAATCTCATCAAAACACACGAATCACAAAAAAAATTGTGGGGCTATTTTTGTGGGGATTTTCGAATTTGGACGAAAAACAACAAAACCAAGCTAGAAAACAAGGTGTGGGGCTCCAAATTCGTGATCAACCAAGGCTCATGATACCATAGATGATGTAGCGTGGAACCCTACGTGGCCTATCTTACACAAAAAGGAGGGATCCCGAGGAAGAACACGAGGGGCACGAGGAAAAACACTAGAGAGACAAGAAGAAAACACTCAAATCAACAACTTAGGTCACACAAATGCCAGATCTGGGTACACAAAGTGCGATACACGATACACGATCAACTAAGGATGATACAAGTAGCGGTAGTCATCTCCGTGAGGAGGTCTTGATGTTCTTCTCCCTATAGGAGGTCTTGAATCCGGTGGATCTTCTCCGAAGAGGCCGCAGTATCGTAGGAGAGGAACCACTAAGGTTTTTTATGAGCTAACACAAAGCTAACCCTAGATAGTTTAGGTAGAGTGGTATATATAGGCTAGGAGGGGCGAAGGGGTACATGGGCCTCGGCCCAACATCATGCACGCAGGCATTGTCCGGATGATCCGTACGTTGGTCCAGATGATCCGGGCTTCGGGGGTACGGATGATCCGGGGCAGCGTTCGGATGATCCGGACAGGCCTGATCTGCTGCGGGTGGCCCGGATGTCCGAGTCTTCGTCCGGATGTCCGGGTGCGTCCGGATGATCCGGGCCGGGGTCCGGATGATCCGGCTTCGGCGTGGAGCTTCGGGTGTCTTCGGGTACATTTTCCGGATCACCCGAACATTTGTCCGGATCATCCGGGCTTCGGCCGGATTGTCCGGGACATCGTCCGGATCGTCCAGGCTGGCTGAATCTCGGCTGTTTCTCTCCTCCTTCGATCTGTCTTGTTCCTTGACTTCTCCAGGGTTGCTCCCGAGGTGCTTGAGTATGCAAAGAGTCTCTGATGAGGGTAGCAGCCATGTCTCATGTGAATCAAAGTGACGTAGAGAGAGGAGTGAAGTCACCTCGGCCTCGAGAGCTCGTGCTCGAGCACGTGTCATGGGTCCACTTGGCACTTGGTGAGACAAAGGTAGGTCCATGGGGATGACCTTGTGATTCTTCGCATCAGATAGGCTACCAAAGGTAAATAACTAGGTGCCGGATCCCACACATAGCAATACACATTACATGTACGCATAACATGCAAGTATGTGATGTACAACATGGCATCACAACATAACTCAACAACTCATATAGATAAGGCCCAGAAGAGCCATCATAGCATTTATTACAAGCAGGGGTCACATGACCCAACATACAGAGCATACAGGCAATGGAAGCACAACATGTCTGGGTACAGACAACTATAAATGAAAAAGGTTGTGAAGCCTCACTATCTACAAGACCCTCCCAAGGGTACAAGATCGTAGCTGAGGTAACAAGCTAAACGTCGAAGTCCACGCGGAACTGCTAGTGAGACTGGAGTCTCTCTGCAAAAACATAAATTAAGAAAACGTGAGTACAAAGGTACTCAGCAAGACTTACATCAGAACTAGCTACATATGCATAAGTATCAACAAAGGGAGTGGTGGAGTTTGACTGCTGCGAGCCAGCTTTGACTCGATGGCTATCCTGAACTACTACTACAAGTAACTCTTTTGAGGTGGTGCACACAAGTCCACATATTCACCAATCAATACACCACTATGGATCTGTTCCCGTCTCCCTATGAGAACGCCATCCATAGCACTCACGCTTATCTTGCGCATTTTAGAATATCCACTTTCACTTGTCTATGAACTGTACAGGTAACCCAGAAGTCCTTCACCACGGACACGCCTATTCGAATAGATCATGTTAACCCTGCAGGGGTGTACTTCTTCACACACGCTCTCGCCACTTATCGCCATTTACACGACATGTACTCGGCAACCTTCAAGCGGAAGCCCCGCGAGGGTGTCGGCCACGACCTGACTAACCACACAATTCCCTAGTCCAGGTTTATCACCTATTCAGGTTCCATCCACAGGGAGTCCGGCCGAGGTTTCTACATACGACCCCGAACGATGTGTACAGGGTTCCCGAGGCACCAAACGGGCGACTCGGTACACCATGCCACGTACCTACCACATCATAGCCACACCTAGGGTCAGCGCTGCGTACGGCCTCCAGTAGGCTACAAACACCAGAAACTAATTGCAACTCCTGGACAGAGGACAAGGGCGGTTAATAAGTCGAGAGGGTCCATTGGTTTGGGCCCAATGTATGGTAGTAAGTGGTCATGGATCACAAACACAGAACTCAGTTCCTGAGGACGGCATCAATGAGACAACCCACCATGTACTCCTGCATGGTGTCTCATCGCTACCTTTACCAAATCGTGTTCACACACTTAGCTTTCAACAGTTGGACATGTTCACCACATTCCAATTCATCCCCGATGAATCAGACCTGACACAACTCTAAGCAATAGCAGGCATAACCAGAAAGCATGAATGAGTAGGCACATCATGGCTCAAACAACTCCTGCTCATGCTAGTGGGTTTCAACTATTTACTATGGCAATGACAGGTCATGCAGAGGAAAGGGGTTCAACTACCGCAACAGGTAACAGTTGAAGCGTTGTTGTCCTAATGCAGTAAAAGAGAGCAGAAGCGAGAGAGTGGGTTTGTATCAGAATGAACAAGGGGGTTTCGCTTGCCTGGCACTTCTGAAGATACTATAGCTCTTCATCGGTGTCATTGAACTCATCGTCGAAACATCGTCTACTGAGAGGGGACAAACACCGGCAAACAGGAAAAGAACACAATCAATGCAATGCAACAATATGATGCATGATCATGACATCGCAACATGCTGTGATTTGAGCTAATGCAACTAGCAGTGATTTAAATGAAGTTGATTTGAACCAAGGGTTCAAATTCAAAGTCCATATGTAAATATTCAAATGACATTTAATTGATTTGACCTGATCAGCAGGCATAAGTTGCTCAAACATGCATGATAATGCCATAAACAGATTCTTCATATTTTTATGATCATTTTTCATATATAAATTATTTTCATCTGAGCTATGGTTGATTTTATATGATTTTTAGAAGTTTAAAGTATTTTCTAAAAATAAATAAGTCATTTCTCATTTATTTTAAATCCCAGAAAATACTTACTGCGTCAGCATGACTACATGCCGACGTCATCAAGTCAACACGGGCTGGTCCAGGTCAAACCTGACCAGTGGGCCCCACTGGTCAGTCTCTCAGTGCTGGCTCGAGTCACAGACAGGTGGGACCAGTCAGCAGCCACATCAGCAAAGTCAATGCTGACGTGTGGGTCCCATTGGGTTAAGAAATAAACTAAACAAAAAGTTAAGCTAACCTAAACAGTCACAAGGGCCCACATGTCAGCGTCTCAGCGCTAAACTAGTTGGTAATTAGGGCCTAAGCTAACTAGGCCACGTCAGCGAAGAACGCCGGCGACCAAAACTCGCCGGAGACACGCCGGAGTTGCTCGGGACGGTGCTACGGGGTACCGTTTCGCGCGTGGTTTGCGGCTGTGGCGAGTTGGCGGTGCGGCGCATTTTCTGGCGCATGCGCGAGGAGCCGCGGTGTCCTACAAAGACAACAACGACGAGGGAAGCAGCGGCCGGAGCTCGGTTGTGCATGGGGATGGCGCTAGGGTGCGTCTGCAGACGAGCTGGTGGGTGCAGTAGGCTCCTGGGAGCACCCCGCGTGCAGTGGTGTGCTCTGCTGCGAGCTACAGCGGCTGTGTCCACGGCGGCGGTGAGGCACAGCGCCGGTGAGCTTCGGCTCCGATGGAAAAGGCGGCTAGAGAATGGGAACGGAGGGGGCAAGCATAGGGGAAGGAGCAGGAGCTCACAAGGGGTCGGGGAAGCAGTTCAGCGGGCTCGGGGAAGCTTCTGCAACGGCGACCGGAGGATCCGAGGTGGAAGACAATGATGTTGGCGTGTTTGCGGCGCCTTCGGCTCGTCTGCTTTGGTGAATAGGCCCATGGCGTCATGGCAGAGCGATTGGACACGCTAGTGGGGCGAGGAGTGCGCGGTGGCTGCGGTGGTGCTCGTTGGCGCGTCGGTGAGCGCTTCAGCCACATGCGAGGGAGAGAGCAGAGGAGGGGGAAGGAGCACGGGAAGAGCGAGGGGGTGAGCCAGGGAGCTATGTGGCGTCTCCAGGGTGCTGGGGAAAGGCCTCGAGGGGTGAGGCAGGGAGGGAGGAGGTGGCGGCCTCAGCGCACGCCATGCCCGCCTTCGCCTCTGCCTACTGGCAGAGGTTGAGGACGACTGGCACTGTGGGCCAGTGGGCTGCACAGTGCTGGGCCGGCTAGGGCGCCAGGTAAGCCCAGGTAAGTTCTTTCCCCTTTTTTTCTTTTCTTTTTGTAGGTTTGTGGCTTTTCTAAAAATGCCAAAGCACTTTCAAAAATCATCAAACTACTCATGCCCACTGTATAGGATATATCCAACAGGAAACATTTTGGTTTGCGATTATTTGGACATTTAAAATATTTATAGCATCTAAATGCCCAAATGCAAATAACATATGATTTAATCCAGTGACCTTAGGATGTCCTAGAAACTTATGCACCATTTTCGTTAGAGGTCTAGGACCAAGGCAAAGATGATGAAAAATTTAGAATGGTATTTTGCGTACATTGGAAAAGATTTTAGTAAACCCTAGTTGGTTTAGGGTGCTGGGGTTTATCAGTCCCCAATTCAAAATTATTTGAATTTTAAACATGATGTCATGATGATCAAGCAAAGAAAATAGAGGTTAAGCTAGGGCTATGACAACTCACCCCCACTAAACAAGAATCTCGTCCTGAGATTCAATGCGTGAGGTAAGATGACAGCGGGGACACCAGCTAACACGATCTTCATGATGCAATTATGCTTCTCGAAGATGTTGATCCATTGCTTCAAATTGACCTTGGCGTCTTTGCTTTCGAGATCTTCATCCAACATGATGACGACAGACAAAAACTCTACATGAATCGATCTCCTCGAAGATCAAGCACTCAAGATCAACTCATGGGGTGAGACATAGGAACATCTCTTGAGCTGAGACAAGGAACACTCATCTAGAGGGATGTAATGAAACAAATGATGAAGGTTCACTTGGTAGGCAACCAATTCCACACCTAAAGAAAGATGGTGATCGATGTCACCAGATGGGGCACCTTAGAGAAGGTGACTCGTAGAATTATTTCCTTAAGTGGCAAAAAAGAATTACTTTTGATATAGAGATCGTTGAAATTCTCTATACCAGCCTAAGGCAATCACAAACGATCATTTGATGGAGTTTGAGAGAACGACATACTCCGACTAGCGTGGATGATGTGGACTATCTTGTTGAAGACAACGCAAAGGTTGATTTTTTCTTATCATCAGAAATGGATGGGACCCATGGTAAGTCCACTTTTGAAGATGATCATGAACATCAAGTGCTGAGAAGGGCAGCCCGTGGCAAATGGCACAATGGTGGGTGCAAGCTGGGAACAAAATGCAAATGTTGGGAATGTTCCAACCATCATATATGCCTGAGATTTAGATCTGGTTGGTAACAGGATATTTCAGACAACATGTCTGGGAAAGAAAGTTTGCAACACAACCTACGAGATGACATAGCGAGATTCTCGGGAAATGAACTATGATAGCAAGCTCCAAAACATGAGTGTGTTCTGCTACATACTTGTGATCACGTTGTCCAAGACAAGAATGACCACATAGTAGTCTTACAACAAAACACTACCGAGTTCTGGTTGGGAACCATCATCGCGGATAACGAAGTCCTTGCATAAGGCATGCTCTTAAGAAGGAACTTCTTCTCCTAACACAAATCAATCAGTGGCTTGGTGTTCTAGGGAGACATATAGAGTGAAGGTTGCAAATCTCCAAACCACGGAATACTTCACACATGTGCATGACTGACTTGGGACGATTTCATAGGAAGCAAAATAAACTTTCTCAAACTCACGGTGGCAACTTACATCAATTACACATGAATTAGGGAAAGTCTCTTCTCTCATCGAACATATACCTCATGAACGGGACACGAAGGCAATGCTTACAAAGTTTCCAACACTAGCTTAATGTCCAATAAAATCATGGAGAGGACAAGGATGTAGTCGATGGGCTCAACAATAATTCATCCATATTTCCATATAGATGGAATTCCATGACAATGTGAACAAAGTGATAGCATTGGTCAGACCAAAAGATGTAACGGTGTATGCTCGAGGGATCAACCACGAGTAAGACAACATTATGAATACCATTGGTTATGATTTGACTTGATGATAGCCCACACTCAATCAAAGTTTTGACAAGACAATGGATCCAACAACTGATCACGAGGATCAATCGATGAAGATATCATCTTTCTTTAGCAAACACACAAACACAAGGATATCCCTTTGGCAATGAACTAAGTGGGGCAAGCTTTCATCTTCCAACTCTCCAAGTTGTCGTTTAGCTTAACCAACTAGCTCAGGGGTATCCAACACAGATTCTTGGAGAAAGGGTGGTTTAGGGAAAAACTAACTTGATCAAGAGCCCAACATAACGGCTAGGGAACAACCTGGTAATACTTCCAAGAAGATATTCGGAAAATCACGAACTACCGTTATGTTATGAAGCTCGAGAACAATATTGCTTTCAAGGAAAAACGGTAAGATCAAAAGAGCGAGGGGTTGACACAATCCTAACCCATTGATCGAAGAGTGCACCAGAAAAATGGACTAGGTAGCACGATCAATCTTAGAATGATTCAGTAACCAGCACACTAAGAATGGGATTATCGTCCATTAACTACCAAGCAACGAAGTTGCTAGGAGTATTGATTTCACACATCGCGATTCACTTTTCAGCATTCCGGTTACAATAACACGGAGACAAAGGAATGAACGATGATGGCGAGAAGTATTACTGTATCAAGAGTTCACGAGAGGTGGTGCAATCCCCATGACATTCTTGACATAAAAGAGGGAAACACTCCGAGGTAGAGCAAAGCAAAAGCTGGGTTGGCATTTTGATCTGCGGAATACATCTGCTTGGACCCAATCCTAGATATGGAAGAGGCATTGGAGTTTGTTTCTCCTAGTCATTCCAGAACAGAATGGCTTGACGGACCACAAGAGTAAAAGTCATCGATGGACACGAATGCACATCCACTCCTGACTATCAACTGATAGACGAGGGTCATAATATAAGTAAAAGGGACAACTCAAAGGAACCTATAACTTTCTGAGTTGTGGATGCATATATTAGCATGTCGAACTTTCAACATATTTCTTCCGGATAACCCATGCAGAAAGGTAGAATTGGTAGAGTCACAATGTGGATTGGAGAACTCATCAAGAGCACTCTGGTTGTGATCTTTTGGTTCAGAAGAACTTCTGCCATGATGGTTCATGGTATTGGAAGAATGAGATACCACGGACCTCGAAGACTATCACAAGGTTACTAATATCCTATGGAACGAGCAAACACTACCAACATGAAGTAAGTAGGGTGAATCTTGGGTTCAATATCCCAGGAGTAGAATGCCTACTAACTAAATGGCATCATGGGATGCTTTCGAGAATAATGGCCAGAATCATCACACTGAGAACACAACACAAGGTTGTTTTACTGGGTGGCTATCTATGATATCCTAGTTTCCTGATGGCTTCAACAAATATGTTGAGGCAACGGAGTACCTCAACACACCGATTAGTGTGATTAGTCTGGCCCAAAAGGACATTAAGAACAGGGAGGAAAGGTTTGCAAATGCATCAGATTGTTTAGAAACCTGGGATGACTCGGACAGCATAAGGGCTGTAAATGCTTGAAAATGATTTGAGGTTCATGCAAAAAGGTAGCAAAACCACTCAACATCATGGTGTCAAGGTTCTGAGACCAACAGTTTAACAAACGGAAGTACTTGAGACTGAACTGAGAGTTGAATCCACATTAACGTGATCCTGATAAATAGAATGAGAATCCTAGTTCTTAATCCCCGTAGAAAAGAAGAAGGTGACTCAGATCAGATGGTCATAGGTAAAGGAGTAAAAAGAGCCTTACGTTCCCTTCCACAATCAATTCCCTTATATAACTAAAGAATTTCTATACTCAACTTCGACCAGTTTGCCCTGGTAACCCTACAGGCAGTCAGGCTCTGATACCAAAGCTGTCAGGACTCCGATCCAAAGTCACACAGGTCTAGCATGTAACACACCATATCACTTTGCGGCCTCACACACGGTGTCCCCACGGGTGCCACCTTACCTAGCCCGGGACTGTTTGCGCATTTTGGCACACGTATATGATAGTGTCGCTAGCATCCATATGACAGAGAACCCGGGCCGACATGACTAGTTATGAACCAAAAGTGGCACTAAATTATAGACACATGCATACATGACCCAGCAACAAACGTGTCGGTCATCAACGTATGAACCCAAGTCGTAGCAAACTACACGGACTTAAAGGAACAACGCGTGACATTTCCCCTAAGGGACAGACACAGGAACGAAGAAGGACACATGCCGGCCAGCCTAAGTGTTTCGGAGCAGTAGCAAGCTACCAAGGCTCAGTGGAAGCACTAGGAGGCATTTCCCCATAAGATAGGCTACCAAAGGTAAATAACTAGGTGTCGGATCCCACACATAGCAATACACATTACACGTACGCATAAAATGCAAGTATGTGATGTATAACATGGCATCACAACATAACTCAACAACTCATATAGATAAGGCCCAAAAGAGCCATCATAGCATTTATTACAAGCAGGGGTCACATGACCCAACATACAGAGCATACAGGCAACAGAAGCACAACATGTCTGGGTACAGACAACTATAAATGAAAAAGGCCGTGAAGCCTGACTATCTACAAGACCCTCCCAAGGGTACAAGATCGTAGCTGAGGTAACAAGCTAAACGTCGAAGTCCACGTGGAACTGCTAGTGAGACTAGAGTCTCTCTGCAAAAACATAAATTAAGCAAACGTGAGTACAAAGGTGCTCAGCAAGACTTACATCAGAACTAGCTACATATGCATCAGTATCAACAAAGGGAGTGGTGGAGTTTGACTGCAGCAAGCCAGCTTTGATTCCGTGCCTATCCTGAACTACGGCCGCAAGTAACTCTTTTGAGGTGGCGCACATGAGTCCACATATTCACGATTCAATACACCACTATGGATCCGCTCCCGTCTCCCTACGAGAACGCCATCCATAGCACTCACACTTATCTTGCGCGTTTTAGAATATCCACTTTCACTTGTCTATGAACTATACAGGTAACCTAGAAGTCCTTCACCGAGGGCACGGCTATTCGAATAGATGATGTTAACCCTGCAGGGGTGTACTTCTTCACACGCGCTCTCATCACTTATCGCCGTTTACACGACATGTACTCGGCAACCTTCAAGCAGAAGCCCAGCGAGGGTGTCGGCCACGACCTGACTAACCACACAAGTCCTTAGTCCAGGTTTATCGCCTATTCAGATTCCATCCACAGGGAGTCCGGCCGAGGTTTCCACATACGGCCCCGAACGATGTATACAGGGTTCCCGAGGCACCAAACGGGCGACTTGGTACACCGTGCCATGTACCTACCGCATCACAGCCCACCCCTAGGGTCAGCGCTCCGTACGGCCTCCAGTAGGCTACAAACACTAGAAACTAATTGCAACTCCTAGAGAGAGGACAAGGGTGGTTAATAAGTCGAGAGGGCCCATTGGTTTCGAGCCCAATGTATGGTAGTAACTGGTCATGGATCACAATCATAGAACTCAGTTCCTGAGGACGGCTTCAATGAGACAACCCACCATGTACTCCTACATGGCCTCTCATCGCTACCTTTACCAAATCGTGTTCACACACTTAGCTCTCAACAGTAGGACATGTTCACCACATTCCAATTCATCCCCGATGAATCAGACCTGACACAACTCTAAGCAATAGCAGTCATAACCAGAAAGCATGAATGAGTAGGCACATCATGGCTCAAACAACTCCTACTCATGCTAGTGGGTCTCAATTATTTACTCTGGCAATGAAAAGTCATGCAGAGGAAAGGGGTTCAACTATCGCAACAGGTAACAGTCGAAGCGTTGTTGTCCTAATGTAGTAAAAGAGAGCAGAAGCGAGAGAGTGGGATTGTATCGGAATGAACATGGGGTTTTGGTTGCCTGACACTTCTGAAGATAATATATCTCTTCATCGGTGTAATCGAACTCATCGTCGGAATAGCGTCTACTGAGAGGGGACAAACACTGGCAAATAGGAAAAGAACACAATCAATGCAATACAACAATATGATGCATGATCATGACATGGTAACATGCTGTGATTTGAGCTAATGCAACTAGCAGTGATTTAAATGAAGTTGATTTGAACCAAGGGTTCAAATTCAAACTCCATATGTAAATATTCAATTTAATTGATTTGACCTGATCATCAGGCATAAGTTGCTCAAACATGCATAATAATGCCATAAACAGATTCTTCATATATTTCTGGTCATTTTCATATATAAATTATTTTCATCTGAGCTACGGTTGATTTTATATGATTTTTAGAAGTTTATAGTATTTTCTGAAAATAAATAAATCATTTCTGATTTATATTAAATCCCAGAAAATACTTACTGCGTCAGCATGACTACATGCTGACGTCAGCAGGTCAACAGGGGCTGGTCTTGGTCAAACCTGACCAGTGGGCCCCACTGGTCAGTCTCTTAGTGCTGGCTCGAGTCACAGACATGTGGGACCAGTCAACAGCCACGTCAGCAAAGTCAATGCTGACATGTGGGTCCCACTGGGTTAAGAAATAAACTAAACAAAAAGTTGAGCTAACCTAAACAGGCATAGGGGCCCACATGTCAGTGTCTCAGCGCTAAACTAGTTGGCAATTAGTGCCTAAGCTAACTAGGCCACATCAGCGAAGAACGCCGGCGACCAAAACTCGCCGGAGACATGTCGGAGTTGCTCGGGACGACGCTACGGGGCACCGTTTTGTGCGTGGTTTGCGGCTACGACGAGCTGGCAGTGCGGCGCATCTTCTGGAGCAAGCGCCAGGAGTCGGGGTGGCCTACAGAGACGGCAGCGACAATGGAGGTGGCGGCCGGAGCTCAGTCATGCACGGGGATGGCGCTAGGGTGCGTCTCCGGACGAGCTGGTGGGTGCAGTAGGTTCCTGGGAGCACCCCGCGTGCAGTGGTGTGCTCTGACGCGAGCTGCAACGGCTGTCTCCACGGAGGCGATGAGGCACGGCGCCGGCGAGCTTCGGCTCCGATGGAAAAGGCGGCTAGAGAATGGGAACGGAGGGGGCAAGCATACGGGAAGGAGCAGGAGCTCACAAGGGGTCGGGGAAGCTTCTGCAATGCCGAAATCATCGACAGCGACCGGCGGATCCGAGGTGGAAGGCGATGATGTTGGCGGTGTTTGCGGCACATCCAGCTCGTCTGCTTTGGTGAATAGGCCCATGGCGTCTTGGCGGAGCGATTGGACACGCTAGTGGGGCGAGGGGTGCATGGTGGCTGCGGTGGAGCTCGTCGGCACGTCGGTGAGCGCTTCGTCCACATGCGAGGGAGAGAGCAGAGGAAGGGGAGGAGCACGGGAAGAGCGAGGGGGTGAGCCAGGGAGCTGCATGGCATCTCCAGGGCACCGGGGAAAGGCCTCGAGGGGTGAGGCAGACAGGGAGGAGGTGGCGGCCTCAGCGCACGCCGTGCCCGCCTTCGCCTCTGACTACTAGCAGAGGTTGAGGACGACTGGCACTATGGGCCAGTGGGCTGCACAGTGCTGGGCCGGCTGGGGCGCCAGGTAAGCCCATGTAAGTTCTTTCCCCTTTTTTTCTTTTCTTTCTGTAGGTTTGTGGATTTTCTAAAAATGCCCAAGCACTTTCAAAAATCATCAAACTACTCATGCCCACTGTATAGGATATATCCAACAGGAAACATTTTGGTTTGCAATTATTTGGACATTTAAAATATTTTATAGCATTTAAATATCCAAATGCAAATAACATATGATTTAATCCAGTGACCTTAGGATGTCCTAGAAACTTGTGCACCATTTTTGTCAGAGGTCTAGGACAGGCAAAGATGATGAACATTTTAGAAGGGCATTTTGGGTACATTGGAAAAGATTTTAGTAAACCCTAGTTGGTTTATGGTGCTGGGGTTTATTAGTCCCCAATTCAAAAGTATTTGAATTTTAAACATGATGTCATGATGATCAAGCAAAGACTACAGAGGTTAAGCTTGGGATGTGACACAGTTCTCCCCACGGAACTCATATATGGGTCACCTCGAGTGCTCACTTATGATGAGCTTGAGCAAGAGCAACTGCGTGAAGATGACGCGACGCTCCTTGAGGAAGATTGTCTTTAGGCTGCTGTGCGAGCCGCTCACTACCAGCAAGCCTTGCGCCGCTACCATAGCTGCAAGATTCACGCAAGAAGCCTTTAGGAAGGCGGCCTTGTTCTTCGGCGAATCCAATCCGCCAGGAATTCAAACAAGTTGACGCTGAAGTGGGAAGGCCCTTATCGGGTAACACGAGTCACCAGGCCCGATGCGGTCTGCCTGGAGACCAAAGATGGCATTCCGATGAGCAATTCCTGGAATATCGAACATCTCCGCAAGTTTTACCCCTAAGGTGTGGTTGCCGAGAGCCCCGGCAACCCCCCTTTTTGTACTAGCCTTGCCGGCAAGGCATGTAACCCTATGTACAAAGCCAGGCGCAGACTGTGTGCACAGTCGGGGAAGAGAAACCCTTTAGTATGTACAATTTCCCGTTGATTTCCATGTTTATATATAAGCGTATATACATGCTTGTCCAGGGTATTGTACTGCTTTTTGATTCTATTGAGTGTTAATGGATCGCCAAGGTTCCATGCTCCTGTCCTCTCTTCTTTCCAGCCACGGCAAGGATCCTCCATCCCACCAAGGACCCGGCTCCGGCAAGAAGTTGGGGAGACTTCCCGGCACAGCGACTCCAGGCAAACCAAACAGATAAAGTTCACCACTTGCCCGTTCATGTTCGTAACCTCTGACTTGTGCATTAGAAAACCCCGCCGCTCTATTTTAAACTCGGGTGCTCCTGTCCCTGACCCAAACATTGCTTCGGTCAGGGCGCTTGCAGTAGCCTTTACTAAAAGAGGGTTGACAGAGGGATGAACCCTCTGTCTGCAACCTGGCAGATGTGATCCTCCGGCAGGCACAGAGGGCACCAGCAGGATATCTTGCCGACAGAACTCGTTTATTTGCGTTAAAGAGGCATTTCGCCTCTGCATGGACTTATACATGCACGAGTCCCCAGCAAGGCTCATCTTTTTCATTAACATGATGATACAAGTACGAACGTTACAAGACACATGCATGGGCTCAAGATATTACATTATTTAAAAAATAAGATTTGGCAAGTGCCTACATGCTAAAAGAAAGATAAGCGCCTCGCAATATCCGTTCTTGCCCCTTTCCTCCCAGGTGCGGCAGGTGAAGGCAAGGAAAAGGCGACGAGGAACGCAGACATGGAGAGCATGGCGAGGGTGACCCTCGGCGAGACGCGTGGCCAAGGGAGGAGAGTGATGCAGATGATGGTGCTACCACTGGTGGTCAGTCAGAGTCGGAATGGGCGTTCCCCGCCCACTACCATCGTCCTCGCTGTCGCTGTCTTCCTTGTCACTATCACTCGAGGAGGAGGTTTCGTCGTCAGTGGAGCTCTCCACGCAGCACCCTAAGCGGATTCCCGAGCATCTGAAGACCTTGACAGAGAGTACGCCGTTCTCCATTAATTTGAAATGGAGAACGTGCCCCTCCGATAAGCTATGGGCACGCGCGAAGGTCTTCCACCCACGGCGAAGGTACATGACGTGGGGGCGGGGAAGTTGACGTTGACCCGTGTGCTGCCATTCCCGCAGCCCCTCATATGCAGCCTCAAGGCCTGCGGCAGGTCAAGCTCCATTTCCTGAGCAAATAGGCTGGGAAGGCGGAGGTGACCACACACTGGCTTGTACAGCCTAATGAAGAACTCACGGGGCTGGTCTCCGACGTGGCCCTTTATTGGGGGAAGAGCCGCTGGCGGAAGCGCGGCCGGTGCACCTCCATGCCTTCCTCTCGCCCGAGGGCCATGGCGACCTCAGCCTTACCCCCTCCCTCTTCCTCTCACAGCAGGCTCCGCTGCCATGAGTTCCGAGGGAGGGGGGACACATTGTCGAGCACAAGCCCTTGTCACCGCCGTTGGAATGCCGGCGCGCCCTCAGACCATGGCGACTGGGAGAGAAGGATCAAGCAGGCAGGAGATGAATGCAGAAAGACGATGTCCCTCTCCCCTTTATAGAGGAGTGGGGCCGGGGCTCGTCCCCCCAACCTAAGAGCGGCCACCCCACCCAACCAATCCAGCCGCCAGGGGCACATGGAATCAGGACCGACCCGCTGCTCCAATCAGCGACGCCCGGTTTCCCGCCCCATTGTTAATGCACGTGCCCTCTGTATCTGCCACTTACCCTCCCAAAGGCATGGGGGACACATGGCGGGCGAGCCAGAATCAAGAAAACAAGTGGGGCGACTGTTCCCCGCCCCACGATCGTGCGGCGCGGGCGCCGTGATGGCCATGACCCGAGTCCAATTTGTATATGAGCAGCGCCCCTGCGGCTTCCTCTTTTTTTTTGAGAAGGCATGGGCCGCCTGTTTTCTATTCACCGCGACGTGACGCAAGCACACCGCAACCACTCCATGGACAACCCCCACGTCACGCGCCCAATGCGGGTCGTGGGGAAGCGCAACTGGTGAAGGAATCGTCGTAGTTGAAACCCTACCACGCGTGCTCGCGCACCGTTCTGGGCCTGGCCCAACAATGCTCCGCGCTTATGTGTGGCCCGGGCCCTGGGGCTCCTGTCAACGTACCAAAGTAGGGGCCCTTTTGCACCCCTTTACTTGTGCACGGGCAGTTGTAGCCACACCTATAGCCATGCTTGGCGGAGCAGAAGGAGGAAAAACACGAGCCTGCCAAGGTAATACTCAAGCCAGAGATATGAAGAACAGAGGGGCAAGGCGGACCCCCCCGGCAACACCCTTGCCTGGGCAGCCTACTTGACCCCGGCAAGAGCCTTGTCGGGGCAACTTTCCCAACACTAGCAAGGCCACCACCCTTGGGTCTGAGAGCTCTGACACCATCGACAACGTCAAGACCAAGATTTAGGGGAACATGCATGGTGGCATGCAGATCTTTGTGGAACCAAGGGCCTGCGGGCCTAGACAAGGGACCAGAAGACGAAGACCCCCGGCAAGAGCCTTGCCGGGGACGACCTAAGAACCTCGGCAAGATCCTTGCCGAGGAAAGCCACAAGACCCCGGCAAGACCTCTTGCCAGGGGTGTCTGCGGGGCCACAGCCAGGCCCGCGCCCACCAAGGTTTCGCTGCCCCCGCGGCCGCTCCTACGACGTAACCAACTCGCCAACTAGACGAGTGCCTGCGTGGCAGCATGCACCCTCCAAGCCAACTAGCCAAGCACCTACGTGGTGGCATGCAGATCTTCGTGAAGACTCTGCCACCACACCAGCCAGTAGCCAGCATGGCGCTTCATGCCTCGTCAGCCTAGACGCGTGTCGAAGCGAGGTGAGGCGGCAACGGGCGGGAAAAGCTCCATTGTCGTCCCCGATAAAGCTAGAGGGCACATAGGTGGTGCATTAAATGTGTTTGTCCTATGATGTTAGGAGATAACCTTGTACACTTTAGATACTTTCCACCTCCTATGTGCCATTGTGGCAACCCCTTTGTCATATAAAAGGAGGCTCGAGGGATACTGAGAGAGGATTCAGACTTTCTGGACAGGCACGCATAGTAGCCAGTTCAAGAGCTCAAGAACATCAGATATACACAGACAAGCAGGACTAGGGTTTTATGCATCACTTGCGGCCCGAACCTGGGTAAAAATTCCAACGCATTGATCGACTAGACCTGCTCTTTGCATAGCTCTACGCCCCGCCAACTATAGTAGGGGTCCCCGGGATCCCATAGGTGTCTTTCCCCCGACACCGAGGGTAGTGAATGGGCAAAAGAATCAAATATTATATCTTAGGTACCCCCATAAATGTTGAAACTAATGTTATTCATACCATAACACCAGAGGAGGACATAAGGGAAACTTTTCAGCATGCTCAAGAACTCTGAAAAGGAATAGGTATTTGATACGGTAAGTAAACTGACTCAAAATGTTTTGCAGAGGCAATTTTACCCCATTTCGGAATATTTTAGAAATTAGGAAAATAATAAGCAGTCTGATTAGCGAACGAGGAGGCAACAAGCCGTGGGGGCGCGCCTCCGAGGCTTGTTGCCACCTCGTGTGCCCCCTAGACTCCGTTTTCTCTCAAGTTACTTGTTTTCAATGGTAAAAATTCATTATATAATCCCCCGAAGGTTTTGACCACCATATCACAGCAATATCCTATGTTCTTGTTTCGAGTTGTTTTTCTAGCAGATCTAGATCGCCATGACATCACCAAGTGCCTCCAAGGACAGGTTCTATGTGAAGGTCATCAACCCCTACCTCCCGGTGGTGATGAAACACTCTCTAACCATTTAGATGGGAAAGGGTGTGCTTCACATCCGGGATGTTCAAGGGCCAAGGAGGACCGGAAGCATGGAGGCCAGGCTTGCAGTGGAGCAGGAGATCTTCAAGTGCCAAGGGATGGTGGAACGGGGGCTCAACGCCAACCACTCCATGATCACGGAATTCAGCCCTGACCACATGTTGGACACCAAAGATTTTGGAAATGCCATCTTCAAATTTCTTGAGAAAAACGAGCATCTCCAAGCCCATATCTATGACTTGCAAAACAAAAATTGTGAGTTGAGTATAGATTTAAGAGAGTGAGTTTGGCTGCAGATTTGAGAATTCTTGAGACTCATTCATCCTTCTACGATGATGATCCTATGCCTTGGAAAATGGAGGACAAGCCTCCCACATCATCAACCCCATCATCACCACCACCGAAGAAGGAGACTTGAGTACACTGGTAAGGGTACTCCCCTTGGCTTGTGCCAAGCTTGGGGGAGGTTCCCTGGTATCGTATCACCATCACATCTTTACCATTATCGTTTATCTTAGTTCGATCCTTTTGGTTATATCTTGACCTAGTAGAATAAAAGTTTTAGCATGATTTAGTCCTTTAGTTTTGTTTAGTGATCTATCTATGTAATTGAGTGTGAGAGTTATATAATAAAGATTAGTTTTGCGCTGAGGGCTTTGCTTCCTTGTTTTGATCTTGGAACGAAATAAAATAAAATAAAAAGAGATTATATAATAATCTTATGGGTAGTGACGACTTCACATATAAGAAGTATGTTACATGTAACTTGTTAAAAGTTGACGAACATAGTTTTGGTCATTGTTGCAATTAAAAGGAATTAATAAATAAACACAGGTTTCACATATAAATATACTATCTTTGACATCTTTTGTGATTGTGAACACTCATTTAAATAATATATGCTAAAAGGTTGATGTTGGAAAAGGAAAATAATGTAATGTGTTATGTTCCTTTATATCCGAATAGAAGTTATATTTTCATTGATCCTCCAACATGTTGGGCTTGCTTCCCATCCTATGCTAGCCGAAACATTCTGCGCAGAGTAGTGATACTATGTGTGCATCTAAAGACCTTCAAATTTGTCTTGCCATGAGAGTCCACTATATCTACCTATGGATTGAGTAAGATCCTTCAAGTAAGTTGTCATCGGTGCAAGCAATAAAAAATTGCCCTCTAAATATGTACTATCTTTTAGTATGAGGAAAATAAGCTTTATTCAAACTTGTGATATGGAAGAAATAAAAGCGACGGACAGCATAATAAAGTTCTTTATCACAAGAGGCAATATAAAGTGATGTTCCTTTGCATTAAGATTTCATGCATCCAACCAAAAAGCGCATGACAACCTCTGCTTCCCTCGGCAAAGGGCATATCTTTTATTTTAATGGCTGCCTTGATACTAGAGTCATGGTGATCGTCACCCTTCCGTTTACTTTTCTCTTTTCACAAGCACTATATGTTGGAGAAATATATAGATATATATCCATACGGATGTAGAAGATCATAAACTATTATTGTTAACATTACCCTTATGGTAAATCATTGGGAGGCAAAACTATAAGCTCCTACGTTTCTATGTGCTCAATTGAAGCTTTGATCTCATAAGTATCACGTGAGTGTTAGCAATTATCAAAGAATAAAAGATGGTTGAGTATGTGAAGTTGCTATATAAAAGCTCTTACATTGACTCTTTCTGATGTTATGATAAATTGCAATTGCTTCAATGACTGAGATCATAGTTTGTTAGTTTCCAATAAGATTTGTGATTCATACTCTACCTTGTGGATGAACTATCACTTTGGTATAAGAAGTTATATGACAATATATACTGTTGTTCTAAAGATGATCATGATGCCCTCATGTCTGTATTTTATTTTATCGACACCTCTATCTCTAAACATGTGGTCATGATTATCCATTTCGGTTTTCGCTTGAGGACATGCGAAGTCTAAGCTTGGGGAGTTGATACGTCCAATTTGCATCATGTTTTTATGTTGATATTTATTGCATTATGGACTGTTATTTCACATTATGGTATACTACTTATGTCTTTTCTCTCTTATTTTACATGATCTACATGAAGAGGGAGAATGCCGACAACTGGAATTCTGTACCGAAAGGAGAAAATCTAAGCTCCAAATGTCCTGAAATTTTACAAAGAATTGTTTTGGAATATATATAAAATATTTGGCAAAGAAATAATATAAGGGGACCCACCAGCTGGCCACAAGCCTGGGAGGTGCGCCCTACCCCCTAGAGCGCGCCTCCAGGGCTTGTGGGGCCCCTGGCCATCATCTGACGCCCATCTTGTGGTATATGAGAGATTTTGACCTAGAAAAAATCAAAAGGAAGCTTTCGGGATGAAGCGCCGCCGTCTTGAGGCGGAACCTAGGCAGAAGCAATCTACTGCTCCGGCGGAGCTGCTCTGCAGGGCAAACTTCCCTCCCGGAGGGGCAAATCGAAGCCATCATCATCACCAACGATCCTCTCATCGAGGGAGTGTCAATCTTCATCAACATCTTCACCAACACCATCTCCTCTCAAACCCTAGTTCATCTCTTGTTTCAATCTTTCTCTCAAAACCTCAGATTGCTACATGTGGGTTGCTAGTAGTGTTGATTACTCCTTGTAGTTGACGCAAGTTAGTTTATTTGGTGGAAGATCATATGTTCAGATCCTTGATGCTACTCAATACCACTCTGATTATGAACATGAATATTCTTTGTGAGTAGAAACGTTTGTTCCTGAGGACATGGGAGAAGTCTTGTTATAAGTAATCATGTGAATTCGGTATTTGTTTGATATTTTGATGAGATGTATGTTGTATTTCCTCTAGTGGTGTTATGTGAACGTCGACTACATGACAAGTCACCATTATTAGGGCCAAGGGGAGGGCATTGGGAAGTAATAAGTAGAAGATGGGTTGCTAGAGTGACGGAAGCTTAAACCCTAGTTTATGCGTTGCTACGTAAGGGGATGATTTAGATCCACATGTTTCATGCTATGGTTAGATTTATCTTAACTATTATTTCGTAGTTGCGGATGCTTGCGAGAGGGGTTAATCCTAAGTGGGAGGCTTGTCCAAGTAAGGACAACACCCAAGCACTGGTCCACCCACATATCAAATTATCAAAGTAAACAACGTGAATCATATGAGCATGATGAAAACTAACTTGACAATAATTCCCAAGTGTCCTCAGGGGCACTTTGCTTTATATAAGAGTTCTTCCAGGCTTATCCTTTTCTACAAAAAAGATTAGGCCACCTTGTTGCACCTTTTTTACAATTTTTACTTGTTACCCGTTATGAATTATCTTATCACAAAACTATATGTTACCGACAATTTCTGGTGCGTTGGTCGCTCGGTGGACTTCGAACTTTTGGCATTTACATTTTGTGATGGTTGTGCCGGATTACTGGATAGGGTCAGACGTCCAGTCGCTAGAGCGATTCGGACATCTAGTACTTGTCGGTCGTCCGGCTGCTATAGCGTTCGTCCGGTGGGCCTTCTGGCTGGCTGAGTTTCAAGGCGTCGGATGTCCGACGGGGACCAGTCATCAAGTGACTGTAGCTTTCTGACAACTCTTCATCTTGTTCCTCGCACTTGGTGTCCTCGCCATCTTCTCCATTGAATGTAGCCAATTCGAGAGAGTCCTCTTGGTACCTAAGCACACATAGTATTCCGGATTGCGGTAGTAGCCATGTCTCACGTGCGTCATACAAAATGTCACTAAGGAGAGATGTCACCTCGGTCTCAATAGCTATATCACGTGCTCATGTCATCGGTCCACTTGGCGCTTGGATAGGCGTAGGTAGGTCCATGGGAATGGCCATAGGATGCTCCACAGCATCCCCCCCTAGGAAAGATCCGACCTCGGATCAAAAACCTCAACACCACAGTAGGGAGACAGATCCTTGACGTTGAAGATGGTGCTCACGGTGTACTTTTCGCTTGGTATGTCAATCTTGTAGGCGTTTTTGTTGTAGCGTGCAAGCACCTTGAAGGGTCCATCGGCGCATGGTAGTATCTTTAACTTGCGCTCGTTGGGGAAGCTTTCCTTGCGAAGGTGTCACCACAAAGATCTCCAGTGTTGAGCATCATGGGTTTCTTATTGATGTTGATCTTGGTCGCGAGTCATTGTACTTGGTGCTCAATTGTGTGCCTTGTATCTTTGACCTGGGTCGCGAGTCGTTGTACTTGGCGCTCAATTGTGTGCCTTGTATCTTCATGCACCTTCTCGAGATTGCTCGCTCATGCACTCGCATCCATGTTGATGCGCTCTTGTAGAGGTAGCGCTAGAATGTCCAATGGGGACAAAGTATTGAATCAGTACACGACCTCGAAGGGGGACTTGTTGGTAGTCGAATGTATTTATTGATTGTAGGCGTACTTGGTGATGGGTAAGCACTCTACCCACTGTTTGATGTTCTTGATCAACACGTGGAGGAGATTATATAGCGTCCGGTTCGTGACCTTCGTTTGGCCGTCGGTTTACGGATGGCATGGCGAAGAGTATAGGAGCTTGATTCCGAGCTTGGCGCATAGCGTCTTCCTAAAGTAGCTAAGGAACTTGACGTCGCGGTCCAAAATGATAGTCTTTGGCAGTCCATGTAGACGCAAGATTTCCCTACAAAGGAGATTGGCAACATGTGAATCATCATGTATCTTGTTTCATGGAATTAAATGTGTCATCTTAGAGAATCGGTCCACAACAACAAATACTGAATCTTCCATTTTGAGTTCTAGGCAAACCAAGTAGAAAATCTATATGAATGTCTTCCCATGTGTGATACGGAATAGGAAGTGGCATATAGAGACAATGGGATTGAGCTTAAGACTTAGCTTTATGACATGTCGATCATCGGTTGCTGTAGCATGAGACATCCCGAAACATCTTGGGGCAATAGTAGTTCTTAGAGAGTGTAGTGAAAGTCTTGTCACATATGAATTGTCCCATAAGTCCTCCTCCATGAGCCTCGTGCAAAAGTAACAAACGAAGAGAAGACTCGGGGATACGAAGCTTGTTAGCTCTCATTAGCTAATCATCATTGATATAATATCTCTCCCAAGATTTATGCTTCAAGCATTTGGCATAAGGAATAGCAAAAGTAACATCATGCACATACAAGTCTTTGATGTGCTCAAATCCAATAACATTCAATTCAAGTTGAGTTATAAGCATGCATTTGCGGGAAAGAGCATCCACCACAACATTTTCCTTGCCTTTGATGTACTTGATGACATAAGGAATTGACTTAATGAACTCACTCCATTTGATAGGTTGCTTATTCAATTCTTGTTAACCCTAAAGGTAATTAACGTCTCATGATCCGTATGGATGACAAATTCACGAGGGAAAATATAGTGTTCCTACACACGCAAGACTCTCACTAAAGCATATAACTCCTTGTCATAGATGGGGTAGTTAAGTTGCACTCCGAAAAGTTTCTCGCTAAATTTTAAGTGATTGGGCGATTCTCTTGCATCAACACACCTCCTATGCCATTGCCACTAGCGTGGCAATGTACTTAATTTTTTTAACAAAGTTGGGTAATGCAAGCAATGGAGCATGTGTAAGCAAACTCTTAAGCTCGTGAAATGCAGTATCTTGAGGTGGCACCCAAACAAATGGTGCATTTTTCTTACTCAATGCGTGCAATGGTGCTAAAATCCATCACAAAACAATGTTAAAGTCCGGCTAAGCCAAGGAAGCTACACACTTGTTGCAAGTTGGTTGGTTGTGGCCAAGTTTTAATAGCATCAATTTAGTTGCATCAACATGTAGACCCTTAGAAGAAACAACAAATCCCAATAAAACAAGCTTGTCTGCGAAAGGTGCACTTTTCCATGTTTGCATATAAGCACTCGTTTCTAAGAACTTGAAAAATGTCTCTAAGATGTACGACATGATCCTCAAGAGATTGACTAAACACAAGTATATCATCAAATTACACCAAAACACATATGCCAATAAATGTGCGAAGAACATAATGCATCACACGCATAAAAGTGCTTGGCACTTCGGAAAAGCCCATAGGCATAACTAGCCATCAATATAATCCAAATTTGGTTTTGAAAGCCGTTTTCCATTCGACATCCTCTTGAATGTGAATTTGGTAATAGCCATTTTTAAGGTCAATCTTTGAGAAAATGGTGGCTCCACTTAATTCATCTAGCATATCATTAAGGCGTGGAATGGGGTGTCAGTATCTAACGGTGATAGCATTTATGGGACGGCAACCGTAACACATGCAAAAACTACTATCTCGCTTAGGCACAAGAATAACCGGAACGGCCCAAGTGAGGGAGTCCTGGATCGGGGGGTCCTCATGTGGCCGGACAAACTCCCGGTGGGCCGGACTGGTGGGCCATGAAGATTACTATAGAAGATCATCTCTCGTATCCGGATTGGAATCCGGGATTCCTGTAATGGCAAGTTTAGGCACGGGTGTAGATTTTCCTTCCTCTTCAAGATAATATGTACAAACCCTAGGCCCCTCCGGTGTGTATATAAACCAGACAGTTTAGTCAGTAGCGGCTAATAGAGAATCATTCAATCCTCATAGTCTGAAACTTAGGGTTTTAGCCTTTACGATCTCGAGGTAGATCAACTCTTGTACACATATTCATCCATATTAATATAGCAAGAAGTAGGGTTTTACCTCGATCGAGAGGGCCTGAACCTGGGTAAACATCATGTCCCCTGCCTCCTGTTAACATCAATCCTCAGACGCATAGTTCGGGACCCCCTACCCGAGATCCGCCGGTTTTGACATTGACATTGGTGCTTTCATTGAGAGTTCCACTATGTCATCGACGGAAGGTTTGATGGATCACATCATCAACTGCAACGGCGAAGTCGAGGGGATTTTCCCTCCTGGCCAACTCTTCGTGTTCGGCGGCTTCGCGCTTTGGGCCAACACTGAAGGCCACCTTGAGCAGATCGAGAGCTACGCCCCTGGCCATCACGTCAGATTCGGTAGCATGAACTACGTTGCCGATGTTCGCGGAGACTTGATCTTCGTCGGATTTGAGCCAGCGGCAACCCCTCTCTGCCACCACGATGATCATGACATAGCTCTGTAATCGGATCAGGAAATAGCAGCTGCAACAGTTTTGGCCCTAGATCCAGAATGCATCGCGCCCCCCGAAGATGGGAAGCTCAACCCCACCATGGGAGCCGCAGACTCTACGGCGATGGAGTCGCACACGGACCCAACTGATGGGGTATGTGTTACCGGAACCCCGGACTTAGCTCCGGTATCTGATTCCGAACTACGCGTAACTACGCCCCTCAAATCCAATGAGGCGCCTATCGCCGAATTCTTTGCTGCAGATATTTTCCAGCACTCACCACCCGGCGACATGTTAAGGTCGTTGAGATCACTCTCCTTGGATGAGAATACACAGCCACACTATATCCAGCTTGAACTGGAGGCTGATGAATAGCCGCGCTATACCCAGGGGGATGAAGAATTTCATTCCCCACCCACCACCCATTTGGTAGCCACGGTTGAAGATCTAACCAATCTACTCGACTACGCTTCAGAAGACTTCGATGGGGTGGACCTCGAAGCTGAAGCTGATATAGATCAAAGCAGGCCCATAACAGGGCGGTGGAAAGCTACGTCTTCATACGACGTGTATATGGTGGACACACGCAAAGAGGCAGAAGGCAACGGTGAAAACAATCCGATAGAGGATAAACCTGCCAAAGAACCTCCCAAGCATCGGCGTCCAAAACACCGAGAAAAATCCCGTAAAGTAAAGGACGGCAACACCGCAACTAATGGCGGTGTTATTCCGGAACAAGCCGAAGACCCTGCAGACCCAACGTTAGAGCAGGAGGAGCGAGAAGACGGCGAACAAAGTCCGACGCTGTAGTCCGATGACAATGATACCGAAGACGGTGACTATGAACCAATCTCCGAAGAAGAGGTTAGCCTGGATGACGACGAATATACCGTCCCAGAAGAACCCAACGAACAAAAACGCTTCCATCGGCGGCTTATAGCCACCGCACGAAGCTTAAAAAAGCAGCATAGACAGCTTCAAGCTGCACAAGACACGCTCAATGATAGATGGAATGAGGTGCTAGATGCCGATCAGAGACATGGCTTTAATGTCCAAACCAAAGGCTATCCCAAGTGCAAGCTGCTGCCCGAATTCGATGACGAGGCTATTGCACCCGTCCCACCGAAATATAACACCGTCGACAAGTCGGATCAACCACCTCGTAGACGGGATAGAGTCGCCAGCAATGGCATAAACAAGCCCCCACCCCATAAAGGAAAGGAGGACACAGCCCAAGTCCAAAAGCATGATCTGCGCAAGGACCTAAACAAAAAAGTTAGCAAGACCAGGTCTATATTTGGACCCAAAGATTGAGCTCCCACACGGGACGGCGGCTATCAAGCCAATCGCGCCGGTGACATACCAGTTTGGGGTCAATACCGAACACCACAACCATCGGACATACGCCACGATATAGCCAGATACAGAGGAGCTTCACACCCTCTATGCTTTACCGATGAGGTACCGGGTCATGATTTCCTAGAAGTGTTTAAATCCGTGAATATCGAAGCGTACGATGGAACGACGGATCATGCCGCTTGGATAGAAGATTTTATTCTTCACATTCACATGGCCCGAGGAGATGATCTCCACGCCATCAAATATTTACCCCTCAAGCTGAAAGGACCAGCTCGGCACTGGCTAAACAGTCTCCCTGAAAACTCCACTGGGAGTTGGGAAGAACTTCAGGACGCTTTTCGGGCCAATTTTCAAGGGACTTATGTCCGGCCCCCGGACACTGATGATTTAAGTCATATCATACAACAACCCGGGGAGTCAGCCCGCAAGCTTTGGAACCGGTTTCTCACTAAGAAGAACCAGATCGTCGACTGTCCGGACGCCGAAGCCTTAGCGGCATTCAAGCATAGTATCCGGGACGAGTGGCTAGCCCGACACCTTGGATAGGAAAATCCGAGGACAATGGCAGCCCTAACTACACTCATGACTCGCTTTTGCGCAGGTGAGGATAGCTGGTTAGCTCATAGCAGCACCAGCGACCCTGGAACATCTGAAGTCAGGGACGGTAATGAAAAGAGATGGTGCAAGAAAAACAAGCGTCGAAACAATCCTGGAAGCCCAAATGATACAACGGTAAACGCCGGATTCAGCGGCTCCAGACCCAGTCAACGGGAGAAGCCATTTAAAGGCAACAAAGACGGTCCATCGAGTTTGGACAGAATATTAGACAGGCCCTGCCAAATCCATGGCACCCTAGAAAAACCTATCAATCACACCAACCATAACTGTTGGGTTTTCAAGCAGGCCGGCAAGCTAAACGCCGAACACAAGGGGAAGGAGCCTCAGAGCGAAGACGAGGATGAACCTCGCCAGCTGAATATAGTGGGATAGAAGAAATTTCCGCCAGAGGTCAAAACAGTGAATGTGATATATGCCACTCATATCCCAAAGAGGGAGCGCAAACACGCACTCCCAGACGTCCATGCCATTGAGCATGTCGCCCCAAAATTCAACCCATGGTCAGCCTGTCCGATCACTTTCGATCGCAGGGATCATCCGACTAGTATTCGGCATGGGGGTTCGGCTGCCTTAGTGCTCGACCCAATAATAGATGGATACCATCTAACCCGAGTCCTTATGAACGGCAGTAGTAGTCTCAATCTGATATATCAGGACACTATCCGCAAGATGGGGATCGACCCATCAAGAATCAAGCCAAGCAGCATGACCTTTAAAGGAGTGATACCGGGCGTTGAAGCTCGCTGCACAGGCTCCTTAACATTGGAGGTTGTATTCGGTTCTCCCGACAACTTTCGAAGCGAAGAACTGATCTTAGACATAGCTCCATTCCGAAGTGGCTATCACGCCCTACTCGGACGAACGGACTTCGCCCACTTTAATGCAGTCCCGCATTATGCCTATTTAAAGCTCAAGATGCATGGACCACGTGGTGTTATCACTGTTAATGGAAATATGGAGCGCTCTCTCCGTACGGAGGAAGATACTGCGGCCTTAGCAGCCGAAGTACAATGCGGCCTATTTAAGCTAGATAATGTATCAATAGCGGACGCAGCTAAACATGTTTGGCACACGCCTCAATGCGGCAGCGCAGATGAACCTGAGCAAGATTAACAGCTATGCCCCCGTCGACCGCCCCATAAGGTGATAGCATTTGTGCCTCGAGTACATAATTATGCCTTAAAAATTCCTTGGGCAGGGACCGGGGGCACCTGCATACACTCCATAGTTCGGCTAGACCCTATTCGGACTTTAAATTTATCTTCTTTCGGTTCATTACAATGAACCAGACTTATTTTGGCCACACTGGATTGACTTCTTTGTTTCTAGGTTTTATTACTTTTTACAGATGGACATCATACTCATACCTTCAAGGACACATTACACAGGAGAAAATGGCGCATACGTGCAGCAGGGACCCGCACCAAGGTTTCTTTATAGATTAAGACCATGTGTAAACCTTTTTTTCTCTTTCTTGTTATATACCTTTTTGGCATGTAAAATGTCCAAAAAAGGTCGTCGGCATTATCTGTAAAATTTGCGGCTCGCCGTACTATAGAGAGATATTAATAGAACAATCTTACTCATATCATATCCAGAGTGTTATTCACTCACCATGGAATGTTCTCTTCTCCCATCGGATTGCCATATGTGCCTTGTTAATAAAGGTGCATTACCATGGGCTGTCTTCAGCCCTGGTATATGTTGAAAAGACCGAACACCTATAGGGAGTGTTCGGCGTCCTGGATGTTTGCATTATATGCATCAGTTCCGAATCATGTCTTCGGTCAATAGTTGGGTTGCCCAGCTCCTGTGCTTACCCCTACGTTCCCGATTGTTCGGCTAGGGTGTAAAGGGAGAACTACTGCGATAGTACTTCTCGCTAGTCCGGTCAAGTACCTCAGTAGAGAAAGCAGAAAACTGACTGTCATGATAAGCGAGAACCTGGTCTGCAATCCGGTGACTTAGTGTTATACTACGAGCGACAGAGATCTACCCCGTGTTATACGAAGGGTTGGTTTTTTCGCCCAGCCGGGTGCAATTGGATACTTCATCCGCACTAGGGGCTAGTACCTAGCCCCACTTCTCAAACTCCTATGACTAAGTGAAAGAAATAACGCCGCATAGTCGGATTGCCTGGTTCGCTCCGCATACACCTCCTTTACGGAACAAGATGTTGGATAAAGAGTGTATTTGCGTATGACCGAACACCCCAGTACTATGTACCTGGGGACTGAAGCCGACGACTGGAAACTTTCAGATTTAAGATAAACAGTCACACAGGAGGAAAAAAGACGTTGATATGATAAATAGCGCAAAAGTTATATATACATCGGATTCATAAGCCTAGTCTTTACATCTGGATACAATTAATCGAAAACAACATCCTTCGAACACTGGCCTTCTACAAGGCAGGCGTCGTCGATGACGTCCTCGAAGTACTTCTCCAGCTTGCGGTGCTCCTTGCCTACGGGCGGACCAACAGTGGCTATATGCACTGCATTCATCTTTGCCAGTGCACTTTCATGAGAGCGAAGGCCATCCGAGCACCTTCTACGCAGGCCGAACATGTTAGTGCGTCGACCCGCGGACTCGCCTCGACGAGCCGTTTCACCAATCTGAAGTAACTACTTGGGATTGGCTCAGCGGGCCATAGCCCGACTATTAAGTCCCTCATGGCTGAACCCGCCATATTGTGTAGCTCGACCAGCTGCTTCATCTGGTCATTGAGGGGCATCAGATGTTTTGGTGCCTCGAACTGTGACCAAAACAGCTTCTCCGTGTCATTTCCCTCCAAGGCACGGAAATATTGGGCGGTGTCTGCGCTGCTCCTTGGAGGTTCAGCAAACACGCCTGGAGAACTCAACAATCGTGCCCAATATACTTCCGACCTCCGAAGATGCTCTGTAAGAGAAATATCTTACCAGATGATATCTGTCGTGCATGCTCGATCTCTTGACGAGCACTGAGCGCCTCGCCTCGCGCGTCTTGGGCAAACTTTACTACCGCAGATAGCTCGGTCGCCTGTTCCAAAGCCTTCTTCTCCGATGCCTCACACTTAAGGATGGCATCTTGGAGTTCGACCTCGACTTCAGACACCCAAGATTTGTGCTTCTCGCACTCCTCCTTTTCGGCCTCTACATCAGCAGCCACTTTATCAGCGGCCGCCTTGTTCGCCTTAGCCTCCTCCTTGGCCTTGGCAACCTCACCCTTAAGGTCCTCGAGCTCAGCGGCGCCAACTGTGTAATACAGAATACAATGTTAGAGTTTGTACTCATACTTAATAACTTAAGTCTTATTGACATTTAAATAACAATCCGCATACCTTGTGTTTCATCAAAATGCCGGTTGATGTGGTCGAGGTCCGCATTGGCCACCTCGAGCTACCGATTTAGTTCGGCGACCTCTGCGTCTCGCGCAGTCGCCGTAACTAAAGAATATTGCACGACAATTCATCTCTATAAGTATGCTACTCTATGGATACTTCGTCCGATTCTTTTCAGAACCACACAAAGCATCAGGGGCTACTGGCTATATATGTGCACTTAAAACAAATAAAACTTCTTAAAAGCATTACATGGCTTACCTCAAAGCATGTTAAAAGGCTGTTGAAGGCTTCATTCAGTCCGCCCTTGACGGACTGAATCTTCTTCATCACCGCACCCATCATGGTGCGGTGTTCTTCAATGACAAGAGCACCTTGCAGTGCTCCCTCCATAGAATCCAGCGCCTCCGGATTAACTCCGGGCGCCGCCGTATCCTCCTCCGCTTGAGGAGCGAGATCTTCAACCCGCGGAGCCGCGCTAGGCTCCGGAACGGTGTTCAGTGGGACCCCAGACTGTTCGGCCCCACATCTTCGGTCTCCATGGGGTCCGTTTCCCCATGGTCAGCGGCCACTAAGGTATTACCCTCGGCCGCCCTGTCTCCTGCCCCGCCATCATCTCCTTGGGCGGAGAGAATCCGTTGGGATGACACTTCGGTGTCCCCGCCGAGTACGGGCGATGGAGCCCGGACTGGCGGGTCCCTCTCCGTCTTCCCAGGCACCAGAGAGTCCCCCCC
>LR738710.1:352167439-352228017 GCA_902687465.1 Secale cereale
CCCCCCCCCCCCCGATGATGTAACATTGGGGTCTGCACAAGGAGGGCTGTAGGTCAGCAGGAGAAAAATGTTAAGTATATATCATAAATATTGAATAAACAAAGGTGAAATACTCAATCCGGACAGACTTACGATTCGGGCAGGGGTTTTTACCCTTCACCATGAAGCTGTGTTTGGATGAATCCGAACTGTCTCTGAGCTTCAGCTTCCTCTTCCTCCAGGGCACGGCCGTGCTCACGTCAGCAACGGCCCCCCTCTTCGTCCCCCTACCTTGCGCGGGAGGTACTTCTTCTTCCTCCTCTTCCTCCTCATCATCTTCCTTCGCCTCGTTGGAGGAAAGAATATGGAGGTCCTCGGACTGCTTGCCCGCAGGACGGGGGCTGTTTCCAGCCCTTTTGCCCTTTGTCTTCTTAGGCTTCTTGGTCGGCGCCTTGTACGGCGCCGGAACCAGCATTGCCATCAATAGAGGCAACGCTGGGTCCTCGGGCAGAGGTGCCGGACACTTGATCCGGGTCGCCTTCTTCGTCCAAGCCTGTATATCACATAAAAATTCCAACTCTATTATCATTAAGTAATAGGAAAGGACAAGTGTTCGATAGAGATCATTATTACCTCAGTGGCGGAAACTTCGGTACTGAAGCCCGCATCCTCGTTCTCTTCAGGCCATTCCTCCTGTCTCTTGAAGAGGTGCTTCCAGATCCCTTTGTGCATGGAGCCGAAGAGATGCTTTAGCGGCTTGTCTCCTGTCGGATCGAACTCCCATAGGGAGAAATCCCGGCTTTGGCATGGGAGAACAAGCCGGGTCAGCATCACCTAAACCACGGAGGAGAGCAGGTGCCCCTTGGAGATCACGCCGGACACACGGCCCATGGGAGTTGTCACCTCAGTGGGCGACCCCTAGTTCAGACCCTTTTTGGTCCAGGCGGTTAGCCTCTCTGGGGGTCCAGATCTGAAAGCGGCTCCGCCGCCCAATTGGTGTCGCGGGGCTCGGTGATATAGAACCACTCCAGCTGCCAGACTTTGTTCGTCTCCAAGAACGAGCCCTTGGGCCAAGTTGCGTTCGGGAGCTTACTAATCATAGCACCCCCGCACTCTGCGTGTTCCCCGTTCACCACCGTCGGCTTCACGTTGAAGGTCTTAAGCCACAGGCCGAAGTGTGGGGGGACGCGGAGAAAAGCTTCACACATCACTATGAATGTGGATATGTGAAGGATTGAGTTCAGATCTAGATCGTGGAAATCTTGCTCGTAGAAAAACAAAAGACCCCGAACGAACGGGTGGAGTGGAAACCCTAGCTCCCTAACAAAATGAGAGGTGAATACTACCTTCTCGCCCGCCTCTAGGATGGGAGTCACTTGGCCCCTAGGGGGGACTCGGTGTGCGATGTCATCGGCGAGATACCCTGCACTCCGTAGATCCTTCATGGTCTTTTCGGGACCATAGAAGCCTCCCACTTGCCTCTGGCACTAGACCCAGCCATTTCTAGGAAGGGGAGTAGTGGTTGAGGAACGAGGAGTTGTGGGCGCAGGAGATGAGAGTACGGGGGCAACGGAGATTGGAGAGCTCGAGCTTGAGGAAGGCGTGGGGCTGATGAAAGGGATTGGAGTCCTTTTATAACGCTGCGAATACAGAGCGTCCCCCCACCTTAGCCATAAAACTCACCGGTTCCCAAAGCGGTCGTGCATAATGCGCGGCGTAGGTGCGCACGTCACAATGATGAAAATCCCACAATAAGCGGGCATGATCTCTATTCAGACGGGACGTGTCAATGAGGATATGCCTCGAAACGCGAAACTAGGACCAAATAAAACGGTTCAATATGTTAGTGGGTTGGACGCGACGCTTCACCCAAAAGTTGTCAGTAAAGACACATTATTCATTTTCTTTAAAAGCCTTGCCTTCGAGGCTAAGGGTTGTACCAATCTTGCAGAGGCGAACACAATCCATCTATTTGCAGAAGATATATTCGGGAGGAGGAACCTGCCTTGCAATGCTGAAGACAATATGGAAGCCGAACTCGTCGTCATCGAAGACAAGTTCAGGGGCTACTGAGGGAGTCCTGGATCGGGGGGTCCTCGTGTGGCCGGACAAATCTTGGTGGGCCATGAAGATTACTATAGAAGATCATCTCTCGTATCCGGATAGGACTCCTGGATTCCTGTAATGGCAAGTTTAGGCACGGGTGTAGATTTTCCTTCCTCTGCAAGATAATATGTACAAACCCTAGGCCCCTCCGGTGTGTATATAAACCGGAGGGTTTAATCCGTAGCGGCTAATAGAGAATCATTCAATCCTCACAGGCTGAAACTTAGGGTTTTAGCCTTTACGATCTTAAGATAGATCAACTCTTGTACACATATTCATCCATATTAATATAGCAGGAATTAGGGTTTTACCTCGATCGAGAGGGCCTGAACCTGGGTAAACATCATGTCCCCTACCTCTAGTTAACATCAATCCTCAGACGCATAGTTCGGGACCCCCTACCCAAGATCCGACGGTTTTGACACCGACACCAAGGACTTAAGATTTCTCGTACATGCCCATTCTCAATGAGATGTTGTAATTGCCTTTGTATTCCTTTTGTTTCATTGTGGTTGACATGGTAGGGTGTCTTATTTGGTAGAGGTGCACCGTGGATGAGGTCGATTCTGTGTTTGATTTCGCGATGTTCAGGTAGTCCCAAAGGTAGCTCGTCGGGAAATACGTCCTTGAATTCCTACAAAACTTAAGACAACACTAAAAGTATATGTGTTGGAAATATCCCCTAGAGGCAATAATAAATTGGTTATTATCATATTTACTTCTTCATGATAATCGTTTATTATCCATGATCGAATTGTATTGATCGGAAACTCAGATACATGTGTGGATACATAAACAATAATGTGTCGCTAGTGAGCCTCTACTAGACTAGCTCGTTGATCAAAGATAGTTAAGGTTTCCTAACCATAGACATGAGTTGTCATTTGATAATGGGATCACATCATTAGGAGAATGATGTGATGGACAAGACCCTATCGTAAGCATAACATTTGATCGTATTAGTGTATTGCTACTTCTTTCTTCATGTCAAGTATATGTTCCTAAGACCATGAGATCATGCAACTCCCTGACACCGGAGGAATACCTTGTGTGTATAAAATGTCGCAATGTAACTGGGTGACTATAAAGATGCTCTGCAGGTATCTCTGAGGGTGTATGTAGAGTTGGCATGGATCAAGACTAGGATTTGTCACTCCATGTGACGGAGAGATATCTCAGGGCCCACTCGATAATACAACATCACAACAGGCTTGCAAGAAATGTGACTAAGGAGTTAGTCACGGGATCTTGTATTACGGAATGAGTAAAGAGACTTGTCAGTAACGATATTGAACTAGGTATGGAGATACCGACGATCAAATCTTGGGCAAGTAACATACTGCTAGACAAAGGGAACTGCATATGGGAGATATTGAATCCTTGGCATCATGGTTTGACCAATATATATCTTCATGGAATATGTGGGAGCCAATATGGGCATCCAGGTCCCGCTATTGGTTATTAACCGGAGAGGTGTCTCTGTCATGTCCACATGATTCTAGAACCCGTAGGTTCCGCACGCTTAAGATTTGGTGACGCTAGAGTAGTATTGGGATATTCATGTTGGTGACCGAATGTTGTTCGGAGTCTTGGATGATATCCCGGACATCACGAGGAGCTCCTGAATGGTCCGGCGATAAAGATTTATATATGGGAAGTCATATTTTGGCTACCGGAAAAGTTTCGGGTTTTACCTCTATTGTATCGAGAAGCTTATGGAAGGTTCTAGAAGGTTCCAGAGGGTTCCAGAGGGTTCCGGAGGAGTCGGGAAGGGTCCCTCCAGCACCTAGGGCATGGATGGGCTATACGGGAGCGTCCTAGCCTTATTGGGCCCGGGGCACCATCCCCAAAGAGGTCCATGCACCTAGGGGAAAGGAAACCCTAAGGGGAGGCCCCTCCACTTGACTTGGAGGGCACTCCTCGCCTCCCCTCCTTGTAGGAGGGGCTAGGGCTGCGCCCCCAGGCCACCCACACCCCTATATATAGTGCGGAGGAACGTGGGGGCTGGAACACCAATTCCCATGCCCTGGAGGCAGCCCTACCTCGCCCATTACTCTGTTTTCTCCTCAGATCGCATCTACGGTAGCGCTTGGCGAAGCCCTGCATGGATTGCTCCACCTCCATCTCCGCCATGCCATCGTGCTGGTTGAGATTCCATCTACTTCTCCTCCCTCTCTTGCTGGATCAAGAAGGACGAGACTTCATCAAGTTGCACGTGTGCTGAACGCGGAGGTGCCGTCTGTTCGGCACTTGATCGGGAGTTCGTGGCACGGATCGTGATTGGATCTCAAAGATGTTCGACTACGTCAACTGCATTTCTTAACGCTTACGCTTAGTGGTCTACAAGGGTATGTAGATCCAATCTCTCTTCTCGTACATGTTCATGTCCTAGATTGGTCTTGGTGAGCATAGGAATTTTTTGTTTCCCATGCAACGTTCCCCAACAGATGTATCAAAGCCAGGTTTGTGCGTAGATGACATCATGAGTAGAACACAAAGGAGTTTATGGGCATTGATATTCAGATTGCTTCCTTCCTTAGTATTACCTTGATTCAGCAGTATTATGGGATGAAGCGGCCCGGATCAACTTTACATGTCCATGTAGATGAGACTGGTTCCATCGAGTGGCATGCAAATTGTTGCATAAAGATGGTTGGCGGGCGTTTGTCTCTCCCACCTTAGTTGAATCAGATTTGACGAAGGCGTTCCTTGTAGAAGGTTGAATAGCAACTTGAATATCACCTTTGTGGATTTGTGTAGATAAGAACCGTTCTTACTAGTCACCCATGGCAGCCATGTAAAACATGCAACAACAAAGTAGAGAACGTCTTACCATTTTTTGCAAGGTATGTTATGATATGATATGGCCAAATACATGATGAGATATATTTGATGTATGAGATGATCATGGTTTGTATAGATTATCATGAGTTGCATGTCGATGAATACGGCAACCGGCAGGAGCCATAGGGTTGTCTTTAATTATCGTATGACCTGTGTGTCAATCATCAAGCATTATGTAATGCTTTAATTTATCGTTAAATGGTAGAAATAGTTGTAGAAGCATGGTTGGCGTGACAACCTCGATGGTTACACGATGATCGATATCATGATGATGGAAATCATGGTGTCATGCCGGTGATGATAGAGATCATGTTAGTGCACTGGAGATGGAGATCAAATGCACAAGATGATGGCCATATCACGTCACTTATGATTTACATGTGATGTTAATCCTTCTATGAATCTTATTTTGCTTAGGACGAAGGTAGCATTATAAGGTGATCCCTCACTAAAACTTCAAGATAAAATTGTGTTCTCCCCAAGTGTGCACCGTTGTGAAAGTTCGTCGTTTAGAAGCACCATGTGATGATCGGGTGTGATAGACTCTATGTTCGCATACAACTGGCGCAAGCCAGTTTTGCACATGCGGAACACTTGGGTTAAACTTGACGAGCCTAGCATGTACATACATGGCCTCGGAACACAATAGATCGAAAGGTTTAACATGAGTCATATAGTAGGTATGATCAACATGGAGATGTTCACCATTGAAACCACCTCATCTCACGTGGTGATTAGACTTGGGTTTGTGAATTTGTATCATGTTAGACTCGGATGACCGAACGGATGTAGATTTGAGTGGGAGTTATTAGGTAATATGATTAATTGCACTCATTATCATGAATAATAGTCTAAGTTGTCTTTGCAAATTATGATGTAGATTAATAGCCCACGTTGTAGCTCACTATTTTAATACATTCCTAGAGAAAGACTAAGTTGAAAGATAATGTAAGAAATTATGCGGACTAGGTCCGTAGTCTGAGGATTGTCCTCACTGTTGCATAGAAGGCTTATGTCCTTGATGCACCACTCGGTGTGCCAACCCCTCTAGCATCATTTGTAGATGTTGTGAAAATCTGACGGACACGTTGTGATGACTGCTTGATAGTTTAGTGCGTCGTGCTTTATGGCTTAGAATTGGGGCTCCAAAGACGTTTTAAATACCATGGAACATATGAGATGTTCCAAGAGCTAAAATTTGTATTTCAGGCTCATGCCCGTGTTGAGAGGTATAAGACCTCTGACAAGTTCTTTGCCTACAAGATGGAGCAGAATAGCTCAACCAGTGAGCATGTGCTCAGAATATCTGGGTGCTACAATCGCTTGAATCAAGTGGGAGTTAATATTCCAGATAATATAGTGATTGAAAAGCTATCCAATCACTACCACGTAGCTACAAGAGCTTTGTGTTGAAATATAACAGGCAAGGGATGACTAGGTCAGCCTCCGAGCTGTTCACGATGCCTAAGGTCGTGAAGGTAGAAATCAAGAAGGAGCATAAAGTGTTGATCGTTAACAATACCACTGGTTTCAAGAAGGGCAAGGGCAAGAAGGGAAACTTCATGAATGGCAAGCAAGTTGCTGCTCCAGTGAAGAAACCCATGGTTGAACCCAAACCTGAGACTAAGTGCTTCTATTGTAAGCGGAACGGTCACTCGTAGTGAAGCTACCCCAAATACTTGGTAGATAAGAAGGCTGGCAACTTCAACAAAAGTATATTTGATATACGTGTTAATATACGTGTTATTGATGTGTACCTTACTAGTACTCCTAGTAGCACCTGGGTATTAGATACTGGTCCAATTCCTAATATTGGTAACTCGAAACAAAATATGTGGAATAAACGGAGACTAGCTAAAGTTGAGCTGATGATGTGTGTTGGAAGTGTTTCCATGGTTGATGTGATCACCATCGCATGCTCCCTCTACCTTCAGGGTTAGTGTTGAACCTAGATAAATGTTATTTGGTGTCTGCATTGAGCATGAACATGATTAGATCGTGTTTATTATAATACGGTTCTTCATTTAAGTCAGAGAATAAAGGTTATTCTGTTTACATGAATAATAACTTCTATGGTCATGCACCCAATGTGAATGGTTTATTGAATCTCGATCGTAGTGATCCACATGTTCATAACATTGATGCTAAAAGATGCAAAGATAATAATGATAGTACCACATACTTGTGGCACTTCTGCTTAGGTCATATTGGTGTAAAGTGCATGAAGAATCTCCATGCTAATGGATCTTTTGACTCACTCAATTTTGAATCGCTTGAGACATGCGAACCATGCCTCATGGGCAAGATGACTATGATCCCGTTTTCCGGTAAGATGGAGCGGGCAACTGACTTATTGGAAATGATACATGCTAATGTATGCGGTCCAATGAGTATTGAAGCACATGGTAGATGTCATTATTTTCTTACCTTCACTGATGATTTGAGTAGATATGGGTATATTTACTTAATGAAACACAAGTTTGAAAGGTTTGAAAAGTTTAAACAATTTCAGAGTGAAGTTGAAGATCATCGTGACAAGAAGATAAAATGTCTATGATATGATCGTGGAAGTGAATATCTGAGTTACGAGTTTGGTATACATTTAAAACAGATGTGGAAATTGCTTCACAACTCATGCCACCTGGACCACCATAACGTAATGGTGTGTCTGAACGTCATAATCATACTCCACTAGATATGGTGCGATCTATGATGTCTCTTATTGAACTGCCACTATAGTTTTGGGGTTATGCACTAGAGACAACTACGTTCACTTTAAATAGGGCACCATCTAAATCAGTTGAGACGACACCGTATGAATTATGGTTTGGCAAGAAACCTAAGTTGTCATTTCTTAACGTTTGGGGTTGTGATGCTTATGTGAAAAGGCTTCAGCCTGATAAGCTCGAAGCCAAAGCGGACAAGTGCGCCTTCATAGGATACCCTAAGGAAACAATTGGGTACACCTTATATCTCAGATCCGAAGGCAAGGTCTTTGTTGCCAAGAATGGATCATTTCTAGAGAAGGACTTTCTCTCAAAAGAATTGAGTGGGAGGAAGGTAGAACTTGATGAGGTTGTTGAACCGACACTTTAGTTGGAAAGTAGCACGACGCAAAAAGATGTTTCTACGGCGCCTGTCTCAGGTGAAGAGGAAGCTAATGATGACGATCATGAAGCTTCAGATCAAGTTACTACCGAGCCTCATAGGTCGAAAAGGACTCATACCGCCCCTGTGTGGTACGACAATCATGTCTTGGAGGTCATGTTGTTAGACAACAGTGAACCTACAAACTATGAAGAGGCAATGGTGGGCCTGGATTCCAACAAATGGCTAGGATCCATGAAATCCGAGGTAGGATGCATGTATGAAAACCAAGTATGGACTTTGGTAGACATGCCCGATAACCGGCATGCCATTAAGCACAAATGGATTTTTAAGAAGAAAACATACGCTAATGGTAATGTCACCATTTATAAAGCTCGACTTGTCGCAAAGAAGTTTCCAGCAAGTTCAAGGAGTTGTATGATGAGACTTTCTCACTCGTAACGATGCCAAAGTCTGTTGGGATTATGTTACCAGTTGCTACATTTTTCGGTTACGAAATCTGCAGATGTATGTCAAAACAGAGTTTCCTCAATGGATTCCGTGAGGAAAGGTTGTATGTGATACAACCGGAAGGTTTTGTCGATCCTATGGATGCAAAAAGGTATGCAAGCTCCAGCGATCCTTCTATGGACTGGAGCAAGCATCTCGGAGTTGGAATATATGCTTTGATGAGATGATCAATGCTTCTGGGATTATACGAAGTTTGCAAGAAACTTGTATTTACAAGAAAGTGAGTGGGAGCACTACAACATTTCTGATAAGTATATGTGGATGACATATTGTTGATCGAAAATGATGTATAATTTATGGAAAGCATAAAGGGTTGTTTGAAAGGAGGTTTTCAAAGGAAGACCTGGGTAAATTTGCTTACATATTGGGCATCAAGATCTATAGAGATAGATTGAGACGCCTGATAAGACTTTCACAAAGCACATACCTTGACATAGTTTCGAAGGAGTTCAAAATGGATCAGTCAAAGAAGGAGTTCTTGCCTGAGTTGTAAGGTGTGAAGTTGAGTAAGACTCAAAGCTCTACCATGGCAGAAGAAAGAGAAAGGATGAAGGTCGTCCCCTATGCCTTAGCCATAGGCTCTATACGGTATGCCATGTTGTGTACCACACCTGATGTGTGCCTTGCCACGTGTCTGGCAAGGGGGTACAAGAGTGATCCAGTAGTGGATCACTGGACAGCGGTCAGAATTATCCTTCAAGGAATAAGGAATTGTTTCTCGATCGATCGTGGAGGTGATAAAGAGTTCGGCATAAAAGGTTACGTCGATGCAAGCTTTGACACCAATATGGATGACTCTAAGTAGCAAACCAGATACGTATAGTGGAGCAGCCATTTGGAATAGCTCCAAAGTGGAGCGTGGTAGCAGCATCTACAATATGACATAGAGATTTCTGGAGTACACGCGGATCTGAATGTTGCAGACCCTTTGACTAAAACCTCTCTCACAAGCAAAACATGATCAAACCCCAAAACTCATTGGGTGTTAATCACATGGCGATGTGAACTAGATTATTGACTCTAGTGCAAGTGGGAGACTGTTGGAAATATGCCATAGAGGTAATAATAAATTGGTTATTACCATATTTCCTTGTTCATGGTAATAGTTTATTATCCATGCTAGAATTGTATTGATCGAAAACTTGGATACATGTGAGGATACATAGACAACAACGTGTCCCTAGTGAGCCTCTACTAGACTAGCCCGTTGATCAAAGATGGTTAAGGTTTCCTAACCATAGACATGAGTTGTCATTTGATAACGGGATCACATCATTAGGAGAATGATGTAATGGACAAGACCCAGCCGTAAGCATAGCATTTGATCGTATTAGTTTACTGCTACTGCTTTCTTCATGTCAAGTATATGTTCCTAAGACCATGAGATCATGCAACTCCCTGACACCAAAGGAATACCTTGTGTGTATCAAATGTCACAATGTAACTTGGTGACTATAAAGATGCTCTATAGGTGTCTCCAAGGGTGTCTGTTGAGTTGGCATGGATCAAGACTGGGATTTGTCACTCCGTGTGACGGAGAGGTATCTCAGGGACCACTCGGTAATACAACATCACAACAGGCTTGAAAGCAATGTGACTAAGGATTTAGTCACATGATCTTGTATTGGAACGAGTAAAGAGACTTACCGGTAACAAGATTGAACTAGGTATGGAGATACCGACGGTCGAATCTTGGGCAAGTAACATACTGCTAGACAAAGGGAACTGCATACGGGAATGATTGAATCCTTGGCATCGTAGTTCGACCGATAAAGCTCTTCGTGGATAATATGGGAACCAGTATGGGCATCCAGGTCCCGCTATTGGTTATTGACCGGAGAGGTGTCTCGGTCATCTCCACATGATTCTCGATGTCGTAGGGTCTGCACGCTTAACGTTCGGTGACGCTAGAGTAGTATTGGGATATTCACGTTGGTGACCGAATGTTGTTCGGAGTCCTGGATGATATCCCGGACGTCACGAGGAGCTCCAAAATGGTCCGGAGGTAAAGATTTATATATGGGAAATCATATTTTGGCTACTAGAAAAATTTCGGGTTTTACCGGTATTGTACGAGGAAGCTTCCAGAAGGTTCTCGAAGGTTATAGAAGGTTCTGGAGGAGTCCGGAAGGGTTCCTCTGGCATCTAGGGCATGCATGGGCTGTGGGGGCGTCCTAGACTTATTGGTCCAGGGGAACCATCCCCAAAGAGGCCCATGCGGCTAGGGGAGGGGAAACCCTAAGGGGGAGGGCCCTCCACTTGACTTGGAGGGCACTCCTCCCCCTTGGACACCTCCCCTCCTTGGAGGAGGGGGTAGGGCTGCGCTCCCCAGGCCTCCCACACTCCTATATATAGTGGGGAGTGGCGAGGGGGGCTTGACACACCAATTCCCACACCCTTAAGGCAGGCCTACCTCTCTCATTACTCAGTTTTCTCCTCAAATTGCATCTACGGTAGCGATTGGCGAATCCTTGCTGGCATTCCTCCACCACCATCCCCACCATGACATCGTGCTGGTTGAGATCCCGTCTAATTATCCTCCTTCTCTTTCTAGATCAAGAAGGAGGAGACATCATCGAGCCGCACGTGTGCTGAACGCGGAGGTGCCTTCCGTTCGGCAATTGATCGGGAGTTCATAGGACGGATTGTGATTGGATCGGGAAGACCTTCGACTACATCAACCGCGTTTCTTAACGCTTCCTCTTAGCGATGTACAAGGGTATGTAGATCCAATCTCTTCTCGTAGATGTTTATCTCCTAGATTGGTCTTGGTGAGCAGACAAAATTTTTGTTTCCCATGCACCGTTCCCCAACAGTATGGTGAGAAGTCTTAGTCCTTGTCGCTTCATCTTTGCACATTAGGTCATAGTGTATAACACTAGATGGGATCTCACACACTTCTCTCATGTCTCTTTTGGTGGATAGAAGCACTAGATTTTTCTTGTCTCTCATCGTGGAGGCACTCAATTTTGGCTTGTGGCACTCACTCTCTTTTTGGTGGCTCACTCTCTCGTTATTCTCTCCATGATGGATGGATGCTTGCTTGTCGGCGATCACTTGACTTGGTGACATAGGTCGTAGCATGTACTCCTTGCCCTTCATCTTGAAGCTATAGCCACTGGTTGTCCCGTTGAGGATGATGTCGCGGTCGAATTGCCATGGACGTCCAAGTAGGAGGTGTAAAACGGATATGGAAACCACATCACACTCCAATGTGCATTTGTAGGCGCCAGTCTTGAAGGAAACTTGCACGGTGTGCTCCACTTGAATGGTGCCGAAGTCGCTAAGCCATTGGACCTTGTAAGGACGAGGATACTTCATCTTTACCAATCACTACTAGGAAAAGGCATGTTAGTGGCGCACCTTTGGATTTTTTTTCTTTTCTTCTTAATCTCAGGTCAATATGCTTAATCTCAAGTCAAATCGCACTTCGTGGTCAAACTTCCCGGAAGGTCACCCATCCTCACACTACTCCAGCCCTAGCACGCTTAACTTCGCAGTTCTATCCAACCCCAGCACAAGCTCACTTCACACGCACTTGTTGATATATCTATCATATCAATCCTATTAAACCTCCCGGTCATGTTCATGAGTGTGATGAAATTTTGAAAAAATATTTCAAACTTCCCGGTCATATTACATATCGTAATTTGAAAAAAAATCAAAAATTTTTTAAAAAAATTCCAAAAAAATAAAAAAATGTGTTACTAGTGGCGCACCTAGCAAATGGTGTGCCACTAGTAAGTTTGATTTTTTTCCATATTTCCCCCCCTCTAGATCTTAAAAGCTCCATAACTTTCGTTCTGTTAGGTTTTTTGAGATTTTCAAAATGTTCAACGAGGTTCCCCGAGTTGAATTCGGATGAAACTTTTCGAGTAGATGATTTTTCATATAAAAAACTTTTTAATCCGAGTTCGTATGCAAAAGTTATGCTCGTTTTACTAAATTCCAGAGAGATTTTGCAAATAAAGTCGAAATTCATATTTGTAAATTTTCCCAATAACTAGACCACATATCACATGGGAAACTTATTTTCTTTTATTTTTTTGACATTTCCATCATTTTCTTTTATTTTTTTAAAAACCTGAAAAGGCGGTCCACCGGGGGGGTGCATTTGGTGAAATTGTAAGTAGTGGCGCACCGTGGTTGTGATGCGCCATTACTAGTTTGAACTAGTAATGGCGCACTGTACCCAGGTGCGCCATTGCAAGTTTAAAAAAAAAAGTAAAAATAAAAAATAAAAAATTTGTTAGTAGTGGCGCACAGAGTGTGTGCTGCGCCATTACTAGTTAAAACTAGTAATGGCGCACTTTGCCCTAGTGCGCCATTAGTAGTTTTGGAAAAACAAAAAATATATGTTAGTAATGGCGCACTATGTGTCTGGTGCGCCATAAGTAATGAGGACACTAATGGCACACGACATGCATGGTGCGTCATTAGTGTCAATATCATCTAGCCCTTTTCCTAGTAGTGAATTGTAGATTGGAACATAGATCTTCACTTGCCAAATTGTGGCAACTTCTGGAACGCCCAAGATGCGATTATATCCCGATCACGTGATGAATTTGTGATTAGGGCACAACCGCATTTCGAGCGCATAGCAAGGTGGATATCATTACAACATACCATGTACTGAATAGATGAGAATATGAGAGAAAGGCTTACACTCACCACAAGTTACAACAAGAATACATCAATACATAGCCATCATCATACAGAAGAGCAGGGTCAGACCATGGATGAAATCAAACAAAAAAAGAAGTATGACATCCACCCTGCTATTCCCAGGCCCCCGACCCGGAACTTATCCCTTGATCGAAGAACAAGAAGTAGAAGAAGAACTCCAAACAAGCAAGCATCATACTCGCATTAGACCATCGCGTTACATATACCTGCAACTATTGTTGTAGTAATCCGTGAGCCACGAGGACTCAGCAATTCCATTACCATGGGTATCAAGACTAACAAAGCTTAATGGGTATGGAATGGTTAGGTGGTGAGGTTGCAGCAAGCACTAAGCATTTGTATGGTGGCTAACTTACGAGTACCAGAGTAAGAAGAGCAACTACGCATAACGGTCGCTAACTAATAATGATCAAGACATGATCCTGAACTACTTACGAGTCAAACATAACCCCGTCGTATTCTCTTCCCAAACTCCCTTGGAAAGAGACGGTCACGGTTACGCACGCGGGCGGTGTATTCTATTTTAGGTTTAGTGTCAAGTTCTCTACAACCGGATATTATAAAATTTCCAAGTCGTCACATAACCGCGGGCACGGCTTTCGATAAGATTTAACCCTATAGGGGTGTCCCAAATTAGTCCATCACAAACTCTCACGATCTGCGGAGGAAAATCCTCCATTCTAGAACAACCTGATCAAGCACAAAATATCGGTTCAGAAGACATTTTGACAATGGTAAAACAAAACCAGCAACACCTCCCGACGTGCCGACACCCCGATAGGAGCCGCGTGTATCTCCTCTTAGGCCACGATCAGATGAGCAGTTTGTACAACTGAAACATGTCCTCGAGTTTCCCCGTGGTGGCGCTGCAAGGGGCTCTAGTTTGGACCAACACTCATGAGGAGCACTGGCCCAAGTTGTTAATTAAGAATCCTTGGGTGCTAGCCGGTACCTACACAAGTTTTAGTTATTATTAGGCAAATGGTAAAACCAAAGTTGGGCCTTGCTGGAAGAGTTTTATACAAAGTGAACTGTTAAGGGGGGCCCATAAACCTCGACCATGTAAGGAACGCAAATCAAGGAACATAACACCGGTATGACAGAAACTAGGGCAGCAAGAGGTGAACAAAACACCAAGCAAAAGGGCGAGCCTTCCGCCCTTTACCAAGTATATAGATGCATTAGTTAAATAAGAGATATTGTGATATCCCAATAAATCTATGTCCCAACATGGAACAACTTGCAACTGCACCTGCAACTAGCAACGCTATTAGAGGGGCTGAGCAAAGCGGTAACATAGCCAAACAACGGTTTATTGGGATGGTGGAAAAGGTTACATGGTTGTATCATGGCATAATGGGAGGCTTGATAAACAAGTGGTAGGTAGCACGACATAGCAATAGCATCGAGACAACTAGCAATGCAAAGATAGTAGTGATACCCAAGGTAACGGTCATCTTGCCTGAGATCCAGCTAGGAAGAAGAACGGGTCCATGAAGTAGACAAACGGGCGTAGTCGAACGAATCCTCACAATCCGCAGCGTTACCAGAACTATGAAGAAACACCGGAAAGAAGCAAACGACATGGTAAACACACAAGCATAAACATGGCATGATGCACAAACAAGTATGATGCATGTCCGGTTTAAATAGGCATGGCATGGCAAAGTGCAGCAAACAATAGTACAAATTAAGTGGCGCTCAATGTGCAACGAGTTGCATATTGATGAAACACCACATTCAATTATTTAGTTCGCTTTATTCATGTAGTCAACAATATTAAATGTTAATTAACATGAAAAGAGGTGAAGCATAATAAAACTACGTATCTAAGCAATTTCAATGAGGCCGAAAACAACAATTCCGGAAAATCTCTGTGTGCATATTTTAAATATGGTACTGTTCTACCTAAACAATATTGTAGAGTTGTTAAATAGAAAGAAAAAAGTGCACCATGTTATTCTATACATTTTTATACCCATTTACATATAAAGTTTATTAAATTCTGAGCTACAATCATTTTGTTATGAGATAAATCATTTTAACATGACATTTCTGCAAACTTGATCAAACAGAAAGTTTAAACATTTTTGTCATGCATGAAAGTTGGAACTTATTGACCTACATGAAATTATAAGCATTTACATATAAAGTTTGTTTAAATCTGATGCACAGTTGTGAAGTTATTAAATGCATGAACTTGAGGGTGTAATGTGTAAATATGCAGCTTTGTGGATAACAGAGAAATTCGTCCAGAGAAAAAAAATGGATGTGGGCTGAATCTGATGGGTGCTGGGCTATCTCAACACGGGCTCAGCCCACGCAGCAGAGACGGGGACGAACCTGCGGCGGCCATGGCGGTTCTCTGCACTAGGGGAGAGACACGGGGACATGAGAGAGAGGGAGCGATAGTCGATAGCAGAGGAGGCGGGGAAGGAGGGTGGTGCTCGGGCTTGCTGTTCGGGTGCTCGAGGCGGCCGCTACTGTTGCTCATCAGGCTAGCGGAGGCAAGCTCCGGCGGTCCGGTGTCGTGGCCGGCAAGGTCTTGCGGGAGGATAAGGCGCGAGGACGAAGGATGATGACGGCTTGAGGCATGTGGGACGCTAAGGTAGAGGAGCTCGAGCATCGGGCGCACGAGAGGCCCGGCGAGGTGGCACCCCGGTGATCGTGCTCGCGAGGACAAGGTGGTGTGGAGCATCAGGCCTTGATCTGGTGGTGTGGAGGAGGCTGGCCGACGCTGGTAGGGGAGGGATGGATCCTGGGGGGATTTGGTGGAGTGGCAGTGGCGGCGGCAGAGAAGGTTTGGGTTGGTGTGACTCGATTTGAGTGGGGAGGCACGATCCCGAGGATGGAGGAGACCGACAGCGGTGACGGGACTGATGGGACAAGCCCCTAGGATCTAAGGTTGCAGACTATTTATAGCATAGGGAAAATAATAAGAGGGCCTAGGGCTCTCTGATTTAGATTGGATGGCTCCGGATGATCTAACAAGGAACCGAAGATGTTTTAGGGATGTTTGGGGATGATCCGGAACCATCGGTAACAACAGCCCGGGTCGGGTTCGGGGAGTTTTGGCCAACTTGCGAGGAGAGGAAAAGGTGGGCTATGCAGAGTTGTGAGGCGGTCGCGGTCAACTGTGTGGTTGGACTGAGAATGGTCAACGAAAACGAACGGTCTGACAACATGCCATGGAGACAAAGAGAGAAATGACAACTACGAACGGCTACGAGTTTTATGAAAACATGCGGATGCAAAGCACATGATGCCATGATGGAATGCAACAAGCCAATAAATCACAGGCGACGACGAAATAACTTGAAGGCTTCTGGAGCGTCGGTCCCGGGTCGTTACAACTTCCTCCATCGATGATGACATGTACGGAATGTCCATTGATACTCGCTTTGGTGTGGAAGATGTGGCATCGTTGATCCTAATATTTTTGATGTTGAAGTGTCAAGACCTTGGAGACAACGAGAGCGAGGCTTGGATCATTGTCACAAAAGATTTGAGCATCTTCATCTTTTTTTGAAGGTTAGACACTAGGAAAGGCTCCTACTGCATGTATGTATTTAAATCAACTGGTCAACTTTATAAGGAGCATGGAGGTGGGGTGGGGGAGAGACCTATACAAGGGCTAAGCTTACATGATTGCCTTTATGTGAGGCTATGTTACAGAGTCTAAATTTTTTGAAGCAAGATGTTTTTTGTCCTCTGGCGGTCTATGAGCAATGTTGGAAAAATCAGTCTTGAATCTGGTCCTCCAAGCAGAGAAGAAGGGCGTCTGTCACATCCCTAGTCAGTGGTTGCTTTAGGACTAGCTAGAGTGTGCATCAGGTTTACTTTCTACAGAAAGTTGAAATGGGAATGACAGAAAACCCAGCACCCCTCTTCTAACAACTAGGGTTTAATAAAATCTTTTCCAATGTACCCAAAATGCCCTTCAAAAATGTTCATCATCTTTGCCTTGGTCTTAAACCTCTGCCAAAAATGGTGCACAATTTTCTAGGACATCCAAAGGTCTCTGGATTAATTCATATTGTAATTGCAGTTGGGCATTTAAATGCTATAAAATAATTTAGGTGCCCAAATAATCATAAACTAAAATGTTCCATGCTGTTTATATTATATACAGTGGGCATGACTAGTTTCATGATTTATAAAAATGTTTTAGCATTTTTATCAATTCAACAAAGTTGCAAAAGAAAACAAACAGAAATAAAATAGAAAAGAGAGGAGAGAGAAGGACTTACCTGGCGCCCACCTAGCAGGCCCACCTGCCGGCCCAGCCCAGCCACCGCTCCAGCGAGCTACTTGGCTCGGCCAGGCAGGCAGGCACGTGCTCGACGCCGGCACCAGCACGCGCCACGTAGCTGCCCGCCGCCCTGCATCCTTCCCTCGCCGTTCTGCTGGCCTGGATCGATCACCCACTTCTCCCCCGAGCCCGCAGACACGCCTCTTCCTCCCCAGCTCCTCTCCCTCGATCCCCCGCACCATGGCCGACGCTGCCGCGCCCGCTCCATCGTGATAACCGCGTCCGCCGTCGTCCCCGTGCCGCGTCACCGTGTCTGTTCGCTCCGTCGTCATCGACTACGTCGAGCAGGCCGAGCCCCGAGCGCTCGCCCACTCTGGAGACGCCCCCGACCCCATCTTCCCCAACTCCTGTCGCTGAGATCGCCATCATCGCCCCGCTCAGCTCCGTCCATCCCCGAGCCCGCTTCGACGCTTGCTGCAATCGCCGTGAGCTCAGCTCCGTCCTCCCCCTCTCCGTTCTCTCTCTTTTGCACCGTAGCGAGTGCACTTTGCTCGCCCGCACGCGCCACCACACACGCTCGCCGCCGACGTGCCTCCGGCCACCTAACGGCCCGGCCGTCGTGCCCACTAGCTTCACCGTCTCGCGTAGATGTTGTAGGACCACTCCACGTGCCTCGAAGAGCACTGCACCGACGAGTTCGTCCTCGCCCGAACTCCGGCAGCCGCTGGACTCGTCGCCGACGCCTTTTCCGGCGACCCCGAGGCCAACCACCACCACCACTCAATGCGGCACCTCACCAGCAGCACGTAGATGTTCTCCGCCGTCGATTTGGTCGCCGGAGCACGAATTACGCACCTCACCGCCGCGTCTGGCCCTACTGGCGGCTAAACGCAGGCGGGTCGACCCAGTTTGACCAGGGGTTTGACTCCCCTGGGTCACTGACATGTGGGCCCTGCCTGTTAGTCAAACCTAGGTTAGTGCCTAAACTAATACTAATTAGTTAGTTAACTAACTGTGACACTGACCAGTGGGACCCACCAGTTAGGTTTGACTTGGACCAGGTCTGTTGACCTGCTGACGTTAGCATGATGTCATGCTGATGCAGTATATGCTTTTCTGGAATTATTTGATTTAAAACAATTCAGGAAATTCCAGAAAATGCTTTAAACATCAAAAAATCATATAAATTCGACAGTAGCTCAGATGGAAAAGATTTATATATGAAAATTGATCAGAAAAATCCAATCTTTCCAATGGCACAGGTTTCATGCATGTTTGAGCAAGTTAACCTTGTTGTTCACATTAAAACATGATAATGCACTTTAATAAATAATAGTTTGGGTATAAATTTGAATCTTTGATTCAAATGGGCTCAAACCCTTCTGTTTATAGATGCATTAGCCCGAAACACATTCATCTTGCCATGTCATGAGCATGCATCATATTGTTGCATTTGTTTGTATATTGATTGTATCGTCGGTGTTCTCCGTGGTAGGTCCTGCTCCCGAGGATACTTCTGCGTATCCAACTGAAGAGCAGTACCCGACAACCAATCTGTCAGGCAAGCAACCCATTGATCATTCCGGTACAAACCCATCTTCTCGCTCCTGCTCTATTTTACTGCATTAAGGCAACAGCGTGTGAACTGCTACTTGTTGCGGTAGTTGAACCCTATTCCTTTGCATGACCTGTCATTGCCACAGTAAATAGTTGAAACCCACTAGCATGTGTAGGAGTTGATTGAGCCATGTGATGTGTGTTCCACCATGCTATTTTTTTATGTTGCCTGCTATGCTTAGAGTTGTGTTAGGTCTGGTTCATCTGGGTGATGGATCAGAGTGAAATGATCATACTCGATAAAGAGAGAGAAGTGTAGAACATGTTTGGTAAAGGTATAGATGAAAGGCCATGTAGGAGTACATGGTGGGTTGTTTCATTGGAACCGTCCATAGGACCCGAGATCTGTATGTGTGATTCAAGTTACAGCTAGTACCACGCATTGGGCTCCGGGCGCTCCAAGCCCTCTCGACTTATTAACTGCCCTTGTCCTCTGTCCAGGAGTTGCAACTAGTTTCTGGTGTTTGTAGTTTACTGGTGGTCGTGCACAGCGCTGACCCTCGGGGTGGGCTATGATGCGGCAGGTATGTGGCCGGGTTTACCGATCGCCCGTTTGGCGACTCGGGAACCCTGTACACATCGTTTGGGGCCGTGAGCGACACCCCGGCCAGATCTCCCCACGGATGGAACCCAAATAGGCGATAAACCTGGACTAGGGACTTGTGTAGTTAGTCAGGTCGTGGCCGACACCCTCGCTGGGCTTCCGCTTGAAGGTTGCCGAGTACATGTCGAGTAAACGGCGATAAGTGGTGGAAGCGTGCGTGAAGAAGTACACCCCTGCAGGGTTACCAATCTATTTGAATAGACGTTGTTCGCGGTATGGACCACTTGGTTGCTCTTACAGTTCATAGACAAGTTGATGGATACTACTAAAAGCCTCAAGACAAGTGTGAGTGCCGTGGATGGCCCGTAGGATGACAGAAGAGGATCCACGGTGGTGTATTGTTGTGGTGAGTAGAGGACTCGTGTACGTAGTCTTATATTGCAATCTGCTGAGAGTTTTAGTATAGGTTAGCCAATAGTCAAAGCTGGCTTGCTGCTATGAACTCCACTACCCTTGTTTATAATGATGCATGTATGATAGGTTATGTTGTAAGACTTGTTGAGTACCTTTGTACTCATGTTTGCTTAATAATTGTTGCAGACGAGAACCCTGCCCCTTCTGATGGGTTTTACATAGACGTTGACGTCGACGAGTAGCTTGCTACCCATACGGAGATCCTGAGCTTGTGAAGGGCCTTGTAGATAGTCAGGCTACACCAAGCCTGTTTTATTTCCAAGTTGTCTGTACGCAGACATGTTAGCTTCCGCTTGTGCTTGTATGATTGTATGACTTGAGTGTTGGGTCATGTGACCCCTACCTATATGGATATGTTATGTATGGCTCTTCGGAGCCTCTTAAATAAAGTACTTTGAGTCATAGAGTTCTGTTGTGATGCAATGTTGTATTTGCACATATTGAGCATATTGTGTATGATTGAAATGCTTGGTATGTGTGGGATCCGACACCTAGTTGTTTACCTTTGGTAGCCTATCTTACAGGGAAATGCCTCCTAGTGCTTCCACTGAGCCTTGGTAGCTTGCTACTGCTCGGAACACGTAGGGTGGCCGGCATGTGTCCTTCTTGGTTCCTGTGTCTGTCCCTTAGGGGAAATATCACGCGTTGTTCCTTTAAGTCCATGTAGCTTGCTACGACTTGGGTTCATACGTTGATGACCGACACGTTCGTTGTTGGGTCATGGATGCATGTCTCTGTAATTTAGTGCCACTTTTGGTTTATAACTAGCCATGTCGGCCCGGGTTCTCTGTCATATGGATGCTAGCGACATTGTCATATACGTGTGCTAAAATGCGCAAACGGTCTCGGGCCAGGTAAGGTGGCAACCGTGGGGATACCGTGCGTGAGGCCACAAAGTGATATGACGTGTTACAAGCTAGATCGGTGTGACTTAGGATCGGGGTCCTGACAGCGTTGGCATCAGAGCCGGACTGCATGTAGGTTTCTCAAGCCAAACTGGTCGATGTTGAGTCTAGAAAATTCTTAGTTATATGTAGGGGAATTGATTGTGGAAGGGAATGTAAAGCTTTTTTTACTTCTTTAACTTATGCCCTTCTGATCTGAGTCAGCTTATTCTTTCTACGGGGGTTTAGGACTAGGCCTCTCATCCTTACTAGGTTCACGTGTTACTAATCCGTAGACTCTTAGGATAGTTGGTTTCAAGCCTCAGTTCAGTCTCTACCCTTCTAGTGTGATGATTATTTGGACCCGAAACCTTGATATGATGTTGTTGAGTGGCTATGCTATCATTTGTATGATGTCTCAAAATCTTTTTTGAGCATTTACAGTTGTTATGCTGCCCGATTTCTTCCAGAAATTCTAATGCCTTTGCATTATTTTGTGTTTCAGATGTCTGGTCGCACACCTCACCAGGTGGTCCGTTTGACTCGGTGCATTAATGTGCCAGGTCACACGGCCATGCTAGTCCGTGTGTTGACAGAGACCGGCTACCGTTGGTATCCTGAGTACACTGTGGAGGAACAGTACCGGGATTTCAACCAGAGTCAGTATTTCTGCACCGTCCAGATATACCCCTCATATCCCGGAGCTACCGACCCCATCCATTGGTCTTATGGACTCGGGGTTACCATCGAGATGGCAGTGCAGGATGCCGCTTACTCGATGATGACCATCATCCGGGCTAGGCATGCCCTGCTGCTGAACACTGAGTTCTGTTACATGCCAGCCTCACTTCCTGGAGAGGAAGGCTACTACACTGGTCTGTATACTGATGCCGCTCATGAGGAGCCACTGCTTCAAACTACTACTCAGATGCTAGAGGATAGGGACCGTGAGGTCCGTGCCCTCCGGATGGAGCTTTATAACACTCGAGCCGCCCACTGGACTACCTTGACACGGCTTGCACCTGCCGTGCACGTCGGATATCTGGATATGCGGGATTTGTACCCCGTGCGGACTCGTCTGCCTGATCGTATGGATTGGCGTGACGTTGGTGGTATTACACCTCCACGTGGGCGTCGGTTACCACCAGCATCGGGACCGGGACCGCATCCATGTCCCTATGGTCCACAGCCTTCGAGTGCTCGAGAGTTTCAAGATCCACCTGTTCCACTTCTAGGCTATGGTGGTAATCTTTACGAAGATTACCACGGGAGTGTCTGAGCTAGCCGTGGCAGTAGTAGTATCGTAGTAGTTGTATTTCCATAGTCCTGCGCGTCTTGTGGAATAGGACGTAGTGTGTACTGAGTCCCGGAGGCATAGTTAAATAATGTATAGGAGCTTGGAATGCCTCTGATGAGATGTTTCGTCTTTCACCGCAGTTGTACTTTAGCCTTGGCTTATACTAAACTATGTTTGGTGTGTATGACCACTTGTGTATATATGGCTATTTCTATATTACCATGTAGTACGGATGAACATCTCTGCATTCCGTGTCATCCATTACATTCTGCACTCCCATGTCAAAGTTTTTCCATCCTTGTCTAAACTGTTGTTTTGTTTTCCTAGGATGGTCAACACTCGCAGCACTCCTGCTGCTCAGGAGCAGGGTGAGGCCAGTGGGGCTAGAGATGAGAATCTGCCCCAACCACCCCCCTTGGCTGAAGTTGTGCTCGAGGCAGAAAGGAACAAAAGAGAGAACAACCATCTGCTGGAACGCATAGGGCAGAACACTGTGTTCCGCCAGAGGAATGACGTCGTGTCAATCAATGACTTTATCAAGATGTGCCCACCGAAGTTCCATCATTCCGCTGAACCTCTGGATGCGGATGACCGGCTTCACAGTGTCACCCATAAGCTACACTCTACCCGTGTGGCCGAAGCGGACAAGGTTACTTACGCCGCTTACCATCTTGAGGGCCCTGCCAGCCTCTGGTGGGAAAACTTTGAGGCTATGCGTCCTGCTGGCCAAATCACTACTTGGGCTGAGTTCAGTGAGGCATTCCGTGAACATCACATTCCGCAAGGTCTCATGGATCGTAAGCGGGAGGAATTCTGCAATTTCACCCAGAGCCAGTTAACCGTGGATGGCTATAGTCGCGAGTTTGGCAACTTGGCACGCTATGCACCTGAGGAAGTATCCACCGATGCCAAGAAGCAGGTGAGGTTCCGCAAGGGACTCAGCCCTGAACTTCGCCGAGATCTACGCTTGCACGAGTGCACCTCCTTCTAGAAGTTGGTGAACGAAGCTATCAGTGCTGAGACGGGCCAGACTGATTTCGAAGCCACATGCAAGCATCCTCGTGACTTGGGTTCCTCATTCGGCTCTGGCTCTCACAAGCGCCGTGTGTGGGTTCCTAACACCGCTCTGCCACCCAGGTTCACTCCGAGGCCATCCTATGAGGCGCCTCGCCCAACCCAACAATATGCACCTGCCAAGACTTATGGAGGACCACCTGCCAACTTTGCTCCACCGTGTGTGGGTTCCTAACACCGCTCTGCCACCCAAGTTCACTCCGAGGCCATCCTATGAGGCGCCTCGCCCAACCCAACAGTATGCACCTGCCAAGACTTATGGAGGACCACCTGCCAACTTTGCTCCACGCACTGGCACTGTGACATGTTTCAAGTGCGGAGAATCAGGGCACTACATGCGTGAGTGTCCTCAGAACCAGCCAGGAAGGTCCGTTGGCCGTGGTAAGCCAACGGGCAAGGTGAACTATGTCAAGCCAATCCCCACTGCACGTGGTCATGTCAACTATGTCTTTGCTGAGGAAGCTTATGAGGATCCTAACGTCATCCTTGGTACGCTTCTTGTTAACTGCCATCCGGCATCTGTTCTTTTCGATACTGGAGCATCTCATTCGTTCATATCCGAGATCTATGCTCGAATGCACAACATGACTTTTTGTCACATGCCCACCACCATGGAAATTCAAACTCCTGGCTCTAGATGGCAAACTTCTAGAGTAAGCCATGGGATGAAATTCTTGTCGATAGACTTGTCTTCCTTGCATCACTAATCGCTCTCAAGTCCTCGGACATAAACATCATCTTGGGTATGGACTGGATGACAGCTCATTACGCCAAGATTGATTGCTACACTAGGACTGTTCAACTTACACACCCATCCGGCAAGATAGTCAATGTTTTGGCCCGAATGGCTGAGCGTCAGCTCTACTCTCTTAATGCCAGTCCTCTACCAGAACTCAAAGATATCCCGGTAGTCCGTGACTTTCCGGATGTCTTTCCAGAAGAACTGCCAGGTGTTCCACCTGACAGAGATGTCGAGTTCGTGATAGATCTTGTTCCAGGAACTGTCCCAATCTCTAGGAGACCCTATAAGATGGCACCCCTAGAACTAGCTGAGCTTAAGAAACAACTCGATGAGTCCTTGAAAAGGGGTTTCATCCGTCCTAGTTCTTCTCCCTGGGCTTGTCCCGTTCTCTTCGTTAAGAAGAAGGATGGAACGGAACGGATGGTTGTAGATTATCGACCTGTCAATCTGGTCACCATAAAGAACAAGTATCCGCTCCCCAGGATCAACGACCTGTATGATCAGCTCGCTGGATCCTCAGTCTTTTCCAAAATGGATTTGAGGTTGGGTTACCATCAAATCAAAATCAAGAACGGGACATTCCCAAGACGGCCTTTGTTACTCGTTATGGCCAATATGAGTACACCGTCATGTCCTTCAGGTTAACCAATGCCCCATCCACTTTCTCCCGGTTAATGATTTATATATTCATAAAGTACTTGGATAAATTCGTCATGGTATACCTCCATGATATACTCATTTACTCCAAGAACAAGGAAGATCATGCCGAGCATCTAAGGCTGGTATTGACAAAACTTCGAGAGCACCGCCTTTATGCCAAATTCTCCAAGTGTGAGTTCTGGTTGCTAGAAGTGACCTATCCGGGTCATGTGATCTCTGGTAAGGGTATTGCCATCAATCCCGAGCGAGTTCAGGCCGTCCTTGATTGGATTCCACCTGAATCGGTCAAGCAAGTTAGGAGTTTCCTTGGCTTAGCGAGCTATTGCCGACGCTTCATCGAGAATTTCTCCAAGGTTTCTAAACCTCTAACTGAACTCCTCAAGAAAGATAAAAAGTTCGAGTGGACCCCACAGTGCGAGTCCAGCTTTCAGGAACTGAAAAGACGCCTGACATCTGCACCCGTACTGGTACCACCAGACTTTTCCAAGGACTTTATTATCTATTACGACACCTCACGACAAGGACTAGGTTGCATACTCATGCAAGATCGTCAAGTGATCGCATACGCATCTCGCCAGTTGCGTCCACATGAGGATAACTATCCTACGCATGACCTGGAGCTTGCAGCTGTAGTCCACGCACTTAAAACATGGCGACATTACCTTCTTGATAATCACTGTGAAATCTTCACTGATCACCAAAGCCTGAAATACATCTTCACCCAACCGGATCTGAATCTCAGGCAAAGACGTTGGGTTGAGTTGCTCACAGATTACGACTTAGGAATCACTTACACCCCTGGGAAGGCCAATGTCATGGCTGACGCACTAAGTCGTAAGTCTTATTGTAACAACCTGATGTTACAACAAGGGCAACCACTTCTCCACGAGGAATTTCGTAAGCTTAACCTTCACATTGTTCCTCGAGGATTCCTTTCCACCTTGGTGGCGAAACCTACCCTTACGGATCGAATCATTGCTGCCCAGAAGAAAGATACGGGGATTTCCCGAATCAAGAGAAACATTCACAAAGGAGTTGCAAGTTGTTTCTCCATTGATAACAGAGGTGTTGTTTTCTTCGAGAACCGTTTAGTGGTTCCCAAGAACCAACATCTATGGCAGTTAATCCTTAAGGAGGCTCATGAATGTCCTCTCACAATTCATCCCGGTAGCACCAAAATGTATGAGGACCTACGCCAGAGATTCTGGTGGACTAGGATGAAGAGAGAAATCGCTCAGTTCATTGCTAACTGCGATGTTTGTCGTCGAGTCAAAGCAGAGCATCAACGGCCTGCTGGAACCCTTCAACCTTTAGCTATTCCTGAATGGAAATGGGACAAGATCGGTATGGACTTCATTACCGGGTTTCCCAGGACTATGAAAGGGAATAATGCTATCTTCGTTGTTATCGACCGCCTCTCCAAAGTAGCCCATTTCCTGCCTGTTCGAGAGAGTATAACCGCTAGCCATCTAGCAGACTTGTATATCTCTTGGATAGTATCACTTCATGGTGTGCCGTTGGAGATTAACTCAGACCGTGGAAGTCTTTTCACTTCACGATTTTGGGAAAGTTTCCAAAATGCTATGGGGACTCATCTCTCTTTTAGCACAGCCTTTCATCCCCAGTCAAGTGGTCAAGTAGAACGAGTCAATCAAATTCTGGAAGATATGCTTCGAGCCTCTGTCATCTCTTTCAGTATGGATTGGGAGAAGTGTCTTCCATTCGCCGAATTCGCTTATAACAATAGTTATCAAGCCAGCTTGGGTAAGGCTCCCTTCGAAGTTCTATATGGACGAAGGTGTCGAACGGCTCTTAACTGGTCAGAAACCGGGGAAAGACAATTCTTTGGTCTGGATATGATCCAGGAAGCAGAAGAGCAAGTTCGCATCGTTCGTGAGAAATTGAAAACAGCCCAGTCTCGCCAGAAGAGTCAATATGATAGTAATCATAAGGCTGTGACTTTTTAAGTCGGCGATAAGGCTTACCTTCGGGTTACCCCTCTTAAGGGAACCCATCGCTTTGGTATCAAAGGCAAATTGGCTCCTTGTTACATCGGTCCTTTTCGCATTCTTGCCAAGCGAGGAGAAGTTGCCTACCAATTGGAACTACCTCCGCACCTTTCCAGAATTTATGATGTCTTCCACATTTCTCAACTCAGGCGTTGTTTCTCGGATCCTATCCACGGAGTGTACCACGAAACGCTTGATCTCCAGGACAATCTCACATATCGAGAATACCCCGTTCGTATTCTTGATCAAACCGAGCGTACCACTCGTCGTCATAATATCAAGTTTCTCAAGTTTCAATGGTCACATCATTCCGAGAGTGAAGCTACTTGGGAAAGGGAGGATCGTCTTCGACTTGAGTACCCCACCCTTTTTCCGGAGGAACCCGAATCTCGAGACGAGATTCTTTTGAGTGGGGGTGAGTTGTCACATCCCTAGTCAGTGCTTGCTTTAGGACTAGATAGAGTGTGCATTATGTTTACTTTCTACAGAAAGTTGAAATGGGAATGACAGAAAACCTAGCACCCCTCTTCTAACAACTAAGGTTTAATAAAATCTTTTCCAATGTACCCAAAATGCCCATCAAAAATGTTCATCATCTTTGCCTTGGTCTTAAACCTCTGCCAAAAATGGTTCACAATTTTATAGGACATCCAAAGGTCTCTGGATTAATTCATATTGTAATTGCATTTGGGTATTTAAATGCTATAAAATAATTTAGGTGCCCAAATAATCATAAACTAAAATGTTCCATGTTGTTTATATTATATACAGTGGGCATGACTAGTTTCATGATTTATAAAAATGTTTTAGCATTTTTATCAATTCAACAAAGTTGCAAAAGAAAACAAACATAAATAAAATAGAAAAGAGAGGAGAGAGAAGGACTTACCTGGCGCCCATCTAGCAGGCCCACCTGCCGACCCAGCCCAACCACCGCTCCAGCGAGCTGCTTGGCTCGGCCAGGCAGGCAGGCAGGTGCTCGACGCCGGCACCAGCGCGCGCCACGCAGCTGCCCGCCGCCCTGCCTCCTCCCCTCGCCGTTCTGCTGGCCTGGATCGATCACCCACTTCTCCCCCGAGCCCGCGGACACGCCTCTTCCTCCCCAGCTCCTCTCCCTCGCTCCCCCGCACCATGGCCGATGTTGCCGTGCCCGCGCCGTCATGATAACCGCGTCCGCCGTCGTCCCCGTGCCGCGTCACCGTGTCCGTTCGCTCTGCCGTCGTCGACTACGTCGAGCAGGCCGAGCCCCGAGCGCTCGCCCGCTCTGGAGACGCCCCCGACCCCGTCTTCCCCAACTCCGGCCGCTGAGATCGCCATCATCGCCCCGCTCAGCTCCGTCCTTCCCCGAGCCCGCTTGGACGCTTGCTGCAATCGCCGTGAGCTCAGCTCTGTCCTCCCCCTCTCCATTCTCTCTCTTTTGCACCGTAGCGAGTGCACTTTGCTCGCCCGCACGCGCCGCCGCACACGCTCGCCGCCGACATGCCTCCGGCCACCTAGCGGCCCGGCCGTCATGCCCACTAGCTTCACTGTCTCGCGTAGATGTTGTAGGACCACTCCACGCGCCTCCAAGAGCACTGCACCGACAAGTTCGTCCTCGCCCGAACTTCGGAAGCCACTGGACTCGTCGTCGGTGCCTTTTCTGGTGACCCCGAGGCCAACCACCACCATCACTCGATGCGTCACCTCACCAGCAGCACGTAGATGTGCTCAGCCGTCGATTTGGTCGCCGGAGCACGAATTCCGCACCTCACCGCCGCGTCTGGCCTCTCCGGCGGGTCAACCCAGTTTACCCAGGGGTTTGACTCCTTTGGGTCACTGACATGTGGGCCCTGCCTGTTAGTCAAACCTAGGTTAGTGCCTAAACTAATACTAATTAGTTAGTTAACTAACTGTGACACTGACCAGTGGGACCCACCAGTCAGGTTTGACTTGGACCAGGTCTGTTGACCTGCTGACGTCAGCATGATGTCATGCTGACGCAGTAAATGCTTTTCTGGGATTATTTGATTTAAAACAATTCAGGAAATTCCATAAAATGCTTTAAACTTCAAAAAATCATATAAATTCAACAGTAGCTCAGATGGAAAAGATTTATATATGAAAATTGATCAGAAAAATCCAATCTTTCCAATGGCACTGGTTTCATGCATGTTTGAGCAAGTTAACCTTGCTGTTCACATTAAAACATGATAATGCACTTTAATAAATAATAGTTTGGGTATAAATTTGAATCTTTGATTCAAATGGGCTCAAACCCTTTGTTTATAGATGCATTAACCCAAAACACATTCATCTTGCCATGTCATGAGCATGCATCATATTGTTGCATTTGTTTGTATATTGATTGTATCGTCGGTGTTCTCCGTGGTAGGTCCTGCTCCCGAGGATACTTCTGCGTATCCAACTGAAGAGCAGTACCCGACAACCAATCTGTCAGGCAAGCAACCCATTGATCATTCCGATACAAACCCATCTTCTCGCTCCTGCTCTCTTTTACTGCATTAAGGCAACATCGTGTGAACTGCTACTTGCTGCGGTAGTTGAACCCTATTCCTTTGCATGACCTGTCATTGCCACAGTAAATAGTTGAAACCCACTAGCATGTGTAGGAGTTGATTGAGCCATGTGATGTGTGTTCCACCATGCTATTTGTTTATGTTGCCTGCTATGCTTAGAGTTGTGTTAGGTCTAGTTCATCTGGGTGATGGATCAGAGTGAAATGATCATACTCGATAAAGAGAGAGAAGTGTAGAACATGTTTGGCAAAAGGTATCGATGAAAGGCCATGTAGGAGTACATGGTGGGTTGTTTCATTGGAACCGTCCATAGGACCCGAGATCTGTATGTGTGATTCAAGTTACAGCTACTACCATGCACTGGGCTCCGGGCGCTCCAAGCCCTCTCGACTTATTAACTGCCCTTGTCCTTTGTCCAGGAGTTGCAACTAGTTTCTGGTGTTTGTAGTTTACTGGTGGTCGTGCACAGCGCTGACCCTCGGGGTGGGCTGTGATGCGGCAGGTACGTGGCCAGGTGTACCGATCGCCCGTTTGGCGACTCGGGAACCCTGTACACATCGTTTGGGGCCGTGAGCGACACCCCGGCCGGATCTCCCCACGGATGGAACCTAAATAGGCGATAAACCTGGACTAGGGACTTGTGTAGTTAGTCAGGTCGTGGCCGACACCCTCGCTGGGCTTCCGCTTGAAGGTTGTCGAGTACATGTCGAGTAAACGGCGATAAGTGGTGGAAGCGTGTGTGAAGAAGTACACCCCTGTAGGGTTACCAATCTATTCGAATAGCCGTTGTTCGCGATACGGACCACTTGGTTGCTCTTACAGTTCATAGACAAGTTGATGGATACTACTAAAAGCCTCAAGACAAGTGTGAGTGCCGTGGATGGCCCTTCCGTAGGATGACGGAACAGGATCCACGATGGTGTATTGCTGTGGTGAGTAGAGGACTCGTGTACATAGTCTTATCTTGCAATCTGCTGAGAGTTGTAGTATAGGTTAGCCAAGAGTCAAAGCTGGCTTGCTGCTATGAACTCCACTACCCTTGTTGATAATGATGCATGTATGATAGGTTCTGTTGTAAGACTTGCTGAGTACCTTTGTACTCATGTTTGCTTAATAATTGTTGCGAAGGAGAACCCTGCCCCTTCTGATGGGTTTTACATAGACGTTGACGTCGATGAGTAGCTTGCTACCCAGATGGAGATCCTAAGCTTGTGAAGGGCCTTGTAGATAGTCAGGCTACACCAAGCCTGTTTTATTTCCAAGTTGTCTGTACTCTGACATGTTAGCTTCCGCTTGTGCTTGTATGATTGTATGACTTGAGTGTTGGGTCATGTGACCCCTACATGTATGGATATGTTATGTATGGCTCTTCGGAGCCTCTTAAATAAAGTACTTTGAGTCATAGAGTTCTGTTGTGATGCAATGTTGTATTTGCACATATTAAGCATATTGTGTGTATGATTGAAATGCTTGGTATGTGTGGGATCCGACACCTAGTTGTTTACCTTTGGTAGCCTATCTTACAGGGAAATGCCTCCTAGTGCTTCCACTGAGCCTTGGTAGCTTGCTACTGCTCGGAACACGTAGGCTGGCCGGCATGTGTCCTTCTTCGTTCCTGTGTCTGTCCCTTAGGGGAAATGTCACGCGTTGTTCCTTTAAGTCCATGTAGCTTGCTACGACTTGGGTTCATACGTTGATGACCGACACGTTTGTTGCTGGGTCATGGATGCCTGTCTCTGTAATTTAGTGCCACTTTTGGTTTATAACTAGCCATGTCGGCCCGGGTTCTCTGTCATATGGATGCTAGCGACACTTTCATATATGTGTGCCAAAATGCGCAAACGGTCCAAGGCCAGGTAAGGTGGCACCCATGGGGATACCGTGCGTGAGGCCGCAAAGTGATATGACGTGTTACAAGCTAGATCGGTGTGACTTAGGATCGGGGTCCTGACAGCGTCACCTACCGAAAGTAATTATTATTCCTTTCTTTCCACAGACTCCAAGCAGCCACAAGGAATATATCCATGATCATTTTTTGGCGATGTCTCGTCTTCAAGTGGGTCATCATGTCCAGGCGATTGCCATCAGCTGGCCAACTTATATTGAGTTCATGCCAGCAGTGCTCACTGAATTTGCAATGGAAGAAGAGATGCTCAACCGTTTCTTCAACATGGGCACCACAGAGTAGGCAATCAAGATTGCTCCCATTGTTATAGTATCTTCTCTTCAACATATCGCGCGTATTGAGGCGATCTACCAATAGAAGCCACCCAAAAACTTTAATTTTGGGGACACTTTTGGCCATCAATAGCCAACCAAATGCTTCATGTGCAACTACATCTCTGAAGCGGAATTTGTAATAAGCGTCTTTATCTTCATTCACTTGATGGTGCATGGCCACGTGCTCAAGTGCTTCCATTTCTTCCTCACTCATAGAGTCATAGGTAACGTCATCGTTGGTGATCATGGTGCGCTGTGTTGGACATTGGTATGTCTTTTGACCTCGGCCTTGGCAAGTGAAACACTTGATGGAACTTGTTTTTTCGATCTCGTCGATTGTAGTAGTTGATGTTGAAGCTCTTGGATTGAAGTTGCTTGTAGTAGAAGGACGACTTGAAGGTGTCGAAGATGTCAAAGTTTTCTTGTAACTTAACTTATCATTGTTACTTGGGGAATGTTTTGTTGAGGTAGAAGGCATCATCGTCGTTGAAGCTTGAGAGTAGGAGACGTAGGTCTTCGAAGAGTACTTCGAGCACTTGAAGTCTTATTGTACTTGCCGCTCAGCCTTGGTAGCTTGGCGCACTAGCTCGATGAGGTTTGTGTAAGGTTGGAAGTCGGTGATCATCTTGATAGGATGGTTGAGTCCATTCAAGAATCGTGTCGTGGTTTGCTCCTCATCTTCCGTGACATTGGCTCGGATCATGGTAATCTCCATCTCCTTCTAATACTCTTTAACGGACTTGGTTCCTTGCTTGAGAAGTTGCAAATTCTTGAAGAGGTCACGGCTATAGTGTGTAGGCACAAAGCGCGCTCGCATGACATCCTTCATTTGGTTCCATGTCGTGATTCGTGGTTCACCATTTGCTTGACAACATTCGATGACTTTCTAACACCACATGAGAACGTAATCTTGAAACTCAAGAGATGCCATGGCGATCTTCTTCTCCTCTTCATAGTTGTGTAGACAAAATATCTTGTCGACCTTCAATGCTCATGATAGGATGTCTTCGGGGTCGTTGCTTCTGATGGAAATATGCCCTAGAGGCAATAATAAAGTTCTTATTATTATATTTCCTTATTCATGATAAAAGTTTATTATTCATGCTAGAATAGTATTGACCGGAAACTTAAATACATGTGTGAATACATAAACAAATACCGTGTCCCTAGTGAGCCTCTACTAGACTAGCTCGTTGATCAAAGATGGTTATGGTTTCCTAACCATAGACATGAGTTGTCATTTGATAATGAGATCGCATCATTATGAGAAGGATGTCATGGACAAGACCCAACCATTAGCATAGCATATGATCATTCAGTTTATTTCTACTGCTTTCTTAATGTCAAATACATGTTTCTTCGACCATGAGATCATGCAACTCCCAGATACTAGAGGAATACCTTCTATGCTACCAAACATCACAACATAACTGGGTGATCATAGAGGTGTTCTACAGGTATCTCCGAAGGTGTCTGTTAAATTGGCATGGATCGAGACTTGGATTTGTCACTCCATATGACGGAGAGGTGTCTCTGGGCCCTCTCGGTAATACATCATCATAAGAGCTTGCAAGCAAAGTGACTAAGGAGTCAGTTACAGGATGATGTATTCTGGAATGAGTAAACAGACTTGCCGGTCATGAGATTCAACTAGGTATGGAGATACCGATGATCGAATCTCGGGCAAGTAACATACCGACAGACAAAGGGAACTACGTATGTTGTCATAAAGGTTCGACCGACAAAGAAATTCGTAGAATATGTCGGAACTAATATGGGCATCTAGGTCCCGCTATTGGTTATTGACCGAAGAAGCACCTCGGTCATGTCTACATCATTCTCGAACCCGTAGGGTCCGCACGCTTAACGTTCGTTGACGATATAGTATTATATGAGTTATGTATGTTGGTGACCGAATGTTGTTCGGAATCTCGGATGAGATCACGGACATGACGAGGAGCTCTGGAATGGTCCGGAGGTAAACATTGATTTACAGGATGATATGCTTAGGCCAAGGGATCAGGCCCACGGGTTTTAGGTCGGTGCAAAAGAATGTTTTGCATAGGTGAGGTACCAAACGCTGGAGACCCTGGCGTCTGGACTAGATGCCAAGGACTGTGGCGTCTGGTCCTGGAAGTCCGAGAAGGACTCTACCTTGCGGGAAAAACCAAATTTGAGGAGGCTCTTTCTCCAAGTTTCGACCCCAGGGCTCAACATATAAATAGAGGGGCAGGGATAGCACCCAAAACACACTGAGATACACCAAGCCGTGTGCCGGCAACCCCTACCCTCTTGTTTATCCTCCGTCATAGTTTCCGTAGTGCTTAGCGAAGCCCTATGGAGATTGTTCTTCACCACCACCGTCACCATGTCGTCGTGCTGCCGGGACTCATCTACTACTTCGCCCCTCTTGCTGGATCAAGAAGGCAAGGATGTCATCGAGCTGAACGTGTGCTGAACATGGAGGTGTCGTATGTTCGGTACTTGATCGGGATGGATCTTGAAGGTGTACGACTACATCAACAACATTGATAAATGCTTCCTCTTAGTGATCTTCAAGGGTATGAAGATGATCTTCCCCTCTCGTAGCTATGCATCTCCATGGATAGATCATGCATGTGCCTAGAAAAAAAATTGTTCTCCATGCAACATTCTCCAACAGTGACATCATGAGCCAGGTCTATGCATAGATGATATGCATGAGTAGAACACAAAGGAATTGTGGGCGGTGATGTTCATATTGCTTACCACCAACGTCTTATTTTGATTCGGCGGTATTGCGGGATGAAGCGGCCCGGACCAACCATACATGTCCATGTACATGAGACCAGTTCCATCGACTAATGCAACTTGTTTTGCATGAGGTGGCTGGCGGGTGTTTGTTTCTCTCACTTTAGTCGAATCGAAGTAGGTAAGAACGGTTCTTGCTAGTTGCCCGTAGCAGCCACGTAAACCTTGAAACAACAAAGTAGAGGACGTCTAACTTGTTTTTGCAGGGTATGTTGTGATGTGATATGGTCAAGACATGATGTGATATATGTTGTTTTATGAGATGATCATGTTTTGTAATATCGACAATCGGCAGGAGCCGCAGGGTTGTCTTTAACTTACTTTATGAGATGCAAGCGCCATATAATTGCTTTACTTATCACTATGCGTTAGCAATAGTTGTAGAAGCAATAGTTGGCGAGATGACCCCGACGCAGCGATGGAGATCAAGGTGTCGAGCCGGTGACGATGGAGATCATGACATTGCTTGGGAGATGGAGATCAAAAGCACAAGATGATGATAGCCATATCATGTCACACATTTTGATTGCATGTGATGTTTATCCTTTATACATCTTATTTTGCTTAGATCGACGGTAGAATTATAAGACTATCCCTTCACTTAATTTCAAGGTAAAAATGTTCTCCCTAAGTTTGCACCATTGCGACAGTTCATCGTTTCGAGACACCTCGTGATGATCGGGTGTGATAGAATCAACGTTCACATACAACGGGTGTAAGCAAGATTTACACACGCAGAATACTTGGGTTAAATTTGACGAGCCTAGCATGTACAGACATGGTCTCGGAACACTGGAGACCGAAAGGTAGAACATGAGTCATATAGTAGATATGATCACCATGTAGATGTTCACCATTGAAAACTACTCCATCTCACGTGATGATCGGACATGGTTTAGTTGATTTGGATCGTGTTTCACATAAATAATCTAGGGGATATTAATTTTAAGTGGGAGTTCATTATTAATTTGATTAATTGAACTTAATTTACCATGAACTTAGTCCTGATTGTCTTTGCATATTATGTTGTAGATCAGTAGCTCGAGATGTAGCTCCCCTGTTTTTGATACGTTCCTAGAGAAACCTAAGTTCAAAGATGATGGTAGCAAGAAATGCAGACTGGGTCCATGATCTGAGAATTATCCTCATTGTTGCACAGAAAAATTATGTCCTTGATGCACCGCTAGGTGACAGACCTGTTGTAGGAGCTGATGCAGACGTTATGAACGTTTGGCAAGCTCGATCTGAATGCCAGGCTTTACGGCTTACGGCTTACAATCGGGGCTCCAACGACGTTTTGAATGCCATGGAACATATGAGATGTTCCAAGATCTGAAATTGGTATTTCAGGCTAATGCCCGTGTTGAGACGTATGAGACCTGTGACAATTACTTTGCCCAAAAGATGAAGGAGAATAGCTCAGCCAGTGAGCATGTGCTCAAAATGTGTGGTACTCCAATCTCTTGAATCAAGTGTGAGTTAATCTTCCAGATAAGATAGTGATTGACAGATTTTCCAGTCACTATCAACATGCTACTAGATCTTTGTGATGAACTATAAATATGCAAGGGATGACGAAAATGATTCCAAGGCTATTCGCGATGTTGAAATAGGCGGAGGTAGAAATCAAGAAAGAACATCAAGTGTTGATGGTTAATAAGACCACCAGTTTCAATAAAAGGGGCAAGGGAAAGAAAGGGAACTTCAAGAATAACGGCAAGCCAGTTGTTGCTCCCGTGAAGAAGCCCAAAGCTAGACCGAAGCCTGAGACTGAGTGCTTCTACTTCAAGGGTAATGGTCACTGAAGCAGAACTGTCCCAAATATTTGATGGATAAGAAGGATGGCAAAGTGAACAAAGGTATATTTGATGTACATGTTATTGATGTGATCCTTACTAAGTGCTCGTAGTAGCGCCTGTGTATTTGATACTAGTTCAGATGCTAAGATTAGTAACTCAAAACAGGAGTTGCAGAATAAACGGAGACTAGTTAAAGGAGAGGTGATGATGTGTGTTGGAAGTGGTTCCAAGATTGATATGATCATCAACGCACTCTCCCTCTACTTTCGGGATTAGTGTGGAACCTAGATAAATGTTATTTGGTATTTGCGTTGAGCATGAACAAGATTATATCATGTTTATTGCAATACGATTATTCATTTAAGTCGGAAATAATTGTTGTTCTGTTTACATGAATAAAACCTTCTATGGTCATACACCCAATGTAAATGGTTTATTGAATCTCGGTCGTAGTGATACACATATTCATAATATTGATGCCAAAAGATGCAAAAATGATAACGACGGTGCAACATACTTGTGGCACTGCCCTTTAGGTCATATTGGTGTAAAGCGCATGAAGAAACTCCATGCTGATGGACTTTTGGAATCACTTGATTATGAATCATTTGATACTTGCGAACCATGCCTCATGGGCAAGATGACTAAAACTCCGTTCTCCAGAACAATGGAGCGAGCTAATGACTTATTGGAAATAATACATACCAATGTATGAGGTCCGATGAGTGTTGAAACACGCGATGGGTATATCTACTTGATGAAACACAAGTCTGAAACATTTGAAAAGTTCAAAGAATTTCAGAGTGAAGTGGAGAGTCATCGTAACAAGAAAATAAAATTTCTATGATCTGATCATGGAGGTGAATATTTGAGTTACGAGTTTGGCCTTCATTTAAAAACAATGTGGAATAGTTTCACAACTCACGCCACCTGGAACACCATAGCGTAATGGTGTGTCCGAACATCGTAATCGTACTTTATTAGATATGGTGCGTTCTATGATGTCTCTTACGGATTTGCCACTGTTGTTTTGGGGTTATGCATTGGAGACAACATCATCCACGTTAATAGGGCACCATCCAAATCGAGATGACGTCGTATGAACAATGGTTTGGCAAGAAACCTGAGCTGTCGTTTCTTAAAGTTTGGGGATGCGACGCTTATGTCAAAAAGGCTTCAGCCTGATAGGCTCAAACCCAAAGTGGAGAAGTGTGTCTTCATAGGATACCCGAAAGAAACTATTGGGTATACCGCCTTCTACCACAGATCCGAAGAAAAAAATTGTTGCTAAGAATGGGCCCTTTCTAGAGAAGGAGTTTCTCTCAGAATAAGTGAGTGGGAGGAATGTAGAACTTGATGAGGTAGTTGTATCTGCTCTCGAGTTGGAAAGTAGTACATTAGGGAAAATCGTTCCCGTGATGCCTACACCAACCAGAGAGGAAGCAAAAAATATTGATCATGAAACTTCAGATCAAGTTACTACTGAACCTCGTAGGTAGACCAGAACACGTTCCGCACCAGAGTGGTATGGTAATCCTATCCTGGAAGTCATGTTGTTAGACAACGGCGAACCTATGAACTATGAAGAAGCTATGATGAGCCCAGGTTCCGAAAAATGGCTTGAGGCCATGAAATCTGAAATAGGATCCATGTATGAGAAGTCATGTTCCGAAAAATGGCTTGAGGCCCAGGTTCCGAAAAATGGCTTGAGGCCCAGGTTCCTGGAAGTCATGTTGTTAGACAACGGCGAACTTACGGTGAAGCTTGTATTTACAAGAAAGTGAGTGGGATCTCTATAGCATTTCTGATATTATTGTGAATGACATATTATTGATTGGAAATGGTATAGAATTTCTGGATAGCATAAAAGGATACTTGAATAAGAATTTTTTAATGAAAGACCTTGGTGAAGCTTCTTACATATTGGGCATCAAGATCTATAGAGATAGATCAAGATGCTTGATAAAACTTTAAATGGGTACATACCTTGACAATTTTGAAGGAGTTCAAAATGGGTCAGTCAAAGAAAGAGTTATTGCCTGTATTGTAAGGTGTGAAATTTAGTAAGACTCAAAAACCCGACCACGGCAGAAGATAGAGAGAGAATAAAAGTCATTCCCTATGCCTCAGCCATAGGTTCTATAAAGTATTCCATGCTGTGTATCGGACCTGATGTGTGCATTGTCATAAGTTTGACAGGGAGGTGCTGTTGGGGAACGTTGCATGGAAAACAAAAAAATTATACGCACACACAATGATTTATCCATGGAGATGCATAGAAATGAGGGGAAGAGTGTGTCTACGTACCCTCCTATATTGTAAGAAGAAGCATTTGACAATGCGGTTGATGTAGTCATACTTTCTTCGCGATCCAACCGATCAAGTACCAAATGTACGGCACCTCCGCGTTCAGCACACGTTCAGCTCGGTGACATCCACACCTTATTGATCCAGCAAGACGATGAGGTAGTAGATGAGTTCCGAGGGCACAATTGCGTGGTGGCGGTGATGGTGATGCGATCTCCGCAGGGCTTCGCCTAAGCACTATGAATGTATGACCGAGGGAGTAAACAATGGACGGGGGTGCCGCACACGGCTAAGACAATGTTCTATCCTTGTGTGGCACCACCTCCCCATGTATATATAGGTGGGAGGGGAGGATGCAGCCCCTAGGAGACCCAACAGACCTGGCGGCAGCCCTAGGGCTGCTGCCCTTCCTTGTGCACCCCCCCTTCCTTATTTAGAGTGTGGGAGGAAGGAAGGAGGAGGTGGCGTCCCCCCTTTCCTTTCTCACCTGAGGAGAGAAAGGCAGGAGGGCTGACCCCTCCCCTTTCCTTCCCCTAGGTTCGGCCAGCTAAGGGATGGGCCGCACCAGCCCCCTAGTGCGCTGGTCTGTCCCCTCCTTTGGCCTATAAGGCCGATACACTTGCCGGGGGTGCCCGGAACCCTTTCTGGTGACGCGATGAGTACCCCATGCACGCCAAAACTATTCCGGTGTCGGAATGCCATCGTCCTATATATCAATCTTTACCTCTAGGCCATTTCGAGACTCCTCAGCATCTCCGTGATCCCATGCGGGACTCTGAACAACATTCGGTTATCAAATCATATAACTCATATAACATTATACCGTCAATGGACGCTAGGCGTGCGGACCCTACGGGTTCAATAACTATGTAGACATGACCGAGGCACCTCTCCGGGCAATAACCAATAGCAGAACCTGGATGCCCATATTGGTTCCCACATATTCTACGCAGATCTTTATCGGTCGAACCGTTATGACAACACACGTAATTCCCTTTGTCCATCAGTATGTTACTTGCCCGAGATTCGATCGTCGGTATCTCTATACCTAGTTCACTCTCGTTACCGGCAAGTCTCTTTACTTGTTCTGTAGTACATCGTCTTGCAGCGAACTCATTAGTCACATTACTTTCAAGGCTTCTTATGATGTGTATTACCAAGAGGGCCCAGAGATACCTCTCTGATACTCGAAGTGACAAATCCTAATCTCGATCCATGCCAACTCAACAAACACCTTCGGAGATACCTGTAGAGCATATTTATGATCACCCTGTTACGTTCTGACATTTGATAGCACACAAGGCATTCCTCCGGTATCCGGGAGTTGCATGATCTCATAGTCAAAGGAATATGTATTCGACATACAAGAAAGCAGTAGCAATAAACAGTACGATCAAATGCTAAGCTAACGGATGGGTCTTGTCCATCACATCATTCTCCTAATGATGTGATCCCATTATCAAATGACAACACATGTATATGGTAAGGAAAACATAACCGTCTTTGATTAACGAGCTAGTCTAGTAGAGGCTTACGAGGGACGTGATATTTCGTGTATGTATTCACACATGTATTTAAGTTTCCAATCTATACGATTCTAGCATGAATAATAAACCTTTATCATGATTAAGGAAATACAATAATAACCATTTTATTATTGCCTCTAGGACATATTTCCATCAGTCTCCCACTTGCACTAGAGTCAATAATCTAGTTCACGCGCCACGTGATTAACACCCATAGTTCACATCGCCATGTGATTAATACCCAAAGAGTTTACTAGAGTCAATAATCTAGTTCACATCATCATGTGATTAACACCCATAGTTCACATCGCCATGTGATTAATACCCAAAGAGTTACTAGATTCAATAATCTAGTTCACATCGCCATGTGATTAACACCCAAAGAGTTCTATGGTATGATCATGTTTTCCTTGTGAGAGAGGTTTTAGTCAACGTGTCTGCAATATTCAGATCCGTGTACTTTGCAAATTTCTGTGTCTACAATGATCTACATAGAGCTACTCTAGCTAATTGCTCCTACGTTCAATACGCATCCAGATTGATACTCAGAGTCATCTGGATTAGTGCCAAAGCTTGCATCGGCATAACACTTTATGACGAACTCTTTATCACCTCATAACCGAGAAACATTTCCTTATTCGTCTAATGATAATTTTGACCGCTGTCCAGTGACCCGCTCCTGGATCACTCTTGTATACCCTTGCCATACACCTGGCAAGGCACACATTAGGTCTGGTACACAGCATGGCATGCTTTATAGAACCTATGGCTGAGGCATAGGGAATGACTTTCATTCTCTCTCTCTGTTTTTCTGTCGTGGTCGGGCTTTTAGTCTTACTCAACTTCATACCTTACAACTCACGCAAGAACTCCTTCTTTGACTGATCCATTTTTGAATTCCTTCAAAATCTTATCAAGGTATGTACTCATCGAAAGTCTTATCAAGCATCTTGATATATCTCTATAGATCTTGATGCCCAATATGTAAGCAGCTTCACCGAGGTCTTTCTTCGAAAAACTTCTTATTCAAATATCCTTATATGCTATCCAGAAATCTTATATCGTTTCCAATCAACAATATGTCATCCACATATAATATCATAAATGCTACAGAGCTCCCACTCACTTTCTTGTAAATACAAGCTTCACCGTAAGTCTGTATAAAACCATATGCTTTGATCACCTCATCAAAGCGTATATTCCAACTCCGAGATGTTAGCACCGGTCCATAGATGGATCGCTTGATCTTGCGCACTTTTTTAGCACCTTCAGGATCGACAAAACCTTTTGGTTGCATCATATACAACTCTTTTTTCAAAAATCCATTACGGAATGCAGTTTTCACATTCATTTGGTAGATTCCATAATCATGAAATGCGGCAATTGCTAACATGATTCGGACAGACTTAAGCATCGCTACGGGTGAGAAAGTCTCATCGTAGTCAACTCCTTGAACTTGACAAAAAACTTTTTTGCATAATTTGCTTTTACTTGGAGTTGGTTTTTCTCACTGTGATTTTAATTGCTCTTTAAGGTCAACATAGCCCCACCTTCTATACTTCATCTCCTTGCTCCAAACTTCTACCCAATGATCATACCATGTGTATAGAACAGTATAGTATTTTCTTACGAAAATAATTTGGCCAGAAAGTATTTTCTAAATTTAGTTTTCCAAAAAAACCCTAAATTGAGGTTTGCACTTCAAGTACTTGATTTGGGGTGTGAAAAATATCCAAAGGGTATATCTGAATCCTATTAGGTATAGGACTCCCATGAACCACAAAACTATAATTTTAAAGGTTATTTTCCTATTTTATTTAAAGGCTTTCTCTTTAGGACAGAAATGGTCTTTAATAAGATATAATTATTTAAATGTTTCAACAATATTTGAGAAAATTTAGGGAAACTCATAGGACATATATTGTCCATATATCAGAGTTTCAACACATGGTCATGTTCAAAATATTAGAGAAATCCCTCAAAAACCCTTTCTGGATATTTCAAGCTTTTGAAATATTTACAGAGGAAATATTTTCTAAAAATTCCAAGAAAATTCTAGCAAGTCACATATGCATAATATAATGACCTTGCAAAGTTGTAGCTCAATCCAAATGGTTTTGGTTCAGAAAAGTGCCCCAAAACCATCTCTGTTTAGATTCAAATTTGAATAACTTTACACAACCAACTATTTCCAAATGCCCCCAAACTTTGTGGACATGCTCACAACCCCAAATGGTGACACTGCACCAAGTGGTGCATCAAGGGGAATGGTTTTTGCATGAATAGATCTTGATAATGTCCTTTTTGTTGATTTCTAGGGTTTACAAAAGTTGCATTGGCAACTTTGCCCAAATGAGCTCAAAATTGGTGGAAGGGCCAAATTATATGTGCCATTTCATCCTGTGGAGTCTCATGCCAAATGGAATCCATTTTCTTGCCCTAACCAGCAACAAACACTTTCTGCTCTTTCTCCAAACCCACGACTTTGACTTCTTCCACTAATCCAATTGGGCCCAAGTTTTTACCACAACCTCACCAAACCCTCCTCTACCTCCAGTAGCAATGGCTGCATCTCAGATGAATAATTGAGGGGTGAAACCACCTCTTTTACCCCTCTGGACAGCCCTTGCACCCCTCTCTCTCAACCCCCCCTCTCATTGTAGAAGCTCTCCAGAGCATCCTATGCCTTCCCCCTATTGTTTACTCCTCCCTGGCAGTACCAGACATCAGTGACCACGTCCACGGCCACTAAACAATGCCAGTGCCGGCCATATGTGTGCTCTGGAGCACGCTACAGTGTGCTCTGGCACTGTAGCCGCCCCTGGCCAAGCGCCTCCGGCCACGTCGGCTCTTCCTCTCACACCCGACGAGGCGCGTCGGCGTCCACAACATGCCGTGGCCTAGTCCCCCTCCTCCTTCTCCCTCCCCTCGCCCCAGCTTGCACGCGCGACGGCCGCCCGAGCGCACCAGTGAGCGCGCTCACACGTGCGACCACTCTGGCATCGCTCTACCCTCTCTCCCCCTTCCCCAAGCACTAGACCAACCTGAGAAACGCCGCAGACACGCCCCGACGAGCCCCCGTGGCCTGTGAAGACCACAACAAGCTCGTCGGCACACATCTCCTCAGTGGACCGCCGCCCGCCTATTTAAAGGCCACCCCGAGCCTCTCCCTCTCCACCACTCGCCTCTTCGGCCTCCAAATTAGCCCCCCTGCACCTCTATCTCTCCTCTAGAAGCCCTGAAGCTTGAGATCGAGCTCGAGCTCCACCACAGCGGCTCGCTCTCGTCCACTCGGTACAAGCCATTTCTACGGCTCCTAAGCCCTGATCCGGAATCCCCGCATTCCACTGACCTTTTCCCCTCTCCTTCTCCATTCTTTTGCAATCGGAAACGGCCGAAACGACCGATGCCCAAAGCTCCTCCATCGTGCCTCCTCGTCGCTGGCGAAGCAGGCAGCTCCGGCGACCACCTCCACCACCACTCGAATGGCGACACCCTCCTGAGTCCAACCCTGCCCTCCGCTTGCCTCATCGTGCCATACATAGCAGCCGGTGAGCTCGAAGGCCATCTGGACTCAGGGTTAGGGATGACAGGTGGGCCTCGCCTGTCAGCCTCTCTCTCTCTCACCTCCCCTATCTCCCACTGGCTGCTGTGCCCTGCCCTTCATGTTTGAAAACCTGGCACGCGCGCGCTGGCTCGCCTGGGCTGCCTCTCCCTCTGGGCCTGCTGCGCTGCGGCTGTTCTGGCCCAGCTGGCATAGTGCCCTTTTTCCTTTTCTTTTCTGTGCAAATTTGCAAAAATTCCACAGGTCAAAATATTGATCCAAATTAATTAGTTCCAACTCATAAAATCTTATAATAATCCCACCTATTAAATGATGTATCTTTCATACATGTTCATCAACCTTTCATGTACTGTTCAAATTTAAATTCAAATTTGAGCAATAAACTCTCTGTTTAAAAATCCTCTACTCGGTCTCTCTAGCTCCGAATCTAAAACTAAGAATTTTCCCCTTCTTAGCTTTCCTCCTAGTGTTTTACAAAAATAAGTTGACATTTTTCTGAGCACTTTGATTTTTCTGTTTTTATTATTGCCTAATTTTCTGTTATTTTCTTGCGGTGATTAGATCTCGTACTTGACGAATTTGCTGGAGAAGAAGGAGGGGAAGGATTTGAAGACTTTGAAGACCAAGCCAATCAAGGCAAGCAGCCCTTTGACCATAACACCCCTCTTGTTCATCGGTACCCTTTTTCCGATTGCATGATGATGAAAAACGACGGTGGTGAACTTGTTGTGAACCACCACATGATGCATACTCCTACTCATGACTCTACCTTGTGCATGGATGCAATGTAACAAGATTAGATGGTGATACATAATGTTGCATGTGCACCATGAACTCTTCGTGTTCATATTTCTTAGAAAACCTCGTCGGGTGCACCTAATGCCCGTGGGTGATGTTGAACCAAGGTCACCAAAGAGAGCTTTTGGTGTGTGTGCGTGTAAAATGATGGATTAGATTTATGTGTGATTATCGACCCAACCAAACATGTGCAACCACTCTACCCCTTTGTGGGACGGGGCATTATTGATTACTTAGGCTGATACTAGCATGGTGCCCACATTACTAGTGACGGCGATGACTTGAGGTCACTCTTGGGATGGGGTCGTGCTTGGATAGGCGGCCATGACTGTTTTCACAAGGAACCGGACACATCGTTGGTCCCTTCGTGTATGCGTGATAATGTGAAAAGGGCAGAGTCCCACGATCTTTTACTTATACAAGAGGGTTGTGCACCAATGAGTGGACCCTATGTTAGTGTCATCTAGGTAAAGGTAATGATCGGGTGCTTGATTTCTACTACACAACTTTCTTCTTGTAGACGTTGTTGGGCCTCCAAGTGCAGAGGTTTGTAGGACAACAGCAAATTTCCCTCAAGTGGATGACCTAAGGTTTATCAATCCGTGGGAGGCGTAGGATGAACATGGGCTCTCTCAAACAACCCTGCAACCAAATAACAAAGAGTCTCTTGTGTCCCCAACACACCCAATACAATGGTAAATTATATAGGTACACTATTTCGGCGAAGAGATGGTGCTACAAGTGCAATATGGATGGTATATGTAGGTTTTTGTAAACTGAAAATATAAAAACAGCAAGGTAGCAAGTGGTAAACGTGAGCATAAACGATGTTGCAATGATAGTAGGCAAGGCCTAGGGTTCATACTTTCACTAGTGCAAGTTATCTCAACAAGGATAACATAATTGGATCATATTACTAGCCCTCAACATGCAACAAAGAGTCACTCAAAAGTAACTAATAGTGGAGAACAAACAAAGAGATTATGGTAGGGTACAAAACCACCTCAAAGTTATTCTTTCTGATCGATCTATTCAAGAGTGTGTAGTATCGTTCAATCTATCATAGAGTTCGTACTAGAATAACACCTTAAGACACAAATCGACCAAAACCCTAATGTCACCTAGATACTCCACTGTCACCTCAAGTATCCGTGGGAATAATTATACGATACGCATCACACAATCTCCGAAACATGTATTCAACCAACACATAGAACTTCAAAGAGTGCCCCAAAGTTTCTACCGGAAAGTCAAGACGAAAACGTGTGCCAACCCCTATGCATAGATTCCCAAGGTCACGGAACCCGCAAGTTGATCACCAAAACATACATCAAGTGGATCACATGATATCCCATTGTCACCACAGATAAACACGTGCAAGACATACATCAAGTGTTCTCAAATCCTTAAAGACTCAATCCGATAAGATAACTTCAAAGGGAAAACTCAATCCATTAGAAGAGAATAGAGGGGGAGAAGCATCATAAGATCCAACTATAATAGCGAAGCTCGCGATACATCAAGATCGTGCCATCTCAAGAACACGAGAGAGAGAGAGAGAGAGAGAGAGAGAGAGAGAGATCAAACACATAGGTACTGGTACATACCCTCAACCCCGAGGGTGGACTACTCCCTCCTCATCATAGAGAGCGCCGGGATGATGAAGATGGCCACCGGTGAGGGTTCCCCCCTCCGGTAGGGTGCCGAAACGGGGTCTAGATTGGTTTTTGGTGGCTACAGAGGCTTTCGGCGGCAGAACTCCCGATCTAGGTAAATTTCCGAAGGTTTCAATATTTATAGGATTTTTTGGCGTAGGGCACAAGTCAGGGGGGCTTCTGGGCTGTCCACGAGATAGGAGGGCGCGCCCCCCACCCTCGCGGGCAGCCCGTGGCTCTCCTGGCCCAACTCTTTTACTTCGGGGGCTTATTTTGGTCCAGGAAAATAATCAAAATTTGGCACGTCAATTGGACTCCGTTTGATATTCCTTTTCTGTAAAACCCTAAAATAGGAGAAAAACAGAAACTGGCACTGGGCTCTGGGTTAATAGGTTAGTCCCAAAAATCATATAAAAGTGTATATAAAATCCCATAAGACATCCTAGAAGGATAATATAATAGCATGGAACAATCAAAAATTATAGATACGTTGGAGACGTATCAGTGCTTCCCCCAAGTACTTGAGGTACTGCGGGATCGTGGATGACACGAAAGCTTCGTGGATCTTGTGGGTAAAGTGTGCAACCTCTGCAAAGTGTCGAACTATTCGAATAGCCGTGTCCACGATCATGGACAGTTGGGAGGTGATACTTAAACTATGTCCAAAAAATTTACAAACTTGATACATGTGTGTGGAAGAGAACTATTTGTGTCAAGGTGGTGACTTGACATGTTGAGTGAGATAGAATTGATCCAAACTCTATTTATGTTGATATCTGTAACCTGTTTTTATGGTTACCTAAGTTCATTGATACATACCTTGCAAGTTGATAGAACATCCCAGCTAGCTTGAAGCTAGGTTGCTTACTTGTTGTTACAGCTTGCATTGTTACTTTAGTACGAATCATGGGTTGCTTCCAAGTACATTCAAAGTACTCATTGGCTTGCCATTGGTTATTTAATTCGCCAGGCTGGAAGAGCAGGAATTTGAAGAAGAGTTCTTTGGAGACGAACATGTGAACTAAGATGCTTTCCCAGTCAGAATGCATGTTGGAATCCTTAGTTAGCATGGGTGTTAGTTAGAATGAGACCACTTTCTTAAACCTTCTGAACTTCTCTTCTTTTCTAAGCCTTACCAAACTTGAGATATAATCATCTTATTAACCTCTCCCATTCCACCTTTGTAGATGGCCGTTGTACTTGAAGAGCTCCTGACCACTGGGTTCCCTTTGATTCTCGAGGATAGCCTCCAGGAGTGCCAGTTTCACCGAGCACCCATCCTCACCTACCATGTGCATTAGGTTAGCGACACTGAGGCGGAGTACCATGTGGAAGTGATCGTAAAGGCAAATGATCCTCCCACAAGTTGGTTCTTCAAGGGACCCCAGATGGCAACACTACTCCTCCACTGAAGGAAGGTCTCCCACTTCGAATCCAGACCTACTTCAGCCTTTGTGTCGATAGCTTGGCACAAGAGTTGGCCTCGGAATTGATGAAGCTCCGAGAAGAACTCCACAAGAACAAAGCTCTTCTTAGGCGAGCACAAGAGAAGACGGATAGGATCAATAAGAAAGGAGCGCCTCCTAGGCAGCCTGCTATCGCATATCAAGGCGGAAGACCCTCAAGAGATGTATCGTCCAAGGATGAAAAATCACCCTAGTGATGTCGTATGATGGCAAGGGAAGTTTGCAAGCTCTTTCCCGCACCACCGGAAAAGCAACGCCGTGTTCAACTCCTCCACTCCCCCACACCCTCAAGTGATAGAGGAGCCCAAATAGATGAAGACAAGGAGGAAGACCCAGAAGAGCCAGAATACGCGACCGAGCATTCCACCACTTAGGCATCATTCTCAACTCGGATATGCTAGCTCGTGACCTCTACGGTACGATTGGTCGAGTAACCCCTATGCAAAGTGGAGTCCTTGTAATGGTTCATATGAAACAGTCTAGAGTTGTGTTTTCTTTTGATGTGTTTCGATGTAAGTCGTACTTTCCCTTCGGGAACATGTAAATGACTACATCACCTATTCGGATTTTAATGAATGTGTTTGGTCTTTTGGCCCTTGCATGAAAACAACTAGTGTCATACCAACCCCCTTACTAGGCATCCATTTTTATTGCTTTTCCTTATCTTTCCCAATCATAAGACCTTGACCGCTCCAATAGGATGCCTGTTGTAACTCGTACTAGTACCTCTACCCAGTAGCCCAAAGCCGGAGCATCTACCCAAGCAGAAGTCAGCCAGGACCAAACCCACGGTCAAGCTCCACCACCACCACCACCTCCCCCCAATATGGACATGGCTCAGCTTCTCCAAGCCATCCGAGAGGAATGCCAAGCCAACACCGCAGCCCTCCAGATGATTGCTCAAGCTGTCACCAACAACCGCCAACCGACGGGGAACGGACGTTCCACGTTGGCGGAGTTCAAGAAGCATGCACCGCCAACCTTCAACGAGACTACTGAACCCCTGGATGCAGACGACTGGGTCCGCACCATTGAGGACTTGCTGGAACTAGTCGGCTGCACTGAGGACCATGAGAAGGTGACTTATGTCGCCTACTACCTCAGCGGAACTGCTAGAGCTTGGTGGGATGGATTCAAGGTCATGCATGTTGGACAAGCCATCACTTGGAATGACTTCAAGGCAGAATTCCGCAGAGCCCATATTCCTTCCAGAATCATGGCTATCAAGAAGCGTGAGTTCTGAGCCCTGAAGCAGGGAAGTGGCACTGTCAAGGAGTACATGCAGAAGTTTAGTGCTCTGTCAAGGTATGCCCCTGAAGATGTCAGCATTGATGCTGCAAAAAAGGAGCACTTCATGGAAGTCCTTAATCAGACTCTGCAATACTCGCTTGTCGTGTGCAACTGCCCAACCTTTCATGACCTGGTGAACAAAGCACTCATGCTTGAAGACAAGCGGTGTGCTCTAGAAGACACTCGCAAGAACAAGATGATCAGCAAGGGAAGTTCTAGTAACCAGAAGCCTCGCCCGTGGCAGCCAGCCCCGGTCAGGCCAACCTATCAGCAGCCAAGAGCTCCCGCACCTCGCACCAACTATCAGCCTTAGCAATATGACAACCCCAGACCAGAATTCAACAACCCCAATAATAGTGGTGGCAACAAGATCAACAACCCAAACCAACTCACTTGCTTTGGATGTGGTCAGTCAAGACACATCTCAAAGGTGTGCCCCAACAAGAAGCCCGATGCCCCGCGCCCCAATGTGCAGAACCCAGGACAAGGCCACAGAATGCCGCCCAGGAACCAAGCTCCTCGCAACCCGCCCAACAATGGCAAGGGGCGTGTGAATCACGTCACTGCAGAAGAAGCCCAGGAAGACGCGGACGTCGTGGTGGGTATGTTCCTTGTCAACTCAGCACCTGCAACTATCTTGTTTGATTCTAGAGCCACGCATTCATTTGTCACCCAAAAGTTTGCATTAAAAAGTGGCATGACCCCTACACTCCTGAACAACCCCATGGTGGTACAGACCCCTGGAGCAAAGATGAGAGCCAATATAGGATGTAAAGGAGTCGGTATCGTCATTAACGGGGTAGATTTCCTAGCAGACCTTATCATCTTAAGATCGCAACGCTTGGATGTGATGTTAGGAATGGATTGGCTCATCAACCACCAAGGCTTGTTAGATTCTGCAACCGGACTGTCACTGTGACCAATGACCAAGGAGTCGAAGTTAAGTTTGCCTCCAACACCTCTTCTGCTCAAGCCACCCAAGTCAACTGTCTGCCTGAAGTTGGATTGGAGCAAGTGCCAGTAGTATGCGAGTATCCCGATGTCTTTCCTGATGAGCTACCAGGAATGCCTCCTGACCGTAACATTGAGTTCGTCATCGAGCTCATGCCTGGAGCAGGGCCCATCTATAAGAAGCCTCATAGAATGGGGACAGAAGAATTGGCAGAGTTGAAGAAGCAACTAGAAGAGTAGTTGAGCAAGGGATTTATCCGCCCTAGTGCCTCCCCTTGGGGATCGCGTGTTCTGTTTGTGGCAAAGAGGGACGGTACCATCCACTTTTGCATCGACTATCGTTCCCTCAATGAAGTTACAATCAAGAACAAGTATCCACTTCCCCAGATTGAAGATCTGTTTGATCAACTCAATGGAGCCAAGGTGTTCTCAAAGATTGACCTCAGATCTGGGTATTACCAGCTGAAGATCAGACCCCAAGATATTCCAAAGACGGCATTTGTAAACAGATATGGCTTGTATGAGTGCACGGTCATGTCCTTTGGATTGACCAATGCCCCAGCTTACTTCATGTATCTCATGAATAAGTTCTTCATGGAATATTTGGACAATTTTGTTGTCGTCTTCATTTTTGACATTCTTGTCTTCTCGAAGATGGAAGAAGAGCACAAGCAACACTTAAGGATGGTCCTAGACAAGCTTCGAGAGCACCAATTATACGCCAAATTCAGCAAGTGTGAGTTTTGGCTACATAAAGTTGGATTCTTGGGTCATGTACTAACCGAGGAAGGATTGTCGATGGATCCCACAAAGAAGAAGTTGTGACCTAATTGCAATCCCCAACTATTGTCAAGGAAATTAGAAGCTTCCTCGGACTTGCGAGCTATTACCACAAATTCGTGGAAGGATTCTCTAGCATTGCCTGGCCAATGACTCAGCTCCTGAAGAAGGACAAGAAGTTTGAATGGACGTCGAAGGGCGAAGAAAGCTTCCAAGAACTCAAGAAGAGATTGACCACGGCCCCAGTTCTGGCAACACCTGACATTCACAAAGAGTTTGTGATATATTGTGATGCCTCCCAAACTGGATTGGGAAGTGTTTTGGTGCAAGAAGGCCGAGTCATAACTTACCTTTCGAGGCAGCTACGACCTCATGAAGAGAACTATGCTACTCATATGTGATCTCGAGTTAGCAGCAGTGGTTCATGCTTTGAAGACGTGGCGACATTACCTCCTAGGGAAGTGGTGTGAGATATACACAGACCATAAGATCTTGACGTATATTTTCACTCAGAAGGAATTTAACATGAGGCAGAGAAGATGGTTGGAACTGATCAAATACTATGACCTCAGTGTTCAATATCACAGTGGGAAGGCTAATGTGGTAGCAGACGCCTTAAGCAGAAAGGCTTGCTCATTGAATGTCATGGTTAAAGGAAGGCAGGCAGCCCTGTCTGAAGAGCTGGAACAGTTTGGCTTGGAATTGGTTGCCCATGGATATTTTGACCACCTAGAAGGCTGACCCTGATGGACGAAGTCAAGGAAGTGCAGAATGGACACGTAAGCATTGAAGGCATCAAGAAGAAGATGAAGCTAAGCAAGGCCCTAGGATTCTCCGAAGATGAGCATGGAATTGTTTGGTACAAAGGACATATCTGCGTACCGAACAAGAAGGAGCTAAAGGATATTATACTAAAAGAATCCCACGACACTCCGTATTCCATCCACCCCGAAGGAACCAAGATGTATCAAGACTTGAAGGAAAGATTTTGGTAGCACGGGATTAAAAGGGAGATTGCCACCTATGTCGCAAAGTGTGATGTATGCCAAAGGGTCAAGGCTGAATATCAGCGACCTGCTGGATTGCTCCAACCACTTAAGGTTCCCGAGTGGAAATGGGATAAAGTCGGAATGGATTTCATCACTTGACAACCTAGGTCGAATAAAGGACATGACTCCATCTGGGTCATAGTCGACCATTTGACCAAAGTAGCCCATTTCATTCCTGTCAAGACTACCTATGATGGCAACCAGCTGGCAACTCTATACATTGACAGAATCGTAATCCTTCATGGTGTTCCTAAGGAGATTGTGTCAGATCGAGGAACCCAATTTACCTCGAGGTTCTGGAAGAAGTTCTCAGAGGCCATGGGAACCAAGTTGTCTTTTAGCACTGCTTTCCACCCACTGACCGGAGGTCGGAACGAGTAAATCAGATACTCGAAGACATTCTCTGAGCCTGTGTCTTGGCATATGGAGCCAAGAGGGAAGATTGCCTCCCTTTTGCCGAGTTCTCCTACAACAACAGTTATCAGTCAAGCCTTCAGATGGCACCTTTTGAGGTGTTGTACGGACGCAAGTGTCGCACACCCCTCAATTGGTGAGAGACCGGAGAAGGGCTAGTCTTTGGACCAGATGTACTCCGCGAAGCAGAAGAACAAGTACAGCTAGTCAGAGAGCGTCTGAAAAATCGCCAAGTCGAGATAGAAGAGCTATGCCGACACTCGTCGCTGACAGGTGAGCTTCCAAGTCAGAGACCATGTGTATCTGCGGGTAACTCATCTTAAGGGAACCAAGCGTTTCCATGTTAAGGGGAAGCTCACACCAAGATTTATTGGCCCCTTCAAGATCACTGCACGACGAGGAGAAGTGGCTTACCAGTTGGAACTACCGCCTGAAGTAGCTGATGTGCACAACATATTCCATGTGTCACAACTCCGGGAGTGTCTCCAAGTTCCATACAAGCATGATCTCTACAAGGATGTTGATCACCAAGCCATTGACCTTCAGCCTGATTTGACCTACCGTGAGAGGCCCATCTGCATTTTGGATGAAGCAGAACGAAATACGTGAATTCGCACCATCAAGTACTTCAAGGTCCAGTGGAGCAACCACACGGAAGCAGAAGCAACCAGGGAACGTGAAGACCACCTTAGATCCGAGTTTCCCGATCTCTTTTAAAGCCTAGTTTAGGAATCTAGGGGACGAGATTCTTGTAAGGGGGGTAGGTCTGTCACACCCTACATTTTGTAACATGGATATTTCATTATTAATGCATGAAAATTTGGACCAATAAAAACTGTTTTGCATTAGTTCGCTTTTACTTGGAGTTGGTTTTTCTCTCGGTGATTTTAAGTGCTCTTTAAGGTCAACATAGCCCCACCTTCTATACTTCATCTCCTTGTTCAAACTTCTGCCCAATGATCATACCATATGTATAGAACAATATAGTATTTTCTTACAAAAATAATTTGGCCAAAAAGTATTTTCAAAATTTAGTTTTCCAAAAAACCCCTGAATTGAGGTTTGCACTGCAAGTACTTGATTTGGGGTGTGAAAAATCTTTCAAAGGGTATATTTGAATCCTATTAGGTATGGGACTCCCATAAACCACAAAAGTATAATTTTAAAAGTTATTTTCCTATTTTATTTAAAGGATTTTTCTTTAGGCCAAAAATGGTCTTTAATAGTATAAAATTATTTAAATGTTTAAAAAATATTTGTGAAAATTTAGGGAAACTCATAGGACATATATTGTCCATATATAAGAGTTTCAATACATGGTCATGTTCAAAATATTGGACAAACCACTAAAAAACCTTTTCTATATTTCAAGCTTTTGAAATATTTACAAAGGAATAATTCTCTAAAAATTCAAGGAAAATTCTAGCAAGTCACATATGCATAATATGATGACCTTGCAAAGTTTCAGCTCAATCCAAATAGTTTTGGTTCACAAAAGTGCCCCAAAACCATCTCTGTTCAGATTCAAATTTGAACAACTTTACACTACCAACTATTTCCAAATGCTTCCAAACTTTGTGGACATGCTCACAACCCCAAATGGTGACACTACAGCAAGTGGTGCATCAAGGGGAATGGTTTTGCATGACTCGATCTTGATAAATGCCTTTTTGTTGATTTCTAGGGTTTACAAAAGTTGCATTGGCAACTTTGACCAAATGAGCTCAAAATTGGTGGAAGGGCCGAATTATATGTGCCATTTCATCCTGTGGAGTATCATGCCAAATGGAATCCGTTTTCTTGCCCTAACCAGCAACAAACACTTTCTGCTCCTTTTCTAAACCCACTACTTTGCCTTCTTCCACTAATCCAATTAGGCCCAAGTTTTTACCACAACCCCACCAAATCCTCCTCTACCTCCAGTAGCAATGGCTGCATCTCAGATCAATAATTGAGGGGTTAACTTGATAAATCACCGCTGTGGTTTTGTGTAGGTAAGAACGATTCTTGCTAGTTGCCCGTAGCAGCCACGTAAACCTTGAAACAACAAAGTAGAGGACGTCTAACTTGTTTTTGCAGGGTATGTTGTGATGTGATATGGTCAAGACATGATGTGATATATGTTGTTTTATGAGATAATCATGTTTTGTAAAATCGAATATCGACAATCGGCATGAGCCGCAGGGTTGTCTTCAACTTACTTTATGAGATGCAAGCGCCATATAATTGCTTTACTTATCACTATGCGTTAGCAATAGTTGTAGAAGCAATAGTTGGCGAGATGACCCCAACGCAGCGATCGAGATCAAGGTGCCGAGCCGGTGATGATGGAGATCGTGACATTGCTTTGGAGATGGAGATCAAAAGCACAAGATGATGATAGCCATATCATGTCACACATTTTGATTGCATGTGATGTTTATCCTTTATACATATTATTTTTCTTAGATCGACGGTAGAATTATAAGATTATCCCTTCACTTAATTTCAAGGTAAAAATGTTCTCTCTAAGTTTGCACCATTGCGACAGTTCATCGTTTCGAGACACCTCGTGATGATCGGGTGTGATCGAATCAATGTTCACATACAACGGGTGTAAGCAATATTTACACACGCAGAATACTTGGGTTAAATTTGACGAGCCTAGCATGTACAGACATGGTCTCGGAACACTGGAGACCGAAAGGTAGAACATGAGTCATATAGTAGATATGATCACAAAGTAGATGTTCACCATTGAAAACTACTCCATCTCACGTAATGGTCGAACATGGTTTAGTTGATTTGGATCGTGTTTCACATAAATAATCTGGGGGGTATTAATTTAAGTGGGAGTTCATTATTAATTTGATTAATTGAACTTAGTCATGATAGTATTTGCATATTACATTGTAGATCAGTAGCTCGAGATGTAGCTCCCCTATTTTTGATACGTTCCTAGAGAAACCTAAGTTGAAAGATGATGGTAGCAAGAATGCGGACTGGGTCCATGATCTGAGAATTATCCTCATTGTTGCACAGAAAAATTATTTCCTTGATGCACCGCTAGGTGATAGACCTGTTGTAGGAGCTGGTGCAGACTTTATGAACGGTTGGCAAGCTCGATCTGATGACTGCTTGAAAGTTTAGTGCGCCATGCTTTACGGCTTACAATCGGGGCTCCAACGACGTTTTGAATGCCATGGAACATATGAGATGTTCCAAGATCTGAAATTGGTATTTCGGGCTAATGCCCGTGTTGAGACATATGAGACCTGTGACAATTACTTTGCCCAGAAGATGGAGGAGAATAGCTCAGCCAGTGAGCATGTGCTCAAAATGTCTGGTACTACAATCTCTTGAATCAAGTGTGAGTTAATCTTCCAGATAAGATAGTGATTGATAGATTTTCCAGTCACTATCAACATGCTACTAGATCTTTGTGATGCACTATAAATATGCAAGGGATGACGAAAATGATTCCCAAGGCTATTCGCGATGTTGAAATAGGCGGAGGTAGAAATCAAGAAAGAACATCAAGTGTTGATGGTTAATAAGACCACCAGTTTCAAGAAAAGGGGCAAGGGAAAGAAAGGAAACTTCAAGAATAACGGCATGCAAGTTGTTGCCCCTGTGAAGAAGCCCAAAGCTAGACCCAAGCCTGAGACTGGGTGCTTCTACTGTAAGGGTAATGGTCACTAGACGCAGAACTGCCCCAAATATTTGGTGGATAAGAAGGATGGCAAAGTGAACAAAGGTATATTTGATGTACATGTTATTGATATGATCCTTACTAAGTGCTCGTAGTAGCGCCTGGGTATTTGATACCAGTTCAGCTGCTAAGATTAGTAACTCAAAACAGGAGTTGCAGCATAAACAGAGTCTAGGTAAAGGAGAGGTGACGATGTGTGTTGGAAGTGGTTCCAAGATTGATATGATCATCAACGCACTCTCCCTCTACTTTAGGGATTAGTGTGGAACCTAGATAAATGTTATTTGGTATTTGCGTTGAGCATGAACAAGATTAGATCGTGTTTATTGCAATACGATTATTCATTTAAGTCAGAGAATAATTGTTGTTCTGTTTACATGAATAAAACCTTCTATGGTCATACACCAAATGTAAATGGTTTATTGAATCTCGGTCGTAGTGATACACGTATTCATAATATTGATGCCAAAAGATGCAAAAATGATAACGATAGTGCAACATACTTGTGGCACTGCCATTTAGGTCATATTGGTGTAAAGCACATGAAGAAACTCCATGCTGATGTACTTTTGGAATCACTTGATTATGAATCATTTGATACTTGCGAACCATGCCTCATGGGCAAGATGACTAAAACTCCGTTCTCCGGAACAATGGACCGAGCTAATGACTTATTGGAAATAATACATACCAATGTATGCGGTCCGATGAGTGTTGAAGCACGCGACGTGTATCGTTATTTCCGAACCTTCACAGATGAGTTGAGTTGGTATGGTTATATCTACTTGACGAAACACAAGTCTGAAACATTTGAAAAGTTCAAAGAATTTCAGAGTGAAGTGGAGAGTCATCGTAACAAGAAAATAAAATTTCGATGATCTAATCATGGAGGTGAATATTTGAGTTACGAGTTTGGCCTTCATTTAAAAACAATGTCGAATAGTTTCACAACTCACCCCACCTGGAACACCATAGCGTAATGGTGTGTCCGAACATCGTAATCGTACTTTATTAGATATGGTGCATTCTATGATGTCTCTTACGGATTTGCCACTATTGTTTGGGGTTATGCATTAGAGACAACAGCATCCACGTTAATAGGGCACCATCCAAATCGAGATGATGTCGTATGAACTATGGTTTGGCAAGAAACCTGAGCTGTCGTTTCTTAAAGTTTGGGGAGGTGACGCTTATGTCAAAAAGGCTTCAGCCTGATAAGCTTAAACACAAAGTGGAGACGTGTGTCTTCATAGGATACCCCAAAGAAACTATTGGGTATACCGCCTTCTACCACAGATCCGAAGGAAAAACATTGTTGCTAAGAATGGGCCCTTTCTAGAGAAGGAGTTTCTCTCAGAATAAGTGAGTGGGAGGAAAGTAGAACTTTATGAGGTAGTTGTACCTACTCTCGAGTTGGAAAGTAGTACATCAGAGAAAATCGTTCCTGTGATGCCTACACCAACCAGAGAGGAAGAAAAAAATATTGATAATGAAACTTCAGATCAAGTTACTATTGAACCTCGTAGGTAGACCAGAACACATTCCGCACTAGAGTGGTATGGTAATCCTATCCTGGAAGTCATGTTGTTAGACAACGGCGAACCTACGAACTATGAAGAAGCTATGATGAGCCCAAATTCCGAAAAATGGCTTGAGGCCATGAAATCTGAGATAGGATCCATGTATGAGAACAAAGTATGGACTATGGTGGACTTGTCCAGTGATCGGCAAGCCATTGAGATTAAATGGGTCTTCAAGAGGAAGACGGACACTGATGGTAATGTCACTGTATACAAAGCTCGACTTGTTGCGAAAGGTTTTCGATAAGTTCAAGGGGTTGGATATGATGAGACTTTCTCGGCCATAGCGACTCTTAAAGTTTGTCCGAATCATGTTAGCAATTGTCGCATTTTATGATTATGAAATCTAGCAAATGGACGTCAAAACTGCATTCCTTAAACGGGTTTCTTAAAGAAGAGTTGTATATGATGCAACTAGAAGGTTTTCTCGATCCTAAAGGTGCTAACAAAGTGTGCAAACTCCAGCGATCAATCTATGGACTAGTGCAAGCATCTCGGAGGTTGAATATATGCTTTGATGAGGTGATCAAAGCATATGGTTTTATACAGACTTACGGTGAAGCCTGTATTTACAAGAAAGTGAGTGGGAGCTCTGTAGCTAAATATGTGAATGACATATTGTTGATTGGAAATGATATAGAATTTCTGGATAGCATAAAAGGATACGTGAATAAGAATTTTTCAATGAAAGGCCTTGGTGAAGCTGCTTACATATTGGGCATCAAGATTTATAGAGATAGATCAAGATGCTTGATAAGACTTTAAATGGGTACATACCTTGGCAATTTTGAAGGAGTTCAAAATGGGTTAGTCAAAGAAGGAGTTCTTCCTGTATTGTAAGGTGTGAAATTGAGTAAGCCTCAAAAACCCAACCACGGCAGAAGATAGAGAGATAATGAAAGTCATTCCCTATGCCTCAGCCATAGGTTCTATAAAGTATGTCATGCTGTGTATCGGACCCCATCCCTTTGCCTCAGCCTATAAGACCCATACACTTGCCGGGGGTGCCCGGAACCCTTTCTGGTGACGCGATGAGTACCCCGTGCACTCCAAAACTATTCCGGTGTCTAAATGCCATCGTCCTATATATCAATCTTTACCTCTCGGCCATTTCGAGACTCCTCATCATCTTCGTGATCTCATCCTGGACTTTGAACAACATTCGGTTGCCAAATCATATAACTCATATAACATTATACCATCAATGGACGTTAGGCGTGCGGACCCTACGGGTTCAAGAACTATGTTGACATGACTGAGACACCTCTCCAGACAATAACCAATAGTAGAACCTGGATGCCCATATTGGTTCCCACATATTCTACGAAGATCTTTATCGGTCGAACCGTTATGCCAACACACATAATTCCCTTTGTCCATCGGTATGTTACTTGCCCGAGATTCGACCGTCGGTATCTTTATACCTAGTTCACTCTCATTACTAGAAGTCTCTTTACATGTTTTGTAGTACATCGCCTTACAACTAACTCATTAGTCACATTGCTTTCAAGGCTTCTTATGATGTGTATTACCGAGAGGGCCCAGAGATACCCCTCTGATACTCGAAGTGACAAATCCTAATCTCGATCCATGCGAACTCAACAAACACCTTCGGAGATACCTGTAGAGCATATTTATGATCACCCAGTTACGTTCTGACATTTGATAGCACACAATGCATTCCTCCGGTATCCGGGAGTTGCAAGATCTCATAGTCAAAGGAATATGTATTTGACATACAAGAAAGCAGTAGTAATAAACAGTACGATCAAATGTTAAGCTAACAGATGGGTCTTGTCCATCACATCATTCTCCTAATGATGTGATCCCATTATCAAATGACAACACATGTATATGGTAAGGAAACCTTAACCGTCTTTGATTAACGAGCTAGTCTAGTAGAGGCTCACGAGGGACGCGATATTTCGTTTATGTATTCACACATGTATTTAAGTTTCCAATCTATACAATTCTAGCATGAATAATAAACCTTTATCATGATTAAGGAAATATAATAATAACCATTTTATTATTGCCTCTAGGGCATATTTCCATCAGTCTTCCACTTGCACTATAGTCAATAATCTAGTTCACGTCGCCATGTGACTAACACCCATAGTTCACATCGCCATGTGATTAATACCCAAAGAGTTTAATAGAGTCAATAATCTAGTTCACATCATTATGTGATTAACACCCATAGTTCACATCGCCATGTGATTAATACCCAAAGAGTTTACTACAGTCAATAATCTAGTTCACATCGCCATGTGATTAACACCCAAAGAGTTCTAAGGTATGATCATGTTTTCCTTGTGAGAGAGGTTTTAGTCAATGTGTCTGCAATATTCAGATCCGTGTACTTTGCAAATTTCTATGTCTACAATGATCTACATAGAGCTACTCTACCTAATTGCTCCTACGTTCAATACGCATCCAGATTGATACTCAGAGTCATCTGGATTAGTGCTAAAGCTTGCATCGGCATAACACTTTATGACGAACTCTTTATCACCTCATAACCGAGAAACATTTCTTTATTCGTCTAAGGATAATTTTGACTACTGTCCAGTGATCCACTCCTGGATCACTCTTGTACACCCTTGCCATATGTGACGCCCCAAGACCGATGCTCGAGAAGATTTCCAGCTATTCCGAGTTTCGCCGTGTGTTTTATTGGCTTGCTTTGTTTTTAATTGTGCATTGCATCATGTCATCATGCCATCAAGTCTTTTAATTTTTAAAACTCAACTAAATAATTTGTGTGGATCTTTGATCCATTTAAATCGAGGGAGGGATGGCTTCTCTTTATAACATATCCTCCTGATATTTATGGAGCTATTATAATAATTATTCCATTCTTTGGAATCACCTTTAACACACTTGCAATATTCCCCATGTCTTTCTACTTCAAGTTTTGACTTCAAAACTTTGCTAATAATTCTTTTCCCGTTTTTCGAGTTTGGACTTTTTAAGCACCCAATTCCTTTTCAATCCATTCGAATTATATTCAAATGAATTCCAATTCAATTCTTCAATCTTGCCCACTTATATTTTCTGGGGTCACCCTCATTTTTGTGAGTCCAGGGAATTTTACCCCATGTCCAAATTCTTTTTGTAACCCTTCCTTCTTTCCTTCTTCTCTTCTTGTTTTTTTCCTGTTTTGGGTTTTAAGGGAGAAGGGAGCCTCTGCAGCCCTAGGCCCAGCCGCAACTCGGCATGCTCCGAGCCACAGGCCCAAGGCCCAGCCGCGCCGCCTTCTAACCCTAGCTAATTGTGGCCCAATTCCCTCGTCCTCCTCTTTCTCCCTCAGTGCCGCCATAAGGGAGCGATTCCCTCGTCCTCCTCCCATCGATCCTCTCGTCCCTCTCCCTCTCTCTCGCCACACCACGCCC
>LR738710.1:352228118-352254912 GCA_902687465.1 Secale cereale
TCGCTCGCTGGACCTCGCGGCCGGCCAGAGCCTCATCCCCCTCGACGCCAGGCAGGGCAGGAACGCCGCATCGCGCCCGCGCCTCGTCTCCGCCCCGCGCTCCGCGCCGGAGCAAGCCCTGTCGCCGTCCAAGCTCCGCACCCCGCCGCCCTCGCAAACCACCAGGAAGCCCACAACCTCCGCCGCCCTGCGCGGGAGCCCAACATGCGCGCGGCCGCGCCTGTGTCCCCATCCTCGCTGTTGCCTCTTCCTCCTCCGCGCCGGGAGCCGTGAGCCGCCGCCTCGGCAACCACCAGGGCCGCCTCCCTCGGCTTCGCCTGGGTCCCCTACATTAGGACAGGTCTCGCCCCGCCAAGTCCCCACTGGACCTTCTTCCTCCTGCGCCAGATCCATGTCGTCGTCCATGCCGCCGGCAAAAGCAGCATCAGCATGTCGCCTGCTTCACCCGGTTGGATCCATGCGCCCGGAGTCAACCGCTGCTGGAGTCCCCTGGCTCCTCTGTCGCCACTGCTGGTTCTTGGGACGCCTAGAACCACCAGGTCCGGCTATGTCCCTGAAGGGCTATAGGTGTGACGCCCGAGAACGACGTCCCAGAAGATTCCAGAAGAGTTCCGAAGATTCCAGATGTTCCGGGCTGCCCGTGTGTTTCTTTTGTGCTTGTGTTTTTATTTTCGCATTGCATCATGTCATCATGCCATCATGTCATTTTAATTTTTGCATCTCAACCTAAATAAATCATGTGGGCCTTCGGTCCATTTAAATCGAGGGAAGGTGACTTCTCTTTATAACATATAAAAGCCTCCTAATAATTATGGAGCTATATTAATAATTATTCCAGTCTTTGGAATTACCCGCAACACACGTGCATAATTCCCCATGTTTATTTCACTTCAAGTTTGACTTCTATACCTTGCCTATAATTCTTTCCGTTGTTTCGAGGCTCCTCCTTTTATCTAAACTCCTTTTATTGCAAGCTAAATGTTTTAGTTTTGCACTTCCCTTTTTGTTGGAATTATTTTTGTGAGGTTGGAATTAATCCGTAAAGCCTTACAAAAATGTCCATCATTTTATTTTTTCCTTGCCTCTTTTCTTTTTATTTTTGACTCTCTCCTTTTGTCTTTTCTGCTAAGATTTTAAAAGAAGGCCTCCCTCAGGCCATCTCCTTTCTCCCCCAGGCCTCTCCTCCTCCCTCTTTTGGCCCAGGCCCCAGCGGCCCATGCTCCTCCAGGCCCGGCCCGATCTCCCCCCTAACCCTAGCTCTCGCAGTCCATCTCCCCTCGTCCCCCTCAGCCGCCGCGAGCCCCTCTTCTCTCGCTCGTGCCCGACCCCGCACCCTTCTGCCCCGCTCGATCGAACCCCTCGATCCCCTCTGGATCCCGCTTCTCCCTCTTCTCCTCTCCCATCGAGCCCTCTCGCTCGATCCCCTGCGCATGCCGCGCCAGTCTCCGACGCCAGGGCGCCTCGACTCCCTCTCCCCGCTGCCTGGTCGCGACTCCCCCTCGACCCCTTCCTCCCGCGCGGCAGGCAGCACCGCATCCCCTGCGCCCGAGCGCCTTGTGCCGGCCCTCCGTTGCCAGGGCGAGGCCCCGACGCGCCTCCTCCCGACCGCCGAGTCCTCTCGCCATCGGGTCCTCCGCCGAGCGCCCAGGGCCGCGCCGGCCAGGCCCGAGGCCTCCCCCTCGTTCTCCTCGACCAGGGCAGCGACCTCGCCGCGCCGGCCCTCTCCCTCCGGCCAGCCCCTGCCTCGGCCGCCCCGCTTCGCCCCAAGGCCGCTGGAGCACCCCTGCCGCGGCTCCTCCTCTGCCCGTCCCGTGAAGCTTCAGCCTCGCCTCCTCGTCGCGCCTGGAGCCGAGCTCTGTTGATTTCCTGCTGCCTTGGCCAGCACCGGTTCCCGCGGCCTGCTTTTGCCGTGTCTTGTTGTACTGCTGCTGCCGTGGCCTCGTGCAACCCTTGTTTTGCTGCTGTAGTTTTTGTGTTGTTCGGTTGCTTGTGTTGACCTTGACAGGGAACGCGTAAACGCCTACACGACAAGACGGCAAGACCGTAACGTCAAGTACCTCTACGGATACGTGTACATCTACGAGCCCCGTGAACGACTACATGACCAAGTACCCCTACGGCAAGTACCACTACGAACGCCGACGCGACAAGTACCTCTTCGGAAACGGAAACGCCTACGTGAACGTCTACCGTCGCCCCGAGTACAACTACCGTCGCCCGGAAACGAGAAATTCGGCAAGTACCACGACACGATGACGTGAACCACTACTTCCTCTACGTTAACGTGTTCCTCGACTCGCGGAACGACTTCTTCCACTACGTCCCTCGACGAGCTCGAACCGCCTCGAAACGCACGCTTCGAAGGTATAACCCCGAGACGACCCCGTGGATGAACGCTTGTGCTTGTTGTGTTGTATGAAATGTTTCCCGTGTGTGCTTCATGCCCGTTCCACCTTTTGTCATGTCCTCGGTTGCCTCGCCACCGACTCGTGGGAACCCGGCAACGGGATCACCCCATCATCTTGTTCAACTCGTTCACTCCACCTTTTGTTTTGCACCGGTCCCTCACCGAGTTACCGGTACCGATATGTTGCCATTGCATCATTTTCGGATCGTTGCCGTGGCACCCTTTTTCATTCCACCACGGTGACAAACACTTCATATCCTCTTAAGTCAACCTTTTAATAAAAATTGCATAAACTTGATCATGTCATCCGCATCATGTTAACAACATTAATATGTGTTTATTGTTGTTGCTTTAATAATTATTAAACATGCTCATGGGGATTTTCCGGATATGTTGTTGTTATTTTCCGGCCTCATTTAAATTGCCTAGTTAGTGTAGTTTTATTATGCTTCACCTCTTGCCATGTTAACCAACATTTAACCTTGTCTTGTAAATAACGAGAGTCAATTAAATAATTATTGTGGTGTTTCGTCAATATGCAACTCTTTGCATATTGATCTCCACTTAACTTGTAGTTTTGTTTGTGCACCTTGCCATGCCATGCATATTTAAACCGGACATGCATCATACTTGTTTGTGCATCGTGTGCCTTGTTTATGATTTGTGTGTTTACCGAGTTGTTTGTTTTCTTTCCGGTTGCTTCTCTTGTTAGCTTCGGTTTCGTTCCGGAGTTGTGAGGCTTCTTCTTCGTCTACTTCTTGGATCCGTTCTTCTCCCTTGTGGATTTCCAGGCAAGATGACCGAACCCGGATACCATTACTATCTTTGCCTATTGCTAGTAGTCTCGATCTATAGTTTTGCCTCGATGCCCATGTCTTTCTTGTCAGCCTCCTACTTGTAACCAATTGCCATGTTTAACCACCCTACCTACGCAAACCGTTGCTTGGCTAAGTACGCTTCGCTCAGCCCCTCTTATAGCATTGTTAGTTGCAGGTGAAGTTTGAAGATGCTTGCTTCATGTTGAAGTTTGGTTGGGTTATATCACACTATATATATGCTTAAAAATGAAATCATCTATATACTGGCAAGGGTGGAAGGCTAAGCCTTTTGCTTGGTGTTTTGTTCCACTCATGCCGTTAGGAACCGTATAAACCGGTGTTATGTTCCTTGATTATGCGTTCCTAACACGGTTGGGGTGTATGGGACCCCCTTGATAAACCGCTAAGTGCTAAGTCTTTTCCAGCAAGTCCCAACATTTGGTACTATTTGCCTCATAATAACAACTTAATTAATTAATTAAATTTGCATAGAGGGTCGCTCCCTCGAGGATCCTTTATTTCTACATATCAGGGGGGCCAGTGCCGATGGTGTTGGTCCCAAACGGGGGTCCTGCGGGAACCACCACGGGGAAACTCGAGGTTTGGGTCCTGTAGCATCGCCCATCCGGTCGTGGCCTGAGACGAGATACGCGCGGCTACTATCAGGGTGTCGGCACGCCGGGAGGATTTGCTGGATTAGCCTTACCTTAGTTCGGTTTAACTTGAGCACGGGATTCCGAGAATACTCGGGTCTTCCCACCTATGGAGTTGCGACTCCGCGGATCGTGGGCTTGTAATGGGTCAAGTTGGAACACCCCTGCAGGGTTTGAACTTTCGAAAGCCGTGCCCGCGGTTATGTGGCAGATAGGAGCTTGTTAATTCCGGTTGTAGATAACTTGACACAATGTTTCTAATACACTACCAGCGTGTGTACCGTGACTGTCAATTTCCGAATAGGGATTCGGGAGTTGAACACGGTGGGGTTATGTTTGACCGGCTTTAGTTAGGATCACTTCGTGATCACCTTTCGACCGATGCTCTTCTCTTCTCGCTCTCTATTATGTAAGTTAGTGCTAGTTGCTGCTGCAGACTCTTGTTTGTTCCTTCACCTCATATTTCTTTCTTCAGCCTTATCCTCACCCAAGGCTTAAATAGTCGTGTTACCCGGGAACGGGATTGCTGAGTCCTCTGTGGCTCACAGTTACTTCACAACACCAGATGCAGGTTCAGCCGAGTTTGATGCAGGAGTTGGACCCGTTCTTCACTGGGAGCTCGATGAAGCTTGTGGCCGTTGCTTGTGACGTTTCGATGTTCAGTAGTGGTTTCTACTAGGATTCGATCCTGACCTGTGGCTTTATGTTGTTTTGGTATCTTTCTTTGGATCTTCGCCCGTAGTCGGGTTGTGATGTTTTGTATGATGATTGCTTATGTATTGTATTGTGTGAAGTGGCGAGTGTAAGCCAACTATCTCCTTTTGCATTTTAATCCCTCTTTTACATGAGTTGTGCAAAGATACCAAACTTGAGATCATTCTAGGATGGACTTATGCCTTTAAGTCGTGCCTCGACACGTAGGAGGTATAACTCCATCCTGGGCATTACAAGTTGGTATCAGAGCCTTCTCCGACCTAGAAGCCCCCACTGATTGATCGAATCGTTGACGGTTGAGTCTAGGCACACACTAAAATGTTTTGAGTCCTATATTATATCGGAGAGTAGGATTTCTTTGCTTCTCATCCCCTTTCTCTCCGGTGAGGACTCCTGACGTCTACTTTTTTCTCTTCTACTTTCAAAAATTGCACCAAATTTTTTTTTAGGATCCCGCGAGTATTCTGGGATTGTTTCGATGTTCTTGTGACAAGGATATTGTTCCCGATGCCTCCTGTTACCGAGGAGTTGAGCTTCGGGGTATCATTGTAACAAGCATATCGCGGCAGTACTAAATACTTAAGACGGCCGACATCGAAAATCTCTCCTATACGGCCAGTGGCAAGATAACCCCGACATCACCCAGTACTGGGGAGGTAGTTCGAGAGTATTGCCATAGCTTGTTATAGTGGATGCTTTTCGAAGGTCCGAGGTACACAGTTTCCGAGAAAGACTGGCTATGTGTTGAAGGATGGATACACCTGGATGTAGGTTTAGAGTTGATTGCGCGGTGCTTCCCGTGTATCCCCAACACCTGATTGCATAACTGGAAACTTTCGGAAATCTATAGGTGGGTTCATCTAGTAGTTCTAGGCATTCTTCCAACGGATGCTCGATATGAAGTTTGGGGTTCTACATTGAGTGAAGTGGTTTATGGACTTGTTTTGATCGGGAGTTGCATCTTAAAGGGTCCTTGGCTATGCTGATCCGGGGATTGCAAAACCCTTTTGTAACACGTTCCATGAGCTTTCAGCACGAAGATGTCGAACGAAACTTCTATCTTGTATTTGTTCTATCTGATCCTTGTTCCTTTTTATTTACTTTTGTTCTCCGAGTGGCTTCTCGTCAAGCTGATGTACCTGCGGAATTCATTCGTTCAATCCTCTGTTCGGATGATATTGTGAAGATTAGGCGGTTACTTATCTATCCGTGTTCTTCTTTTGATTCTGGTATTCGAGTTGCTTCGATGTCAAATGTTGATTCCATACCTTTCCTAACCAGTGTTCTCATATTTCTATGGGAGTGCAGTTCCTTCTTGATCATCAAGATGGTCATGCTAAATTCTTTTTCAACCGGTGTCCATTTTGTTCATCCCAAGTTGTCTTTGTTTCCCCACCCTCCCTCCCTTTTTCTTCTTGGAGCAAGAGATTCTCAAATGAAATATCCATTTTATTCATGTGATGTTTCTTCATTCTTTTCCTTCAATGTCCTTATCCGGTGATTTATCGTGAAGATGCTCAAGAGCTTCAAGTTCATCATTATTTTGTTCTCTATTCTGCCGGTGGATGCAATTCAAGAATTCGGTGTTGATCTTATCCTTTTCCTCTTTTCACAATGCTTTCTTATTCCGGTGCACTAATTAATCATTCTCCTCTTGTTATTCTTATCCGGAGAGCTCAAGATATCTCAGAAGATTCATAATTCCATTCTTAATCCGTTCAAGCAATTTTTGAGGATTGTCATCTTACTCAAGCCATTTAATTCAACCGGTGCAATATCTCAAGCAATCTTTTTCAACGGTGATTTTCTTTAGTGGGCCCTAACCCACAGGTCTTTTCCCAGGATCTTACCTGACTCTTCTAATTATTCTGGAGTTATACTCAATTCTTTTCAAAGTGTGACGTAAGAATGATTCTCATCAGTCACATGCCTTCTCCAAGATCGCTTTCAAATTCTTTTCATCATTGGTTCAACCTTTTAAATTCTTCATGCCGGAGTGCTCAACAATTCTTATGGCATTTCCCGTCTTCATTCTCAACAGTTGAAGACCGGAGAAGAGTTTCTCTTAATCTTGGCCCGTTCTCTTGAAGATTGTGATTCTAGCTTCATGCCATCCTCATTATTGTTCCGATTGTGAGGAATCATTTTCATACCCATCCGAAGCATTTCATGAATTCTTTTCTTTGTGTTCCTCCGAAGGCCATCATTTCAGAATATTTCTTCATTCTCAGTTTTCAACTTCGTCCTCCAATATTCTTCATTGATGTCTCTTCGTTCGTCTCCATATTCTTACGGTGGTTCATTCAAGTTTACTCTTCCGTTGTTATCGTTTTAATTCATTTGTTCTTTTCTTAATTCTACCGGTGCCTTGTTGAATAATTATCCGAGCTTGTGCGAGATCTCTCTTTAATTCTTTGCAACGAGAATAAGTAGTATGCCAAATCCTTTGGTTGTCATCAATTAAATTGGTGAAGGAGATGCATGACATAATTCTTATTCTTATTCCTTCAAGGTGACTTAATTCTTTTGTCGGGAGCTTGTTCATCATATCATATCCTTGGTTCTAAGTTGTTCATCTTGTTTTCCGGAGTTCCAAGTTATTTCTATTATATCATTTCAAAGCTCCATCTAATTCATCGCAGGCCTTGAATCTTATTCTTTCCATCTTTCACTTCTCTTGCTTTCATTACTGGAGTTCTCATGGTGGTTCATCATCATTTAATTCATCCTCGAAGTCTTCTTCAAGATTCTTGTTGGAGCTCAAGCATTTTCATCATGCTTTCTAATTGCAATTCTTTCTACCTTATCTTTTCAGGTGGTGTTATGCCATTTTTGACAATTTCCCTTCATGTTTCATGATTCAAGAGTTATCAAGAATGAGATAATTAAAACCATCATTCCTTTCTCTCTAGGAGATCTTTTCAACCCTTCAATTTATTCGTTGGAGTTATCTTGGGTTGTATTTCACCTAAAAGCTTTCCCTGAGAATTGCTGCTATTATGGTGCTTATAAATGACCCAAGTTCTTCATTTATCATTCTGCTGAGATAACTCTTTCGTCTCCTTGCTGATCTCAATCAAATCAATTGTTTAAGTTAGTGGCCGGTTGTCACCTCATAACCTTGAGATATTTTCCATAAGCCCACATCAACCTTATTTGTTTCGTTGTTGATTTTTCCAACAACTCCGTTCAACCCTTCTTCGTAAGGATGCTCTTTCAATTCATTTGTCGGAGAAATTGTTTTTCTTCTCCATTCTTTTCTTTCGTTGATCTATATGCTACTCTTTCATTCCGGAGGCTTTCTGTTATTGCTCTCTCTTGACCATCATCTCGTTTTATCAAGATCATATTCTTCCTTTGCTTGTCTATCTAACCGGAGTGTTGTATTCTTCATTCTAGTTCCGTCATCTTATCTAGGTTGCCTCTCTTTTTAACCGGAGTGCTATCTGAAGCCTTCCTTACACCTTGTGCCATTCTTTTAATTGTTCCGGAGGTTGTGTGTTGTTGTTTTCATCAAGTTTCACTCCATCTTCTCTAGTTCATGTTCAATTCCTTCCATTTTAAGACGGAGTGCTGTCCAAATTCTGTCATTCTTATTCCTTGACTATACCGTTGCAGTTTCATATTCTTTTGGTTCGTAAGCTCTTGTTTCATGTCTTTCAACCTACAAGGTTCTGATAATGTTCCTTGTTCCTCCTTTTACCGGACTGTTTTCATCTTCGTTCATCTCTGTGGTATTCTTTCTTTCAACTTGTTTAACCTCTCAAGGTTCTTTGGTTTCACTCGTCTGTCAAAGAAGCAACTTTGTTTTACCTCTTCCTCTTCCGTTTTCACCCGGTGCTATCTCTAGGATCTCGGGTCGAGATCCTCTGTTAGTGTGGGAGAGTTGTGACGCCCGAGACCGACGTCCCAGAAGATTCCAGAAGAGTTCCGAAGATTCCAGATGTTCCGGGCTGCCCGTGTGTTTCTTTTGTGCTTGTGTTTTTATTTTCGCATTGCATCATGTCATCATGCCATCATGTCATTTTAATTTTTGCATCTCAACCTAAATAAATCGTGTGGGCCTTCGGTCCATTTAAATCAAGGGAAGGTGACTTCTCTTTATAACATATAAAAGCCTCCTAATAATTATGGAGCTATATTAATAATTATTCCAGTCTTTGGAATTACCCGCAACACACGTGCATAATTCCCCATGTTTATTTCACTTCAAGTTTGACTTCTATACCTTGCCTATAATTCTTTCCGTTGTTTCGAGGCTCCTCCTTTTATCTAAACTCCTTTTATTGCAAGCTAAATGTTTTAGTTTTGCACTTCCCTTTTTGTTGGAATTATTTTTGTGAGGTTGGAATTAATCCGTAAAGCCTTACAAAAATGTCCATCATTTTATTTTTTCCTTGCCTCTTTTCTTTTTATTTTTGACTCTCTCCTTTTGTCTTTTCTGCTAAGATTTTAAAAGAAGGCCTCCCTCAGGCCATCTCCTTTCTCCCCCAGGCCTCTCCTCCTCCCTCTTTTGGCCCAGGCCCCAGCGGCCCATGCTCCTCCAGGCCCGGCCCGATCTCCCCCCTAACCCTAGCTCTCGCAGTCCATCTCCCCTCGTCCCCCTCAGCCGCCGCGAGCCCCTCTTCTCTCGCTCGTGCCCGACCCCGCACCCTTCTGCCCCGCTCGATCGAACCCCTCGATCCCCTCTGGATCCCGCTTCTCCCTCTTCTCCTCTCCCATCGAGCCCTCTCGCTCGATCCCCTGCGCATGCCGCGCCAGTCTCCGACGCCAGGGCGCCTCGACTCCCTCTCCCCGCTGCCTGGTCGCGACTCCCCCTCGACCCCTTCCTCCCGCGCGGCAGGCAGCACCGCATCCCCTGCACCCGAGCGCCTTGTGCCGGCCCTCCGTTGCCAGGGCGAGGCCCCGACGTGCCTCCTCCCGACCGCCGAGTCCTCTCGCCATCGGGTCCTCCGCCGAGCGCCCAGGGCCGCGCCGGCCAGGCCCGAGGCCTCCCCCTCGTTCTCCTCGACCAGGGCAGCGACCTCGCCGCGCCGGCCCTCTCCCTCCGGCCAGCCCCTGCCTCGGCCGCCCCGCTTCGCCCCAAGGCCGCTGGAGCACCCCTGCCGCGGCTCCTCCTCTGCCCGTCCCGTGAAGCTTCAGCCTCGCCTCCTCGTCGCGCCTGGAGCCGAGCTCTGTTGATTTCCTGCTGCCTTGGCCAGCACCGGTTCCCGCGGCCTGCTTTTGCCGTGTCTTGTTGTACTGCTGCTGCCGTGGCCTCGTGCAACCCTTGTTTTGGTGCTGTAGTTTTTGTGTTGTTCGGTTGCTTGTGTTGACCTTGACAGGGAACGCGTAAACGCCTACACGACAAGACGGCAAGACCGTAACGTCAAGTACCTCTACGGATACGTGTACATCTACGAGCCCCGTGAACGACTACATGACCAAGTACCCCTACGGCAAGTACCACTACGAACGCCGACGCGACAAGTACCTCTTCGGAAACGGAAACGCCTACGTGAACGTCTACCGTCGCCCCGAGTACAACTACCGTCGCCCGGAAACGAGAAATTCGCCAAGTACCACGACACGATGACGTGAACCACTACTTCCTCTACGTTAACGTGTTCCCCGACTCGCGGAACGACTTCTTCCACTACGTCCCTCGACGAGCTCGAACCGCCTCGAAACGCACGCTTCGAAGGTATAACCCCGAGACGACCCCGTGGATGAACGCTTGTGCTTGTTGTGTTGTATGAAATGTTTCCCGTGTGTGCTTCATGCCCGTTCCACCTTTTGTCATGTCCTCGGTTGCCTCGCCACCGACTCGTGGGAACCCGGCAACGGGATCACCCCATCATCTTGTTCAACTCGTTCACTCCACCTTTTGTTTTGCACCGGTCCCTCACCGAGTTACCGGTACCGATATGTTGCCATTGCATCATTTTCGGATCGTTGCCGTGGCACCCTTTTTCATTCCACCACGGTGACAAACACTTCATATCCTCTTAAGTCAACCTTTTAATAAAAATTGCATAAACTTGATCATGTCATCCGCATCATGTTAACAACATTAATATGTGTTTATTGTTGTTGCTTTAATAATTATTAAACATGCTCATGGGGATTTTCCGGATATGTTGTTGTTATTTTCCGGCCTCATTTAAATTGCCTAGTTAGTGTAGTTTTATTATGCTTCACCTCTTGCCATGTTAACCAACATTTAACCTTGTCTTGTAAATAACGAGAGTCAATTAAATAATTATTGTGGTGTTTCGTCAATATGCAACTCTTTGCATATTGATCTCCACTTAACTTGTAGTTTTGTTTGTGCACCTTGCCATGCCATGCATATTTAAACCGGACATGCATCATACTTGTTTGTGCATCGTGTGCCTTGTTTATGATTTGTGTGTTTACCGAGTTGTTTGTTTTCTTTCCGGTTGCTTCTCTTGTTAGCTTCGGTTTCGTTCCGGAGTTGTGAGGCTTCTTCTTCGTCTACTTCTTGGATCCGTTCTTCTCCCTTGTGGATTTCCAGGCAAGATGACCGAACCCGGATACCATTACTATCTTTGCCTATTGCTAGTAGTCTCGATCTATAGTTTTGCCTCGATGCCCATGTCTTTCTTGTCAGCCTCCTACTTGTAACCAATTGCCATGTTTAACCACCCTACCTACGCAAACCGTTGCTTGGCTAAGTACGCTTCGCTCAGCCCCTCTTATAGCATTGTTAGTTGCAGGTGAAGTTTGAAGATGCTTGCTTCATGTTGAAGTTTGGTTGGGTTATATCACACTATATATATGCTTAAAAATGAAATCATCTATATACTGGCAAGGGTGGAAGGCTAAGCCTTTTGCTTGGTGTTTTGTTCCACTCATGCCGTTAGGAACCGTATAAACCGGTGTTATGTTCCTTGATTATGCGTTCCTAACACGGTTGGGGTGTATGGGACCCCCTTGATAAACCGCTAAGTGCTAAGTCTTTTCCAGCAAGTCCCAACATTTGGTACTATTTGCCTCATAATAACAACTTAATTAATTAATTAAATTTGCATAGAGGGTCGCTCCCTCGAGGATCCTTTATTTCTACATAGCAGGGGGGGCCAGTGCCGATGGTGTTGGTCCCAAACGGGGGTCCTGCGGGAACCACCACGGGGAAACTCGAGGTTTGGGTCCTGTAGCATCGCCCATCCGGTCGTGGCCTGAGACGAGATACGCGCGGCTACTATCAGGGTGTCGGCACGCCGGGAGGATTTGCTGGATTAGCCTTACCTTAGTTCGGTTTAACTTGAGCACGGGATTCCGAGAATACTCGGGTCTTCCCACCTATGGAGTTGCGACTCCGCGGATCGTGGGCTTGTAATGGGTCAAGTTGGAACACCCCTGCAGGGTTTGAACTTTCGAAAGCCGTGCCCGCGGTTATGTGGCAGATGGGAGCTTGTTAATTCCGGTTGTAGATAACTTGACACAATGTTTCTAATACACTACCGGCGTGTGTACCGTGACTGTCAATTTCCGAATAGGGATTCGGGAGTTGAACACGGTGGGGTTATGTTTGACCGGCTTTAGTTAGGATCACTTCGTGATCACCTTTCGACCGATGCTCTTCTCTTCTCGCTCTCTATTACGTAAGTTAGTGCTAGTTGCTGCTGCAGACTCTTGTTTGTTCCTTCACCTCATATTTCGTTCTTCAGCCTTATCCTCACCCAAGGCTTAAATAGTCGTGTTACCCGGGAACGGGATTGCTGAGTCCTCTGTGGCTCACAGTTACTTCACAACACCAGATGCAGGTTCAGCCGAGTTTGATGCAGGAGTTGGACCCGTTCTTCACTGGGAGCTCGATGAAGCTTGTGGCCGTTGCTTGTGACGTTTCGATGTTCAGTAGCGGTTTCTACTAGGATTCGATCCTGACCTGTGGCTTTATGTTGTTTTGGTATCTTTCTTTGGATCTTCGCCCGTAGTCGGGTTGTGATGTTTTGTATGATGATTGCTTATGTATTGTATTGTGTGAAGTGGCGAGTGTAAGCCAACTATCTCCTTTTGCATTTTAATCCCTCTTTTACATGAGTTGTGCAAAGATACCAAACTTGAGATCATTCTAGGATGGACTTATGCCTTTAAGTCGTGCCTCGACACGTAGGAGGTATAACTCCATCCTGGGCATTACAATAGGACCCTCTTCGTGTCCAAGTGACGCCAAGATGCACCCATGGAATTTTGCCAAGTGCCGAGATGACCGTGTACCTCTACGCCCGAAGACGTTGGATGCACCAAGTTCATGACCGATACGTGTACGACTACCGTCGACCTCGTGGATGCCAAGTTCATCTACCTCCGTCTCCGGAATCGCCAAGACGCCAAGTACCCCTACCGACGACCAAAGAACGACTACGTACCGAAACATCAAGTTCATTTACGAAAACGTGTATGACCGTCGTCGAGACCGCAAGCACCACTAAATCGATGTGTACGACTACCGTCGACCCTCGAGGGCACCGTGAGTGTCAAGTTCGACTACCGCCGACGTGTACCACTACCACCGAGAGTACCACTACTTCCCTCGACGACTTGTTCCACCCCGAAAACGCTCGCTTCGAAGGTATAACCCCGAGACGATGCCCGTGGACGAATGCTTGTTGTATGAGATGTCCTCCTTGTTTGCACCGCGTCCGAAGTGCCCTTGCTTGCCTTGCCACCGCACGTGGGAACCCGGTTACCGGGAGCGCCCCATCATCTTGCTTGACACGTTCACGCCACCTTTTCTTTTGCATCGGCATCTTGACGAGTTATCGGATCATCGGAACGTTGCCGTGGCACCGTTTCCATTTTCGCCGCCCGGGCACCCCTTTCTTTCCACCATGGTGGCAAATGCTTCCTAACATGTTCTTGTCAATTGTTAATAAAAATTGCATAAAACTTGAAAATGTCATACGCATCATGATAACAACATTAAAATGTTTAAATTCTTGAGTGCTTTAAAAATTGCTAAATGATATGGGGTTTTACCGGAATTGTTGTTGTTGTTTTCGGCCTCATTTAAAATGCCTAGATAGCTAGTTTACACTTGCTTCACCTCTTGTCGTGTTAACAAACATTTGATCTTGTCTTGTAATTAAACGAGAGTTAACTCAATAAATAAAATGTGGTGTTTCGTCAATATGCAACTCGTTACATATTGAGCTCCACTTAACTTGTAGTATTGCTTGTGCACCTTGCCATGCCATGCATATTTAAACCGGACATGCATCATACTTGTTTGTAAATCATGCCATGGTTATGATATGCGTGTTTACCATGTTGTTTGCTTCTTTCCGGTTTGCTTCTCTCATTAGCTTCGGGTTCGTTCCGGAGTTGTGAGGATTTGTTCGACTACTTCTAGGACTCGTTCTTCTTCTTTGCGGAATCCCAGGCAAGATGACCATTCCCCGATATCACCTCCATTTTTGCCTATGCTAGTTGTCTCGCTCTTTAGATATGCCTCGATGCCTATTCATGTTTGTCAGCCTCCTATTGTTACCATGAAACCTCTAACCTTGACACCTTCCCAGCAAAACCTTTGTTTGGCTATGTTACCCGCTTGCTCAGCCCCTCTTATAGCGTTGCTAGTTGCAGGTGAAGATGAAGATTTTTCCATGTTGGAACTTGTTGTTGGAATATCACAATATATCTTATACATATTAACACACCTATATACTTGGCAATGGGTGGAAGGCTTGGCCTTTTGCTCGGTGTTTTGTTCCACTAATGCCACCTTAGGAACCAATAAACCGGTGTTTTGTTCCTTGATTTTGCATTCCTAACACAGTTGGGGTTTATGGGCCCCCCTCGATAATTCGCACTGCTTAAAGCTTTTCCAGCAAGGCCCAACTTTGGTTTTAATTTGCCTCATAACAAAAAACTTAATTATATAATTGCATAGGGGGTCATGTCCCAGGGTTCTTAATTCTACATAACAGGGGGGGCCAGTGGTGATGGTGTTGGTCCCAAACGGGCAACCTGCGGGGCCACCACGCGGAAACTCGAGGTCTGGCTCCCGTAGCTTGTCCCATCCGGTCGTGGACTGAGACGAGATACGCACGGCTACTATCAGGGTGTCGGCACGCCAGGAGGTCTTGCTGGATTAGTTTTACCTTTGTCGAAATATATTGAGCATGGGATTCCGAGAATACTCGGGTCTTCCCAATTTGGAGTTGCGACTCCGCAGATCGTGAGCTTGTGATGGGCTAAGTTGGGACACCCCTGCAGGGTTTTGATCTTTCGAAAGCCGTGCCCGTGGTTATGTGGCAGATAGGAATTTGTTAATATCCGGTTGTAGATAACTTGACACCATATCATTAAGAATAAACTACCTGTTTGAGTAACCGTGGTGGTCTCTTTCCGAAGGGCTTCGGGAAGTGAACACGCTGGGGTTATGTTTGATCGTGAGTAGCTAGGATCACTTCTTGATCAACTTGGCGATCGTTGGCACTTGTTCTCTTCTCGCTCTAAACTCGTAAGCTAGTGCTTACTGCTTGCTGCAAACACTTTAATAGCCTTCCCTCACCTAAGGCTTTGGTAGTTTTGATACCCGGGAACGGGATTGCTGAGTCCTCTATGGCTCACAGATTCGACACACACCAGATGTAGGTACAACTGAGTATGACGCAGGAGAAGGACAAGAACTTCACTGGGAGTTCGATGAAGAGCTTGGCCATTTGTATGTGACGTTTTCGACGATCAGAAGTGGTTCCTACTAGGGGCGATCAAGCCTTGTGTTTTGGTATCTTTCGCATTTGGATTTTCGTCCGTAGTCGGACCCTGTGTTATTGGATCATGTATGCTATTGTATTCATTGTGTGACGTGGTGAGTGTAAGCCAACTATAATTTTACAATTTCATCCCTGAATTTTACATGAGATGTCCAAAGATACCATACTTGAGATCATTCTAGTATGCGCTTATGTCTTTAAGTCGTGCCTCGACATGTGGGAGACATAGTCGCATACTGGGCGTTACAAGTTGGTATCAGAGCCTTCTTCGACCTAGGAGCCCCCTGATTGATGGAATCGTTGACAGTTGAGTCTAGGCACACACACAAAATGTTTTGAGTCCTATATATATATCGGAGAGTAGGATTCCTTTTTATTCCTCATCCCTTTCATCGCTTTGGTGAGGACTCCTGGCGTTGTTTTACCTTCACTATTCTCAAAATTTCACCAAATGTTTTTTAGGATCACGCGGGTATTGTTTGGATTGTTCCGATATCTTTGTGATGAGAACATCTTTCTCGATGCCTCCTGTCATTTAGGGGTTGTGGTAGTGTCCCGGAGAGTTGAGCTTCGAGGTGTTGTCGTCACAAATGTATCGTAGCGGTTCTAGAATACTTAAGACGGCCGACATCGAAAACTCTTCTATGCGGTTAGTGGTGAGATAACCCCGATGTCACCCAGTACTGGTGGGATAGTTCGGGAGTATTGCCACAGCTAGTATAGCGGATGCGTTTCGAAGCTCCGAGGTAAACAGTTTCCGAAGATGACTGGTTATGTGCTGACGGATGGATACAGCTGGATGTAGGTTTAGAGTTGAGTGCGCAGTGCTTCTGATGAGGACATGACTACCTTGGATACGACCAAAAATATTGCATACATGTATATTTGTGAGGTGATTTCTAATGCAAATTATGCAACAATTTATTTATGTCATCCAGAACAAAAATACTTCACAGACTTTTGTGCCATGTCTAATTCCAGGTGTATGGGACATTTGTACAATCCACATATGAAGATAAGGGAAAAAGAAAAGTTTAGGTGTTGTTTAAAAAGTTCTCTCACGTCACTTTTGGGCTAAGAGAAGATAGAGTCCAAGTCTCTCACGTTCTGCATCCAGATTCGGACTGCACAGACATACCTGACTCAAAACGGCAAGAACTCCTTCATACGGACTCCGAATTGGGTGTTTCTTTTTTTGTTGGAAACTAGATTTCGTACACTTTCCAACCCAATTGGATTCACCTTCAAATTCGTCCTGAGCGTTGAGATATCGACGAAACAATCTGACGCTGCAGCAGAATCCGAGTCAAACTACAAGTCCAAAGGTGTTGCATCACCTCCACTTGGGCCCATGAGCCTTGTACGACGTAGGGTTATTTTTAGGCTGCCTTGGGATGTCCTTCCACCTCCTTGGCCGCCACCCCTTGCTCCTATATAAGTAGATCCATCTAGTAGCTTTTTCTTTGGGATTTGTTTAGTCAAAAGTTAGCCATTGCAACTTCGTGTACTTTGTTTGTGTCCAACGACCAGACCAAGACCGCTTAAGGATCCCCACCTTTATCAATACTTCATCTATATTTGCAATATTCAGATTGCTTTATCATATTCTTGCTTGTTCTTCGATTGCATGCAGGAACTGACCTTCGTGGTCAGGCTGATCGTGCTTCTGGCATTGTCAGTAACCCCTGGAGATTGGTTTAGTGATTGCTAAGGCGCAACGTCATGCACGTTTGTAGTCGGATCGTCAAAGTCGTCTCCACCAAATCGATAGTTACCATCTCATCGAAAGACGGGACACCTTTGCCTCTATCAAGTGGTATCAGTTTTCAGGTTGCTCGACCACCTCATCCATCAATTTCCACCTCGTGCTACCCATCGTTCATTGTCACAATCATACTTGAAGTCGTTCGCATCTTTGCTTGATCCAATCTGCATCTTATCTAGTTTGTCTTAGAAAGAGGGAGAAAGAAAAAAAGACAGAGAAAAAAAAGTAAAAAAAAAAAGAGGAGAGAAAGAAAAAGAAAAAAAAAGTGTGAGAAAAAAGAAAAAGAAAAAGAAGAAAAAGAAAGTTGGAGAGAGAGTTGTTGTATATTCTGCTTGGCAGTTGTTTTCATCATTATCTTTACTGCCGTTGTGATCTTCACTTATATCTTGTTGTTCAGAGCTGCTTCGTATCCTTTACTGATGCTAGTTGTGCTACACCGTGACCTCATTAGTGTTCTAGGCTCGCGTCTCTAGTCCGATCTAGCCTAGGACCAGCACAGTACCGTCGTTGAGCGTTTATTCAACATTGCATCTCTGAATTGATTATTGTTAATCTTTTGCTACCATATATAGCCAACCCAGCTCCACATATTTCTACACCATGCATATTTACGTTTCACCTGGCAATCGCTTTACTCAATCTTTGGAGTAATTTGACACCGCTGGTTGCCTATCACCACCTGCTGCATGGTAAGAACTTGTAAGATATTGATATTTGCTTTACTGTGAGCGCTTTACCACCACATCCTAGTAGTTCATAGGAACATTATTCTCGAATTTGTTTCTTGTTTCTACTAATCATGACAGGTACCGAAGACAGAAGTTCTTGGACGACGGATACATCTTCACCCCTCTATCCCCAACCCCAGATTGCATAACCGGAAAGCTTCAGGAATTAATAGGTAAGTTTCAAGTAGCTCGTAGGTAATCTTCCAACGGGTGCATGATATGAGGTTTGGGGTTCAACATCTAGTGAAGAGGTTTCATGGGCGTTGTTCCAATTGGGAGTTGCATCTTAAAGGATCCTTGGCTATGCTGATCCGGGGATTGCAAGACCCTTTGTAACACGTGCCATGGGGCATTCAGCACGAACATGTGGGACGAAGCTTCTATCATGTATTTGTTCCATCGGCACCTTGTTGTTTTTATTTTATCTTTTGTTCTCCCAAGTGGCTTCTCGACAAGTTGATGTACCATTAAGCATATGGAATTCATTCGTTCAATTGTCTCTTCGAATGATATTGTGAAGATTATGTTGCAACATGTCTATCCGTTGTTTTTGTTTTGATTCTGGTATTCGAGTTGCTTCAACGTCAAGTGTTGATTCCATACCTTTCCTAATCGGTGTTCTCATATTTCTATGGGAGTTCTAGTGCTTCTTGATCATCGAGATTACTATGTTAAATTCTTTTCAACCGGCGTGCTTCTCTTCAAGTTAATCAGATCTGTTCATCATTTGCAAGATCAACTCTCTATCTTTTCTCAATGGTGTTCACTCCAGTCATCCCAAATTGTCTTTGTTTTCCCCACCCTCCCACCCTTTTCTTTGTGGAGCCAGAGCCCTTAATCAAGTGTCCTTATATTCTTGTGATGCCTCTTCATCAATCTTCTTTAATGTTTCATCTGGTGTTTTCTCGTGAAGATGCTCAGGAAACTTCAAGTTCATCATTCTTTTGTTCGCAAATTCTGTCGGTGGATGTAATTCAAGATTGGTGTCGATCATATCTGTTCCTCTTGTTTCACATGTTTTCCGTGTTGGAATTTCTTATCCAAGGCTCTCTTATTTCTTTATATCTCTTTATTCATATCCGGAGTGTTGAAGATATCTCAGAAGATTCGTGTTTCAATTCTTAATCCGTTTAAGCTATTTTGAGGTTTTATTACCTCATCCATGCCATTTAATTCTTCCGCTGCTTTGTTCAAGTATTGTTTAATCAGTCTGCGATCTCTTCGTTCTCTTGTATCTAATTTTCCTCAAGTGCTTATTCTTCCCGGTGGATTATTCTTTTTCATCACCCGGTTTCAATTCTTATGGTCGTTAATTCAAGATTACTCTTCCGTTGTGATCGTATCAATTCATCCATTCTTTCTGAAATCCTACCAGTGATTCGTTGAATACGCTCTCAAGATTGTGCGAGATCACTCTTTAATTCTTGCAACAGGAATAAGTAGTATGCCAAATCCATTTCTTATTGTCAATTTAAATTGATGAAGGATATGCATAACATAATTCTTATTCTAGCTTCTTACAAGAGATTAATCCCTTCCTTTGGAGTTTGTTCAGGAGGAATAAATTCTTGGTTTCAAGTTGTTTGTCTTGTTTCCCGGTGTTCTAAGCTCTCTCAATTTTCTCATCGCGAAGATCCATCTAATCGTCGCAGGCCTTGAATCTTGTTCTTTCATCTTTCACTTCTCATCCTTTCATTACCGGAGTTCTTCATGGTGGTTCATCATGATTTAATTCATCCTCGAAGTCTTCATCAAGATTCTTGTTGGAGCTCAAGTATTCTTCTTCATGCATTTTGAAGTGCAATTCCTGCTCCCTTATCTTTTGAGGTGGTGTTATGCCATTCTTGACAATTTCCCTTCATGTTTCATGATTCACAAGTTGTCAAGAATGAGATATTTAAAACTATCATTTTCCTTGTTCAGGAGATCTTTTCAACCCTTCAATTTCCTCGTTGGAGTTAACTTGGGTTATAATTCACCTAAAGCTTCCCCTAATGATTGTTGCTATTATGGTGCTTATAAATGACCCAACTTCTTCTTCTATTCCTCCGATGATATTATTTTTTTCATCTCTTTGGTGCTCTCAATCAAATCAATTGTTTCTGTTAGTGGCAGAATATCACCTAAAGTTTTGAGATGTTTTCCATAAGCCCACATCAAGCTTATTCTTTTCGTTGTGGAATTTCCAACAACTCCGTTCAACCCTTCTTTGTAAGGATGATTTTCAAATTCATTTGTGGGAGAAGTTGTCATTTTCTTCTACGTTCATTTCTTTCATTGATCTATATTCTATTCTTTCATTCTGGAGGCATTGTGATGTTACTCTCTTCGTCCCGTCATCTTGTTTTGTCAAGATCTTGTTCCTTTCCTTTCTGGTCCATTTAACAGGAATGTTGTGTCCTTCATTCAAGTTCTATCTTGTTATCAAGTTTTGCCTCTCTTTTCAATCGGAGTGTTGTCTGAGATATTTCTTACCCTTGTGACATTCTTTTATTTGTTCCGGAGGCAGTGTATTGTTGATTTCATCAAAGATCATCCAATCTTCTCAAGCTCATGTTAATTCCTTCCATTTTCAGACGGAGTGTTGTCCAAATTCTGCCATTCTTATTCCTTGGCTATACCGTTGCGGTTCATGGTCTTTTGGCTCATGAGCTCTTTTTCATGCCTTTAAATCTACAAGTTTCCCATAAAGTTCCTTGTTCCTCTTTGCTAACAGAGTGTTTCCAAGCTCTTTCTTCGCCGTTGTATTCTTTCTTACAATTTGTTCAACCTCAAGGTGCGTGGTTTCACTCGTTTGTCGAAGAAGCAACTTTGCTTTACCTCTTCCTTTACCCTCTTCTATCCGGTGCCATCTCTAGGATCTCGGGTCGAGATCCTCTGTTAGTGTGGGAGAGTTGTGACGCCCCAAGACCGATGCTCGAGAAGACTTCCAGCTATTCCAAGTTTCGCCGTGTGTTTTATTGGCTTGCTTTGTTTTTAATTGTGCATTGCATCATGTCATCATGCCATCAAGTCTTTTAATTTTTAAAACTCAACTAAATATTTTGTGTGGATCTTCGATCCATTTAAATCGAGGGAGGGATGACTTCTCTTTATAACATATCCTTCTGATATTTTATGGAGCTATTATAATAATTATTCCATTCTTTGGAATCACCTTTAACACACTTGCAATATTCCCCATGTCTTTCTACTTCAAGTTTTGACTTCAAAACTTTGCTAATAATTATTTTCTCTTTTTCGGGGTTCCTCCAAAAACCTCAACATTATTTGGACTTTTTAAGCACCCAATTCCTTTTCAATCCATTTGAATTATATTCAAATGAATTCGAATTCAATTCTTCAATCATGTCCACTTATATTTTCTGGGGTCACCCTCATTTTTGTGAGTCCAGGGAATTTTACCCCATGTCAAAATTCTTTTTGTAACCCTTCCTTCTTTTCCTTTTCTCTTGTTTTTTTCCTGTTTTGGGTTTTAAGGGAGAAGGGAGCCTCTACAGACCAAGGCCCAGCCGCAACTCGGCCTGCTCCCAACAATAGGCCCAAGGCCCAACCGCGCTCCCTCCAAACCCTAGCTAACCGTGGCCCGATTCCCTCGTCCTCCTCTTTCTCCCTCAGCGCCGCCAAAAGGGAGCGATTCCCTCGTCCTCCTCCCATCGATTCTCTCATCCCTCTTCCTCTCTCTCGCCACACCACGCCCCCCCCCCCCGGCTCGCTCGCTGGACCTCGCCACCGGCCAGAGCCTCATTCCCCTCGACGCCAGGCAGGGCAGGAGCGCCGCATCGCGCCCGCGCCTCATCTCCGCCCCGCGCTCCGCGCCGGAGCAAGCCCCGTCCCCATCCAAGCTCTGCACCCCGCCGCCCTCGCAGACCACCAGGAGGCCCGCGACCTCCGCCGCCCTGCGCGGGAGCCCAACACGCGTGCGGCCGTGCCTGTGTCCCCGCCCTCGCCGTCGCCTCTTCCTCCTCCGCGTCGGGCGCCGTGAGCCGCCGCCTCGGCAACCACCAGGGCCCCTCCCTCGGCTTCGCCCGGGTCCCCTGCATCAGGCCAGGCCGCGCCCCGCCAAGTCCCTGCTGGACCTTCTTCCTCATGCGCCAGATCCATGCCGCCGGCAACAACAGCATCAGCACGTCCCCTGCTTCACCCGGTTGGATCCATGCGCCCGGAGTCAACCGCTGCTGGAGTCCCCTGGCTCCTCTGCCGCCGCTGCTGGTGCTCGAGACGCCTAGAACCAGCAGGTCCAGCTAAGTCCCTGAACGGCTATAGGACCCTCTCCGTGTCCAAGTAACGCCAAGATGCACCCATGGAATTTGTCCAAGTACCGAGACGACCGTGTACCTCTACGCCCGAAGACGTTGGATGCACCAAGTTCGTGACCGATACGTGTACGACTACCGTCGACCTCGTGGACGCCAAGTTCATCTACCGCCGTCTCCGGAATCGCCAAGACACCAAGTATCCCTACCGATGACCAAAGAATGACTACGTACCGAATCATCAAGTTCATCTACAAAAACGTGTAAGACTGTCGTCGAGACCGCAAGCACCACTACATCGACGTGTACGACTACCGTCGACCCTCGAGGGCACCGTGAGCGTCAAGTTCAACTACCGCCGACGTGTACCACTACCACCGCGAGTACCACTACTTCCCTCGATGACTTGTTCCACCTTGAAAACGCTTGCTTCGAATGTATAACCCCGAGACGATGCCCGTGGACGAATGCTTGTTGTATGAGATGTCCTCCTTGTTTGCACCGTGTCCGAAGTGCCCTTGCTTGCGTTGCCACCGCACGTGGGAACCAGGTTACCGGGAGCGCCCCATAATCTTGCTTGGCACGTTCACGCCACCTTTTCTTTTGCATCGACATCTCGACGAGTTGTCGGATCATCGGAACTTTCCGTGGCACCGTTTCCATTTTCGCCACCGTGGCACCCCTTTCTTTCCACCATGGTGGCAAATGCTTCCTAACATGTTCTTGTCAATTGTTAATAAAAATTGCATAAAACTTGAATATATCATCCGCATCATGATAACAACATTAAAATGTTTAAATTCTTGAGTGCTTTAAAAATTGCTAAATGATATGGGGTTTTACCAGAATTGTTGTTGTTATTTTCGGCCTCATTTAAAATGCCTAGATTGCTATTTTACACTTGCTTCACCTCTTGGCGAGCAAACAAACATTTAATCTTGTCTTGTAAATAAACGAGAGTCAACTAAATAAATAAAATGTGGTGTTTCGTCAATATGCAACTCGTTGCATATTGAGCTCCACTTAACTTGTAGTATTTCTTGTGCACCTTGCCATGCCATGCATATTTAAACCGGACATGCATCATACTTGTTTGTGCATCATGCCATGGTTATGATATGTGTGTTTACCATGTTGTTTGCTTCTTTCCGGTTTGCTTCTCTCGTTAGCTTCGGGTTCGTTCCGGGGTTGTGAGGATTTGTTCGACTACTTCTTCGTCTCGTTCTTCTTCTTTGCGGAATCCCACGCAAGATGACCATTCCTCGATATCACCTCTATCTTTGCCTATGCTAGTTGTCTCGCTCTTTAGAAATGCCTCGATGCCTATTCCTGTTTGTCAGCCTCCTATTGTTGCCATGAAACCTCTAACCTTGACACCTTCCCAGCAAAACCTTTGTTTGGCTATGTTACCCGCTTGCTCAGCCCCTCTTATAGAGTTGCTAGTTGCAGGTGAAGATGAAGATTGTTCCATGTTGGAACTTGTTGTTGGAATATCACAATATATCTTATACATATTAACACACATATATACTTGGCAATGGGTGGAAGGCTTGGCCTTTTGCTCGGTGTTTTGTTCCACTCATGCCACCTTAGGAACCAATAAACCGGTGTTATGTTCCTTGATTTTGTATTCCTAACACGGTTGGGGTTTATGGGCCCCCTTCGATAATTCGCACTGCTTAAAGCTTAATTAATTAATTGCATAGGGGGGTCATGTCCCCGGGTTCTTAATTCTACATAACAGGGGGGCCAGTGCTGATGGTGTTGGTCCCAAACGGGAAACCTGCGGGGCCACCATGGGGAAACTCGAGGTCTGGCTCCCAAAGCTTGTCCCATCCGGTCGTATCCTGAGACGAGATGCGCACGGCTACTATCAGGGTGTCGGCACGCCGGGAGGTCTTGCTGGATTAGTTTTACCTTTGTCAAAATATCTTGAGCACGGGATTTCGAGAATACTCGGGTCTTCCCAATTTGGAGTTGCGACTCTGCAGATCGTGAGCTTGTGATGGGCTAAGTTGGGACACCCCTATAGGGTTTTGATCTTTCGAAAGCCGTGCCCGCGGTTATGTGGTCGATGGGAATTTTTTAATATCCGGTTGTAGATAACTTGACACCATATCCTTAAGAATACACTACCTGTGTGAGTAACCGTGATGGTCTCTTTCTGAAGGGCTTCGGGAAGTGAACACGGTGGGGTTATGTTTGATCGTGAGTAGCTAGGATCACTTCTTGATCAACTTGGCGGTCATTGGCACTTGTTCTCTTCTCGCTCTAAATTCGTAAGCTAGTGCTTAGTGCTTGCTGCAAACACTTTAATAGCCTTCCCTCACCTAAGGCTTTGGTAGTTTTGATACCCGGGAACGGGATTGCTGAGTCCTCTGTGGCTCACAGATTCAACACACACCAGATGCAGGTACAACTGAGTACGACGTAGGAGATGGACAAGAACTTCACTGGGAGTTCGGTGAAGAGCTTGGCCATTTGTATGTGACGTTTTCGACGATCAGTAGTGGTTCCTACTAGGTGCGATCAGGCCTTGTGTTTTGGTATCTTTCGCATTTGGATTTTCGTCCGTAGTCAGACCCTATGCTATTTGATGATGTATGCTATTGTATTCATTGTGTGACGTGGCGAGTGTAAGCCAACTATCATTTTACAATTTCATCCCTGAATTTTACATGAGATGTGCAAAGATACCATACTTGAGATCATTGTAGTATGCGCTTATGTCTTTAAGTTGTGCCTCGACACGTGGGAGACATAGATACATACTGGGCGTTACACCATACACGTGGCAAGGCACACATTAGGTCTGGTACACAGCATGGCATGCTTTATAGAACCTATGGCTGAGGCATAGGGAATGACTTTCATTCTCTCTCTGTTTTTCTGTCGTGGTCGGGCTTTTAGTCTTACTCAACTTCATACCTTACAACTCAGGCAAGAACTCGTTCTTTGACTGATCCATTTTTGAACTCCTTCAAAATCTTATGACGGTGTGTACTCATCGAAATTCTTATCAAGCATCTTGATCTATCTCTATAGATCTTGATGCCCAATATGTAAGCAGCTTCACCGAGGTCTTTCTTTGAAAAACTTCTTATTCAAATATCCTTTTATGCTATCCAGAAATTCTATATCATTTCCAATCAACAATATGTCATCCACATATAATATCAGAAATGCTGCAGAGCTCCCACTCACTTTCTTGTAAATACAGGCTTCACCGTAAGTATGTATAAAACCATATGCTTTGATCACCTCATCAAAGGGTATATTCCAACTCCGAGATGTTAGCACCGGTCCATAGATGGATCGCTAGATCTTGCGCACTTTTTTAGCACCTTCAGGATCGACAAAACCTTCTGGTTGCATCATATACAACTCTTTTTTCAAAAATCCATTACGGAATGCAGTTTTGACATCATTTGGCAGATTTCATAATCATGAAATGCGGCAATTGCTAACATGATTCAAACAGACTTAAGCATCGCTACGGGTGAGAAAGTCTCATCGTAGTCAACTCCTTGAACTTGACACAAAACTTTTTTGCATAATTTGCTTTTACTTGGAGTTGGTTTTTCTCACTATGATTTTAATTGCTCTTCAAGGTCAACATAGCCCCACCTTCTATACTTCATCTCCTTGCTCCAAACTTCTGCCCAATGATCATACCATGTGTATAGAACAGCATAGTATTTTCTTACGAAAATAATTTGGCCGGAAAGTATTTTCTGAATTTAGTTTTCCAAAAAAAAACCTGAAATGAGGTTTGCAATTCAAGTACTTGATTTGGGGTGTGAAAAATATTCCAAAGGATATATCTGAATCCTATTAGGTATAGGACTCCCATAAACCACAAAACTATAATTTTAAAGGTTATTTTCCTATTTTATTTAAAGGCTTTCTCTTTAGGACAGAAATGGTCTTTAATAAGATAAAATTATTTTAATGTTTCAAAAATATTTGAGAAAATTTAGGGAAACTCATAGGACATATATTGTCCTTATATAAGAGTTTCAAAACATGGTCATGTTCAAAATATTAGAGAAATCCCTCAAAAACCCTTTCTGGATATTTCAAGCTTTTGAAATATTTACAGAGGAAATATTTTCTAAAAATTCCAGGAAAATTCTAGCAAGTCACATATGCATAATATGATGACCTTGCAAAGTTCTAGCTCAATCCAAATGGTTTTGGTTCAGAAAAGTGCCCCAAAACCATCTCTGTTCAGATTCAAATTTGAACAACTTTACACTAGCAACTATTTCCAAATACCCCAAACTTTGTGGACATGCTCACAACCGCAAATGGTGATAGTGCACCAAGTGGTACATCAAGGGGAATGGTTTTGCATGACTAGATCTTGATAAATGCCTTTTTGTTGATTTCTAGGGTTTATAGAAGTTGCATTGGCAACTTTGCCCAAATGAGCACAAAATTGGTGGAAGGGCCAAATTATATGTGCCATTTCATCCTGCGGAGTCTCATGCCAAATGGAATCCATTTTCTTGCCCTAACCAGCAACAAACACTTTCTGCTCTTTTTCCAAACCCACTACTTTGACTTCTTCCACTAATCCAATTGGGCCCAAGTTTTTACCACAACCTCACCAAACCCTCCTCTACCTCCAGTAGCAATGGTTGCATCTCAGATGAATAATTGAGGGGTGAAACCACCTCTTTTACCCCTCTGGACAGCCCTTGCACCCCTCTTTCTCAACCCC
>LR738710.1:352255066-352299395 GCA_902687465.1 Secale cereale
CCCTCTCATTCTAGAAGCTCTCCAGAGCATCCTATGCCTTCCCCCTATTGTTTACTCCTCCCTGGCACTACCAGACATCAGTGGCCACGTCCACGGCCACTAAACAATGCCAGTGTCGGCCATATGCGTGCTCTGGAGCGCGCTACAGTGCGCTCTGGCACTGTAGCCGCCCCTGGCCAAGCGCATCCGGCCACGTCGGCTCTCCCCTCATGCCCGACGAGGCGCGTCGGCGTCCACAACACGCCATGGCCTAGTCCCCTTCCTCCTTCTCCCTCCCCTCGCCCCAGCTCACACGCACGATGGCCGCCCGAGCGCACCAGTGAGCACGCTCACACGTGCGACCCCTCTAGCACCGCTCTGCCCTCTCTCTCCCTTCCCCCAGCACTAGACCAACCTCAAAAACGCCGCAGACACGCCCCGATGAGCCCCCGTGGCCTCTGACGACTGCAACAAGCTCGTCGGCACACATCTCCTCAATGGACCGCCGCCCGCCTATTTAAAGGCCACCCCGAGCCTCTCCCTCTCCACCACTCGCCTCTTCGGCCTCCAAATTAGCCCCCATGCACCTCTATCTCTCCTCCAGAAGCCCTCGAGCTCGAGATCGAGCTCGAGCTCCACAACGGCGGCTCGCCGTCGTCCACTCGGTACAAGCCATTTCTGCCGCTCCTAAGCCCTGATCTGGAACCCCCACATTCCACTGACATTTTCCCCTCTCCTTCTCCGTTCTTTTGCAATCGGAAACGGCCGAAACGACTGACGCCCGAAGCTCCATCGTCGTGCCTCCTCGTCGATGGCGAACCAGGCAGCTCCGGCGACCACCTCCACCACCATTCGAATGGCGACACCTTCCTGAGTCCAACCCTGCCCTCCGCTTGCCTCATCGTGCCCTACATCGCCGCCGGTGAGCTCGTCGGCCGTCTGGACTCATGGTTAGGGATGACAGGTGGGCCCCGCCTGTCAGCCTCTCTCTCTCTCTCTCTCTCTCACCTCCCCTCTCTCCCACTGGCTGTTGTGCCCTGCCCTTCATGTTTGAAAACCTGGCGCGCGCGCTGGCTCGCTTGGGCTGCCTCTCCCTCTGGGCCTGCTGCGCTGCGGCTGTTCTGGCCCAGCTGGCACAGTGCCCTTTTTCCTTTTCTTTTCTGTGCAAATTTGCAAAAATTCCACAGGTCAAAATATTGATCCAAATTAATTAATTCCAGCTCCTAAAATCTTATAATAATCCCACCTATTAAATGATGTATCTTTCATACATGTTCATCAACCTTTCATGTACTGTTCAAATTTGTATTGAAATTTGAGCAATAAACTCTCTGTTTCAAAATCTTCTACTTTGTCCCTCTAGCTCAGAATCCAAAACTAAGAATTTTCCCCTTCTTAGCTTTCCTCCTAGTATTTTACAAAAATAAGTTGACATTTTTCTAAGCACTTTGACTTTTCTGTTTTTAATATTGCCTTTTTCTGTTATTTTCTTGCGGCAATTAGATCCCGTACTCGACGAAGTTGCTTGAGAAGAAGGAGGGGAAGGAGGATTTGAAGACTTTGAAGACCAAGCCAATCAAGGTAAACAGCCCTTTGCCATAACACCCCTCTTGTTCATCGGTACCCTTTTTCCGATTGCATGATGATGAAAAACGACGGTGGTGAACTTGTTGTGAACCACCACATGATGCATACCCCTTCTCATGACTCTACCTTGTGCATGGGTGCAATGTCAAAAGATTAGATAATGATACATAATGTTGCATGTGCACCATGAACTCTTCGTGTTCACATTTCTTCGAAAACCTCATCGGGTGCACCTAATGCCCGTGGGTGATGTTGAACCAAGGTCACCACTTGACGAAGAAGTGGTGTACCAAAGAGAGCTTTTGGTGTGTGTGTAAAATGATGGATTAGATTTATGTGTGATTACCAACCCAACCAAACATGTGCAACCACTCTACCCCTTTATGGGACAGTGCATTATTGATTACTTAGGTTGATACTAGCATGGTGCCCACATTACTAGTGACGACGATGACTTGAGGTCACTCTTGGGATGGGGTTGTGCTTGGATAGGCGGCCATGACTGTTTTCACAAGGAACCGGACACATCGTTGGTTGTGTGATAATGTGAAAAGGGCAGAGTCCCACGATCTTTTACTTATACAAGAGGGTTATGCACCAACGAGTGGACCCTATGTTAGTGTCATCTAGGGAAAGGTAATGATCGGGTGCTTCCCCCAAGTACTTGAGGTACTGCGGGATCATGGATGACACGAAAGCTTCGCGGATCTTGTGGGTAAAGTGTGCAACCTCTGCAGAGTGTCTAATATTCGAATAATTGTGTCCACGATCATGGAAAGTTGGGAGGTAATACTTAAACTATGTCCAGAAATTTTACAAACTTGGTACATATGTGTGTGGAAGAGAACTATTTGTGTCAAGGTGGTGACTTGACATGTTGAGTGAGATAGAATTGATCCATACTCTATTTATGTTGATATCTGTAACATGTTTTCATGGTTACCCAAGTTAATTGATGCATACCTTGCAAGTTGATAGAACATCCCAGCTAGCTTGAAGCTAGGTTGCTTAGTTGTTGTTACAACTTGCATTGTTACTTTAGAACGAATCATGGGTTGCTTGCAAGTACATTCAAAGTACTCATTGGCTTGCCATTGGTTATTTAATTCGCCAGGCATGGAAGAGCAGGAATTTGAAGAAGAGTTCTTTGGAGACGAACATGCGAACTAAGATGCTTTCCCAGTCAGAATGCATGTAGGAAGCCTTAGTTAGCATGGGTGTTAGTTAGAATGAGACCACTTTCTTAAACCTTCTGAACTTCTCTTCTTTTCTAAGCCTTACCAAACCTGAGATATAATCAGCTTACTAACCTCTCCCATTCAACCTTTGTAGATGGCCGTTGTACTTGAAGAACTCCTGACCACTGGGTTCCCTTTGCTTCTCGAGGATAGCCTCCAGGAGTGCCAGCTTCACCGAGCACCCATCCTCACCTACCATCAGCATTAGGTTAGCGACACTGAGGCGGAGTACCATGTGGAAGTGATCGTAAAGGCAAATGATCCTCCCACAAGTTGGTTCTTCAAGGGACCCCAGATGGCAACACTACTCCTCCACTGAAGGAAGGTCTCCCACTTCGAATCCAGACCTACTTCAACCTTTGTGTCGATAGCTTGGCACAAGAGTTGGCCTCAGAATTGATGAAGCTCCGAGAAGAACTCCACAAGAACAAAGCTCTTCTTAGGCGAGCACAAGAGAAGACGGATAGGATCAATAAGGAAGGAGCGCCTCCTGGGCAGCCCGCTATCGCGTATCAAGGCGGAAGACCCTCAGGAGATGTATCGTCCAAGGATGAAGAATCACCCTAGCGATGTCGTATGATGGCAGGGGAAGTTTGCAAGCTCTTTCCCGCACCACCGGCAAAGCAACACCATGTTCAACTCCTCCACTCCCCCACACCCTCAAGTGATAGAGGAGCCCAAACAGATGAAGACAAGGAGGAAGACCCAGAAGAGCCAGAATACGTGACCGAGCATTCCACCACTTAGGCATCATTCTCAACTCGGATATGCCAGGTCGTGACCTCTACCGTAGGATAGGTCGAGTAACCCCTATGCAAAGTCGAGTCCTTGTAATGGTTCATATGAAACCATCTCGAGTTGTGTTTTCTTTTGATGTGTTTTAATGTAAGTCATACTTTCCCTTCGGGAACATGTAAACGACTACATCACCTATTCGGATTTTAATGAATGTGTTTGGCCTTTGGCCCTTGAATGAAAACAACTAGTGTCATACCAACCCCCTTACTAGGCATCCATTTTTATTGCTTTCCCTTATCTTTCCTAATCATAAGACCTTGACCGCCCCAACAGGATGCCTGTTGTAACTCGTACTAGTACCTCTACCCAGCAGCCCGAAACCGGAGCATCTACCCAAGCAGAAGTCATCCAGGAACAAACCCACGATCAAGCTCCACCACCACCACCTCCCCCTAATATGGACATGGCTCAGCTTCTCCAAGCCTTCCGAGAGGAACGCCAAGCCAACACAGTAGCCCTCCAGATGATTGCTCAAGCTGTCACCAACAACCGCCAGCCGGCAGGGAAGGACATTCCATGTTGGTGGAGTTTAAGAAGCATGCACCGCCAACCTTCAACGAGACTACTGAACCCCTGGATGCAGACGACTGGGTCCGCACCATTGAGGACTTGCTAGAACTAGTCGGTTGCACTGAGGACCATGAGAAGGTGACTTATGCTGCCCACTACCATAGGGGAACTGCTAGAGCTTGGTGGGATGGATTCAAGGTCATGCATGTTGGACAAGCCATCACTTGGAATGGCTTCAAGGAAGAATTCCGTAGAGCCCATATTCCTTCCAGAATCATGGCTATCAAGAAGCGTGAGTTCTGAGCCCTGAAGCAAGGAAGTGGCACTATCAAGGAGTACATGCGGAAGTTTAGTGTTCTGTCAAGGTATGCCCCTGAAGATGTCAGCATTGATGCTGCAAAAAAGGAGCACTTCATGGAAGGCCTTAATCAGACTCTGCAATACTCGCTTGTCGTGTGCGACTGCCCAACCTTTCCTGACCTGGTGAACAAAGCACTCATGCTTGAAGACAAGCGGTGTGCTCTGGAAGACACTCGCAAGCACAAGATGATCAGCAAGGGAAGTTCCAGTAACCAGAAGCCTCGCCCGTGGCAGCCAGCCCCGGTCAGGCCAACCTATCAGCAGCCAAGAGCTCCCGCACCTCGCACCAACTATCAGCCTTAGCAATATGCCAACCCCAGACCAGCATTCAACAACTCCAATAATAGTGGTGGCAACAAGATCAACAACCCAAACCAACTCACTTGCTTTGGATGTGGTCAGTCAAGACACATCTCAAGGGTGTGCCCCAACAAGAAGCCCGATGCCCCGCACCCCAATGTGCAGAACCCAGGACAAGGCCACGGAATGCCGCCCAGGAACCAAGCTCCTCGCAACCCACCAAACAATGGCAAGGGGCATGTGAATCACGTCACTGCAGAAGAAGCCCAGGAAGATCCGGACGTCGTGATGGGTATGTTCCTTGTCAACTCAGCACCTGCAACTATCTTGTTTGATTCTGGAGCCATGCATTCATTTGTCACCCAAAAGTTTGCATTAAAAAGTGGCATGACCCCTACACTCCTGAACAACCCCATGGTGGTATAGAACCCTGGAGCAAAGATGAGAGCCAAGATCGGATGTAAAGGAGTCGGTATCGTCATTAACGGGGTAGATTTCCTAGCAGACCTTATCATCTTAAGATCGCAACGCTTGGATGTGATGTTAGGAATGGATTGGCTCATCAAGGACCAAGGCTTGTTAGATTGTGCAACCGGACTGTCACTATGACCAATGACCAAGGAGTCGAAGTTAAGTTTGCCTCCAACACCTCTTCTGCTCAAGCCACCCAAGTCAACTGTTTGTCTGAAGTTGGATTGGAGCAAGTGCCAGTAGTATGCGAGTATCCCGATGTCTTTCCTGATGAGCTACCAGGAATGCCTCCTGACCGTGACATTGAGTTCGTCATCGATCTCATGCCTGGAGCAGGGCCCATCTATAAGAAGCCTCATAGAATGGGGACGGAAGAATTGGCAGAGTTGAAGAAGCAACTAGAAGAGTAGTTGAGCAAGGGATTTATCCGCCCTAGTGCCTCCCCTTGGGGACCGCCTGTTCTGTTCGTGGCAAAGAGGGACGGTACCATCCGCTTATGCATCGACTATCGTTCCCTCAATGAAGTTACAATCAAGAACAAGTATCCACTTCCCAAGATTGAAGATATGTGTGATCAACTCACTGGAGCCAAGGTGTTCTCAAAGATTGACCTCAGATCTGGGTACTACCAGCTGAAGATCAAACCCTAAGATATTCCAAAGACGGCATTTGTAAACAGATATGGCATGTATGAGTGCACGGTCATGTCCTTTGGATTGACCAATGCCCCAGCTTACTTCATGTATCTCATGAATAAGGTCTTCATGAAATATTTGGACAATTTTGTTGTCGTCTTCATTGATGACATTCTTGTCTTCACGAAGATGGAAGAAGAGCACAAGCAACACTTACGGATGGTCCTAGACAAGCTTCGAGAGCACCAATTATACGCCAAATTCAGCAAGTGTGAGTTTTGGCTACATAAAGTTGGATTCTTGGGTCATGTACTAACCGAGGAAGGATTGTCGGTGGATCCCACGAAGAATGAAGCTGTGACCTAATTGCAATCCCCAACTACTGTCAAGGAAGTTAGAAGCTTCCTCGGACTTGCGGGCTATTACCACAAATTCGTGGAAGGATTCTCCAGCATTGCCTGGCCAATGACTCGGCTCCTGAAGAAGGACGAGAAGTTCGAATGGACGCCGAAGGGTGAAGAAAACTTCCAAGAACTCAATAAGAGATTGACCACCGCCCCAGTTCTGGCAACACCTGACATTCACAAGGAGTTTGTGATATATTGTGATGCCTCCGGAACTGGATTGGGAAGCGTTTTGATGCAAGAAGGCCGAGTCATAACTTACCTTTCGAGGCAGCTACGACCTCATGAAGAGAACTATGCTACCCATATGTGATCTCGAGTTAGCAGCAGTGGTTCATGCTTTGAAGACATGGCGACATTACCTCCTAGGGTAGCGGTGTGAGATATACACACACCACAAGATCTTGAAGTATATTTTCACTCGGAAGGAATTTAACATGAGGCAGAGAAGATAGTTGGAACTGATCAAATACTATGACCTCAGTGTTCAATATCATACTGGGAAGGCTAATGTGGTAGCAGACGCCTTAAGCAGAAATGCTTGCTCATTGAATGTCATGGTTAAAGGATGGCAGCCAACCCTGTTTGAAGAGCTGGAACAGTTTGGCTTGGAATTAGTTGCCCATGGATATTTGGACCACCTAGAAGGCCGACCCTAATGGAAGAAGTCAAGGAAGCGCGGAATGGACACGTAAGCATTGAAGGCATCAATAATAAGATGAAGCTAAGCAAGGCCCCAGGATTCTCCGAAGACGAGCATGGAATTGTGTCAGCGACCTGACGACACACCCAGCCATGACCGAAGGAGTAGGAGAGGAGAACGTCAAGCCCAGCAGGCCCAGAAGGGAAAAGAAGCCCAACCACAAGTTCTCTGGACCGCAATGGATCTCCTACATGTTTGAGCCCAAGGAAGAGTGAGAGAGGTAGCACTTAGTTAGGGTTGTGGGAGGTGAGAGGCATCCAGTGGATCAGAACCGAACCCGGCGGCGGCAGCGTGGTGTGTGTTGCGTGTGTATCTGGGCAAGTTCGTCTTCCTCCTCTCGCTGTGAATCTCCACTACTACAATTCATCCTAGATCGAGAATAATACATACTGGGTTGCTATCACGTGGTATCAGTCGCCACCTACCCCCCTTTCGCCGCGCTGGAGACGCGCAAACAAGCTTCTGATCGCCACCATCTCCTAGCCACCATGGACCTGGCGCTCAAGTCCTACCTCGACAAACTCACGGAGACCCTGACCAAGGCCAGCGACGACACGCGCGCCGACATCAAGGAAATCAAGGCCCAGATCGACATGCAGACAACGCAGGTGGAGGAGCTCGCGGCGTGGAAGCCCGATCTGGAGGCACGGTTCGCCAAGCTCCAGGAAGCGGTCACAATCCTGCAAGGCGCGCCGGCCACACCGACGGCAGCGGCCTTTGGTGGATTGGCGGCGCCGGAACTCCCCACTCCGGCCGCCTGCAACGACATCCACGGGCCCGATGGCCACGGCGCTCTGCAACAAACACGGAGCGGGCTATCGGGGGGGGAATTCCTCTCTGACAGCCACTCCGGCCAATGGTACACCTGATTTCCGCACTCCTCTTTCGCAACACATCATGAATTCGTCGAAATCGTCGCAGGGATGGGGCACACACCCCCATCTCTCAATTTTCCCCAATTTTCGGGCGAAAACCCGAAGATTTGGAAGACTATGTGCGATCAGTATTTTGCTATGTACCAGATTCATGAGTCTTATTTCGTTCCTATGGCAACTCTGCATTTCTCGGGAGCGGCTACCATATGGTTACAATCTGTACAAGCTAAGATAGAGCATTTAGATTTGGAGGGCTTTTGTGATCTTCTCTGCACCCGGTTTTGTCGTGATCGACACCAATTGTTGATCCGGCAATTATATGCTCTGAAACAAACATCCACTGTGTCTGAGTACATTGAGTAGTTTGAAACACTAATGAATCATTTAATATCATATTCTGATGCTACACATCCTTTGTATTTCTTGATGAGGTTTGTGGAGGGACTACGCAATGATATTCGTACCGTGGTCATGGTGCAAATACCCACGGATCTGGATACAGCATGTGCTCTAGCAATTTTGCAAGAAGAGGTGTCTGACGGGCAGCGACACAAGCGTGCAGAATAGCCAGAATTCGCACCATATGTTGTGCGCGCTCGACCAACCCATCCGCCATTGCTACCAGCACCTACTACCAGATCGACTGTTCCATCACCTGTAGCAGATGATCGCCGTGGTACAGAAGGGGCTCGATCCACGGGAGATGCAGCAAAGGTAACGGCCCTCCGCAATTATCGTCGTGCCAAAGGCTTGTATTTCAAGTGCGGTGAGCGTTGGGGGCATGACCACATTTGTCCACCCACGGTCAAATTGAATGTTCTCGAGGAGCTCATTGATCTATTCAGTCTGGATATGTCCCAAAATTTGGACGATTCAGAACTACGGCAACCTGATAACACTACCACAGAGCAAGTTCGGCGGTTGTCTGTGCATGCTGCATCCGGCACCGAGGCACCCAGCTGCTTACAAATTCATGGGTGGTTGCAAGGCATGGAGGCACTGATGCTCGTCGATTCTGGAAGCTCCGCATCTTTTGTCTCTCAGCAATTGTTGCCCAGGTTACAGGGGGTTCAAGATATGTAGTGACCTGTCAAGGTTTCAGTGGCAAATGGAGCCGAACTATAGTGCACAAAAGAGGTGTTGAACTGTCAGTGGTACACACAAGGACATACATTCACTACCACTTTCAAGGTGCTTCAACTGGGGTCGTATGATGTTATATTGGGGATGGATTGGCTCGAGTACCACAGCCCGATGTTGATAGATTGGCCGCACAGGTGCATGCAAATCGAAGACAATGGTTATATTGTCGTCCTCCAAGGAGTTGCGGCAAAGTATCCATCATGTGCTCTACTGTCCAGTATACAATTCAACAGTGCACACAAGAATTCAACTGTCGCGTTTGTTGTCCAACTCTGCTTTGCAGATGATACTGACCAAGGAGTAACAGTACGATCGCAAGAGCTGCCGCCGGCCGTGGCAGAGCTACTGGTTGAATTCGAGGACATCTTCATGGAACCCACTCAATACCACCGGTGCGTGACTGTGACCATAAAATTCCATTGATGCAAGGGGCTCAGCCAGTCAACCAGCGCCAGTACAGACACAAGCCAGAGCTAAAGACAGAGATTGAACGACAGGTGTTGGAACTACTGAAAGCAGGGATAATTCAGAAAAGCAGTAGCCCTTTCTCTTCACCCATCATCTTGGTGAAGAAGAAAGATGGGACGTGGCGCATGTGTATCGATTACAGGCACCTTAATGCTTTGACCATTGTCAGTAGGTACCCAGTTCCCATCATCGAAGACATTCTGGATGAATTGGCTGGTGCTCGATGGTTTTCCAAGCTTGACCTTCGAGCTGGTTATCAACAAATCCGACTGGCACCAGGAGAAGAGCACAAAACGGCTTTCCAAACACATTCAGGGCATTTCGAGTACAAGGTTGTTCCCTGTGGGTTGGCTAGTGCACCGGCAACGTTCTTAGGGGCGATGAACACAACACTCCACCCAGTACTGCGTGTGTGTGCTATGGTATTCTTCGATGACATAGTTGTGTTCAGCGCGTCGTTCGCACTCCATCTTCAGCATCTTCGCGAAGTGTTTGCTTTGCTGCGGAAAGACCAATGGTATGTCAACAGATCGAAATGCGAGTTTGCCAAACAGGAATTAAACTACCTGGGACACACTATCTCTGCTGAGGGGGTCTCCACAGATAGCACCAAGGTACAACAGGTGGCAACATGGCCGGTGCTAACAACAGTGAAGGAGGTGCGAGCATTCCTTGGACTGGCGGGGTATTATAGGCGATTCGCACGCCACTTCGGCACGATCGCTCGCCCCCTTACTGATCTTCTGCGCAAGAACAATCCATTTCAGTGGACAGCAGCCACCGGTGAAGCTTTTGAAGCTCTGAAAACGGCATTGATCATAGCACCTACCCTAGCATTGCCGGACTTCACGAAACCGTTCATTATCGAGACGGATGCATGTGAGTACGGGGTTGGCGCTGTCCTGCAACAGGAAGGGCATCCAATCGCTTATTTGAGCAAAGCTTTGGGGGCCCGAACAAAAGGGCTCTCGACCTATGAAAAGGAATATATGGCCATGGTTTTAGCAGTCAATCAATGGCGAGCTTATATGCAGTTTTCGGAGTTCACTATCAAAACAGACCAGAAAAGCCTTGTGCATCTTGAAGAACAAAGGTTGCACGCCCCTTGGCAGCAAAAAGCCTTTACCAAACTACTTGGACTCCAGTATCGTATATGCTATCGCAAGGGTTCAGAGAACAAGGCAGCAAACGCACTATCCAGACGCCCCATCAGCCCATCGCAATAGGCTAATGCAGTTTCTGTATGCCAACCCGCGTGGCTTCAGGAAGTGACACAGGGATATGCACATGATTCAAAGGTACAACAACTAATTACACAGCTGGCATTAGCACCAGTGGCTGGGGGGAAGTTCACTTATCAACAGGGTGTTCTCCGTTTCCGTGGAAGAGTTTGGCTGGGGAACAATGTCAAGATGCAGACCCAAATTATGCGTGCCCTCCATGACAGTGCAATCGATGGCCATTCTGGATTTCCTGCAACATATAGCAGAATCAAGCAACTTTTTGCATGGTCGGGTATGAAGCCGCAGATCAAGACATATGTACAAGCATGTCAAATATGCCAGCAGGCTAAACCAGATCAATCGCCCTATCCCGGATTGCTCCACCCCCTACCAGTGGCGAAACGATGTTGGGATATGGTTTCGTTGGACTTTATCGAGGGGCTGCCAACTTCGGGGCAAGCCAACTGCATCCTGGTGGTGGTGGACACCTGTAATGCCCAGGATGGAGTTATACCTCCTACGTGTCGAGGCACGACTTAAAGGCATAAATCCTTCCTAGAATGATCTCAAGTTTGGTAATCTTTGCACAACTCATGTAAAAGAGGGGATAGTAAACAGAAAATAGTTGGCTTACACTCGCCACGTCATAGAATTACAGTACAAGTCTCAAACATCATACATTAAGAACATCACAACCCTCTAAGGGCAAAATCCAAATGTCAAAGTACCAAACTTAGATAAATAAACCACAGGCGGATCGAATCCTAGTAAGAGTCTCCACTACTGATCATCCGGGTATCGCACATAGTACCGACTACGCTCCTCGTCGTACTCCCAATCCAGCTCGGTGCCATCACCTGGATAGCTCACAACTGGACCTGCATCTGGTGTGTGAAGTAACTGTGAGCCACAGAGGACTCAGCAATCCCGTTTCCGGGTAACAAGACTATTTAAGCCTTTGGGTGAGGATAAGGCTGAAGAAAAGAATAAGTGTCTGCAGCAGCAACTAGCATCTAGCTTACGTGAGTGAGAGCGAGAAGAGAAAGCCTCGGCGAGAAGTGATCACGAAGTGATCCTAGCTACAAGCTCAACAAACATAACCCCTCCGTGTTCAACTTCCGAATCCCTATTCGGAAATTGACAGTCACGGAACACATGCTGGTAGTGTATTAGAAACATTGTGTCAAGTTATCTACAACCGGAATTAACAAGCTCCCATCTGCCACATAACCGCGGGCACGGCTTTCGAAAGTTCAAACCCTGCAGGGGTGTTCCAACTTGACCCATTACAAGCCCACGATCCGCGGAGTCGCAAGTCCAAAGTGGGAAGACCCGAGTATCCTCGGAATCCCGTGCTCAAGATATACCGAGCTAAGGTAAGGCTAATCCAGCAAATCCTCCCGGCGTGCCGACACCCTGATAGTAGCCGCGCGTATCTCGTCTCAGGCCATGACCGGATGAGCACAGCGTACAGTGGCCGAAATACCCAAGTTGCCAAGGGGGGGCCCGCACACGACTCTAGTTTGGACCAACACTCAAATCGAGCACTGGCCCAGGGGGGTTGAATTAATTAAGCCTCGGGTTAATTACTCCCTCGGAAAGTTTTAGTTGTTTAGGCGAATAGTACCAATGTTGGGACTTGCTGGAAAAGACTTAGCACTTAGCGGTTTATCGAGGGGGTCCCATACACCCCAACCGTGTTAGGAACGCATAGTCAAGGAACATAACACCGGTTTATACTGTTCCTAACGGCATGAGTGGAACAAATCACCAAGCAAAAGGCTTAGCCTTCCACCCTTGCCAATATATAGATGATTTCATTTTAAGCATTTATATAGTGTGATATAACCCAACCAAACTTCAACATGAAGCAAGCATCTTCGATCTTCACCTGCAACTAGCAACGCTATAAGAAGGGCTGAGCGAAGCGTACTTAGCCAAGCAACGGTTTGCATAGGTAGGTTGGTTAATCATGGCAATTGGTTACAAGTAGGAGGCTGACAAGAAGATCATGGGCATCGAGGCAAAACTATAGATCGAGACTACTAGCAATAGGCAAAGATAGTAATGTTATCGGGGTTCGGTCATCTTGCCTGAAGAGAAGTCGTTCGGATCGTAAGAATGGTCCTCGTGCTCAACCTCGTTGGTAACCTCGTGCTCGTACTCGATCTCAGTCTCGGCTTCCGGCTCTAAACAAAACAATCACACCAAGCACCAATCAACAAGATGCAATGCGCACTCGAAAAAGATGAATGCATGATGGATGCACTAAGGATGCACATGGAGCACGTAAAACATCACTCAAGCAAAACACCTCAAAACAAGAAAACAATCTGATATCATGAATCTACACGGAAAAACAATCAAGTTTGATATAAGATTCGCTGAAATCGGAGTTACGGGCTAAAAGTTATGCCCGAAACAAGAATTGAGCGAAAGCTGAAAATTACAGCAACATAGCAACTTCGGAGCACAAAATAATTAAGCTACAGCACTCAAATATCATGGCAAAGGACATGAACACAAACTAGACATATACTACAGCAACTAAGTCCAAAGGTGCACCCCCAACGGAGCCACGGATCAATAGCAATGATCTTGGACATATTGAACTTGACAATAAAATTCTGGCAGCAGAATTTTATTGAAACTTTGGAGCAAAAGATAAACATGCTACAGCCACTTAAATGGACATGTGAGGACATGAATGGAAAGACAACAATATATACTATAAGGAACAATCAAAATCCACTCCAAAACTATCATGCTTTGTCCTAGAGCATCACACGAACATGGCATCGGAACGTTACAGATTTCAGACTTAGTGAAAAATCACCAAGTCCTAAAACAGCAATTTCATCATGGCATATAAAAGAGCATGTTTAAGTCACCTCGAAACTAAACATGGCAAGAGGTAAGCACCTCATCAAAGTACACATGATGGTGCTCCCGAAACACACAAGCATGCATCATTGAGGTAAACACAACAATTGCAACGAGCTCAACAAGATGGCATTTCATAACAAGTGAAAACAACATCACAGCCACATGGCACTTTGCAACGATGATAACAAGGCAATAATAAATCTAACATGCAACCTATCACAAGCAACACGTAGAGCATGGCAAGACGAACACGTGGACATGTCATTTGCATCATTCGGACAAACGAGCTAAAAGATATCACATGGCAAAGGTGGCATAAAAATAACACATAGCAGCAGTTTATATCATGATGCACTCTTGCAACAGCAAAACGAGCACCTAGATGATCTCTAACATGCATGACAACAACAGATAAAACGTAGAGCAAGTCTCCACGAACGTCTGGACATGCTATATGCGCGAATCGGAGCAACAGACAAAAAGTTAGAGCAGGTCAAACATTGCATCTCAGATCAAAAATGAACAGGGACTTAGTGAGAAAAAAGGCAACCTCACTCAGATCTGATCTGAGAAACAAAAGACGGAGTGGGCCGGATCTGCTGGAGGCGCGGAAGGCGAAGGGGAGTCGGCGGCCCGCGGAGGCGGCCTGGAGGAGGCCCGCTCGCGGCGGCGCCCGCGGGAGGCGATGCGGTGGCGTGGGCCGGCCCGTGCTGGCGACGCGGAGGAGGCCCGGTGGCGCGCCCGCGGCTGGGCCGAAGCGGGAGGCGGGCCGGTGCGCGGGGATGTGGTCCCCCGGCCCCCCAAGCCTGGCGACTCGGTGCGGTCGAATGAGTGTGATGCTGGGCCGGTCGGCGAAGGCGAGTGGCCTGGGCTTCGATGCGCTGCGGGGGTGAAGTGGGGACCAGGCCGGCTGGAGCGATCGGCTCTGGTGCGGCGGCGATCGAGGCCTGGCTGCGGAGGGACGGCGCGCTGTCGATCGAGGGGCCTGGCTCGGGCGTTGACCCGGCTGATCGCTGGGATCGGTGGATCCAGGAGTTCCTCGGCGGCTGGAACGAGGAGACTTGGGGGGATCTAGCCAAGTGGCTGGCAAGGAATGGTTAGATCCAAAAATTGAGGGGAGGAAGGGGAAAGAAGAAGGGGATGCCAAAATTAGACTAGGGTCTAATATATAGCAGGTTTTAGGGTTAGGAGAGGATGTGGGGTGCTAGGAGCCCTCCGATCGCGATCCGACGGATCCGATCGCGGGGATAGATTAAAAGGGCCTAGAAGAAGATAAAAGACTGCAGTAGGGATGTTTCCGGGACACGAAGTGAAGGCACTTTGGACCAACACGAACAACGGATGGGATAGTCAACGGAGTCCAAACGAGACGAGATTTGAGAGGCGGGTTGCACACAACAAAACAACAACACACACAACAACCTTGCGACACACCGGTAACGTAACACGCCCAAACAACAAAGTAGGCCTACGGGACGTCACGGACACGTGAGTGAGCTCCGGAACGCGAAACGGACAACGGGAAGAAACACGCGGAACCGGATGCAACCGACAACACAAATGCAATGCAATGCACATGTCTACATGATATGAATGAATGCCACACACTCACACAACAAAACGACGAAAACCCGAAAGACAAGGAACCCGGAATGGAAATAGATGAAGCCGGAGATATATTATATACCCAAAAGGGAAAGTATTACATCCGGGGCATTACAACACCTTTTCCAAGTATGCCCACTTCTTACCGGCGACTCACCCGTATACAGCCTTGCAGATCGCCCAACTATACATTGACCATGTGTACAAGTTGCACGGCATGCCAGAAGCACTAGTCTCTGGCCGCGATGCAGTGTTCACCAGCAAAGTGTGGCATGCCATCTTCAAATTGCAGGGAGTGGAACTGAAAATGAGCTCATCTCATCACCCCCAAACCGACGGCTAGACAGAACACGTGAATCAGTGTCTCGAGACCTACTTGTGATGTTTTGTTCAAAGCACACCCAAAAGCTGGAGCAGATGGTTGGCACTGGCAGAATTCTGGTACAACTCGGCGTTTCACTCCACTTTGGGCAAGACTCCATTCATGGTGGTTTACGGCCAAGAACACCGGACCAGGCAGCACCCACACCTGAACTCAATCAATGGTTGGACGAACGACAGCAAATGCAGGACATCTTGCGCCAGCACTTGGTCCGAGCTAAACAAATCATGAAAGATCAAGCCGACAAACGGCGCTCCTGGCGGAAATTTCAGGTGGGCGACCAAGCATATCTGAAACTACAGCCGTATATTCAGACATCAGTTGCTCGTCGGGCAAACCACAAGCTCAGCTTCAAGTTTTTTGGGCCCTTTCCAGTAATCAGGCGCATCAACGAGGTCACGTACGAGCTCCAGCTGCCGGCTAATTCTTCTATTTTTCCGGTGTTTCATGTGTCGCAACTGCGTCACGCCTTGATCCCAGGTACAAGTGCATGTTCTCAGCTGCCTCAGGCTACGGACGCCATCAACACCCCTCTCAAGATTCTCGACCGTCGTTGGCATCAGGACGCACGCAAGATACGCGAGCAAGGGCTCATGCGCTGGCAAGATGAGGACGCAACGCACGTCCAACTGCCACCTTTCATCTTCCTTACGTGAGTGCATCCATGCCATAGTATGCATGCATGTAACTTCTACTCCCTCCGTTCCTAAATATAAATCTTTGGAGAGATTTCACTATGGACCACATATGGAGCAAAATGAGTGAATCTATACTCTAAAATGCATCTAAATACATCCGTATGTGGTCCATAGTGAAATCTCTACAAAAACTTATATTTAGGAACGGAGGGAGTATAATGGAAACATCATTAACCACTTCAACGTCTACTAGATTAAGAGTGTCAGATATCGTCATGGTCATATCACAAAACATGTCGAATTTCTACCCCAAGTACGCTATTATGTATGATTCCCGGTGAGTCTCTCACGATGATCGAAGATGATCAAATATGGCAATTTTATTTGCAATATGGTATGATGATATGGCTCTTGCTTACAAGCTTCTTTGTTCTCTCTTTGCTTAAAAGTTTTTCTTTATTTCTCTTTTAATATTTTCCTTTGGCCAATTTTGTAAAATGCTCGAACCAAGATAGCAATTGTGTATATGCGGGAACATTGTATGACACAATAGATGATACGATTATATATGCACGCAATGGAAGGTGCTGATTGATTATCACTAAAGTGCACAAGTAGCATTGCCCGACAATACTCAAATGGCTAGTCTCGATAGGAAATTGATGCAAAATGGGCTTTGGGTTAACAATGCAATGGCAAGGAAGTACACAAAGGTTTCGATGAAGTTACCGTCGGTGGTTTGTCGTTTATAAGCAAGGACGGATGAAGAAGGGTCGAAGTCGATGTCGAGTCGTAGCGAATATGATCGGTGGTGATGGTGAACCCGTACCGTTCCTAGTTAGCCGAAACACCCTAGGAAACAGAAGAACCACAACTCAAATTCTCAAGGGTAGATGTCAAATGGTGGTAGCGGAAAGTGTTGTGGTGTTGCGGAAGTTTCAATCGGTTGCAGAGTTGCAATGATGGGTTATGTGGTTGGCAATGCGAAAGTATGAGTGGTGGCTAAAGATTTCGAGTGAAAAATCCAGTTTCGTCGGGTTCGGTTGGACATCCGATAATTGTCGGACAGCCGGTGGCTGTCGGACGTCCGGTAACCGTCGTATATCCGCTGCTTGGGCGAATTCAGACTGTGGGATGAACTCGTGGATTTCGTGGACAAAAGAAAAATTAATGATAAAATTGGGCGAATTTCATGGATGAAAATTATGGGAAGGATGGAGAAAAGCTACATCCACCTAAAACACATCAAATACATGGATCGAATCCAACAAAACTACATCAAACCAACAAATCACAAAAAAAATGGTATGGCTATTTTTGTGAGAATTTTCGAAATTGAACAAAACACACAAAATTAGGCTAGAAAACAGACGCATGGACTCCAATGTAGGGTGGAACCCTAATGGTCGATCTTTCACGAAATGGAGGGAATTTCCCAAATAACATGATGAACACACAAGAGGAAAGCACTCAAATCAGCTTGATCCAATCACACATGTGCTAGATCCAAATACACAAATAGGTAACAAAGGTCCAAATCCAACAAAAGGGGGATACAAAAGGGGAACTAGCTCATCTCAATCCTAAGAGCAAGGAGGTCTTGAATCCTTGAAGGATCTTCCCACAAGGGAGTCTTAAATCGGCTTGTGGGATCTTCTCCTAGGAGACCTTGGTCTCCAAAGTAGTAGGTATAAGTGGATGAGCAAAACTCTATCTCAATCTTGAGCTATCACAATGCTAACCTTAAAAAGTTGGGGAAGGAGTATATATAATCTAGGAGGAGAAGGGGTACATGGGCCTCGGTCCGATAAGCCGTGTGCAGACAGTCGACGGATGTCCGGACGTTACCGGATGTTCGGTGTCTCATGAGGGACCGATCGTCAAGTAAGGTGCGGACGTCCGACGTTTTGGCTCTGTGGAGTCATCATTGCATTTCCGAACAGGGTCAGACATTAGGTGCGTCGGTCGTCCGGTGGACTTCGAACTTCAGGCATTTTCGTTCTGTGATGGTTGTGCCGGATTTACGAAGAGGGTCGGGCATCCAATCACTGGAGTGTGTCGAACGTCCGGTACTTGCCGGTCGCCCTGCCACTGTAGCATTCATTGGCTGGGCCTCTTGGCTGGCTAAGGTTCCAGGCATCGAACGTCCGACGGGGACCATTGGATGTAGCTTTCTGGCAGCTCTTCCTCTTGTTCCTTACACTTGGTGTCCTCGCCATCTTGTCAATTGGATGTAGCCAATTCAAGAGTGCTCTTGGTACCAAAGCACACATAGTATTCTGGATTGAGGTAGTAGCCATGTCTCACGTGGGTCATACGAAATGTCACTAAAAAGAGATGTCACCTCGGTCTCGATAGCTTTGACACATGCTCGTGTCATCGGTCCACTTGAATAGGTGTAAGTAGGTCCATGAGGATGATCGTAGGATGCTCCGCATTAAGATGAGTCAAAACTAAAAGAGTAGTACAACTCAAACTTAGGCTGCAGAGTAGTTACACAATACTCCAATTTGTGCGGTGCCAATATTACGGGACGTGCTCTGCCGGACGATCTTTCTAAAAGATCGGCCCGGTCGCGAGCCGTCAGATCTCACGCCATCGAGTGATCGGGTGTCGTCCTTCCCATTGCAACAAAGGTAATGTTGTGGAATTTTTCGAAACAAAGGTCGTGTTGCAGAAATTTTTGTAACAAAGGTCTTGTTGTAGAATATATTTATTTTTTTGCAACAAGAACTATGTTTCATAAAAGCATCTGCAGCTCACAGTCGTGTTCGTCGCCGATTTTTTTATGCAACAAAGGTCTTGTTGTGGATTTTATTTTTTTGCATCAGCGGTCCTGTTGTAATTTTTTCTTCTGCAACAAAGGTCTTCTTGCACAATTAATTTTCGCAACAGAACTGATGTTGCAGAACTAGTTGGCGGCCTTGCCATCGTCAATGGCGAGCAGATGTCGTCTTCTACATCACCCGATAGCAGCACGAGCAGGCCATGAGTTCCGCCACATGGCGATGAGGGAGGAGCGACGCCGCCTGTCCACGCCTACGCGCCGCCGCCGACGAGCATGGGACCTCGACCAGGTCGCCTCGCGGCCATTCCTTCCTTGAGTTTTCTTCGTCTATTCACTTCTTGCCGCGGGTGCACCGTTCACCGCTGCCATCGCTGGTCCTCGAGATGAAGCTCGCTTTCAACACCGGCGAACCTCGCCGAGTGGAGCCCCCGCCTCTTGCCCGCTCAACACCTCGTCCGATCCGGCGGCTGAAATCCTCGCCGCCGTTCGGCTCCTAGTCGCATGAGTCTCCGCCCCGCCGCTCCCGGACACCCCGGCCTCCTGCACACGCGCCATACTCGCTGGATCCGGCGAGATTCGGTTGAAATCCTCGCCGGTGTCGCCCTCCCAGCCACGGCTAACCAGACCATTGGAAACACTATTTTCTATTTTCTGAAACAATGCATGAGCTGCAGAAACATGGACACAGGGGTTGCTCTCGACCGTCTGATCAAGAGTCAATCCGACGGACACGAAGGCAACTAACGCTCGAACGCGTCTGATCAAGAGTCAATCCGACAGACACGAAGGCGACTAACACTCGAACGCGATCTACCGGCTGAAGGTAAGCTTTTCCCCAATATTACCAGCAGATTTCAACACAAATCTGACAACAGATAAGAAGGATAATACTCCTTAGATAAAGGAACGGAGGGAGTATTTGTCAAGAGACAGGCAGAATGTGGCACTGCGGTCTTAAAGATAGACAATGCCGACAACACGAGATGAGTCAAAACTAAAACAATAGTACAACTCAAACTGAGACTGCAGAGTAGTTACACAACAGCATAACAATAAGCAACAAGTATCGCCCATTGCCTAGAGTGTACAGTTTGACCATAATAATAATTAAGTACTGCCATATGGACCAAAGTAACTAAACAAACTGTTCGAAAGAATGATACGAGAGTTGAAGCATCAACATAGTGTACACAAATAAAGTAGGTAGTAGCAACTGGGAACTGAATCTTGTATTAAATCTCCGGTCTGCTCCAAGGTGACCTTCCATCAGTAGCGTTCATCATATGAGCGAGAGCCCCGAGTGGTACGATCATAGGGAGCAGGCCTATCTCGGTAACTCACGCCAAGGCGAGCAGGTCCACCACTCCCATATCTATCACCATTCGCCACACGTGGACCACCCCTGCCATAACCACCAGTGCCTCTAGGTTCATCACGGTAATAACTTCCACCTGGCCGCCCTCCATCTCTATCATAGCTTCTTTCCCTGGCAAAGCCACCTGATGCATAACGATCACCACCACCATATCTGTCGCCAGGAAAACGATCAGCAGCTGGAGGATAGCGATCGCGTCCACCACCATAACGATCATCAGCATAGCGACCACCATCATAACGATCATCAACATAGCGATTAGTAAAACGGTCTGATCCTCCAAAGCGGTCACCACGCCCACCAGCGCCATTGCCATACCTGGAAGGGGGAGAGTACCTCCCAGGCCTACCTCCATCAGAATAAGGGCATTCACGAGCCCAGTGTCCAGGGCGTCCACACTTAAAGCAATCATCACTTGCAGCGGGTACTATGTCAGCTGCACCACGATATCCACCTCTAGCACCAGATGGGTAACTACTACCCCCATATCCATAGCCACCATCATCATTGTTCATCCTAGGTTGAGCTTTGTTCACAGAAATGGTACGACCATCTAGTTCTCCATTGTGCATTTCCCGGATGGCAACATCCACAGCCCGAGGTTCCGAGAATGTAACAAACCCAAACCCACGGGAGCGGCCTGTGTCTCTTTCTGTTACAACCTATACATACAATGAAAGTGAACTCATGGGAAGATAGTAACTGCATATAATAGTGAACAGCCAAAAAAATCCAACACTAGCAATAGCATGCACATGCAAATTGCGCCATAGGGAAATGACGACAGCTGATAAGTACATGAAGCATGGTAACCAGTGAAACTATCTCACAAGACTAGAGGAACACAGTCAATCTTTATGCCACTGCTCAATTATTGTAAGTAAATGTCAATATCTCCTTTATCTGCCCCAACAATGCAGTATGCTAGCAATATCCAGAAGGCATATTATGGGCAACAGGTCAGAACTGGAAGCATGTGACACTGCGACCACAACAATGCCATCAATGAATCATAGAAGATATCAGTTGCGCTGACAAAACAAACTGAAGACTTCCATGTGTCGCTCATGTGCGACATGAATGAGTAAACTCCACATCCAACAAATTGGACGAGGTTAGTTACTTTTGTCGGCGCTACAGGCACAAAACAATAACTTTACACCTGAAGTTCTAACACGAAGCTAATCGGGCCTTTGTTAGTCTGCCACATTCCTTCAGGAAAACATAGTTGCAATACCTAAAGGCATCCTTATCAATCACTGCTCTTTGTGCATGTCCATTTGAAGGGAAGGGGCATTTGGAGACTGAGAACAATGGCCTTCCAAGTGACTGTAGGAATAAAATAGCACACAACACTCACTCTGAAGCATCACCTGTAATAAATCACTAACCAAGGACAACAAACAAATCTGCATCTGCCTTTAATATCAGAACTGATCCAGAGCATTGCCATTATGCAGCAAAACTTGCAATAATTTCATATCCAACATTGCAGTCATGTTTAGCTCTGTAGAATTGATTAGCCATGGCAATGAAAATTTGATTGATGTAACCTTACACTGACATCAGTCAGCTTAAACACTACCCATGCCACGGCAAAGGAGAAGCACTGCCTCTGCCCAAAACACAGAGCACATCAACCAAAATTGCTAACAATATCGTTACTTCATATTGAATTTATAGGACCCATCACCAGAAAATGTATAACGATGAGCTCGATTGGACTAATATGTTTCATTTCCTTTAACTTCAATAACTTCCTAAAATATAAAACTGGAGGTGACTGCAGGCTCTGTGAATCAGTAACTGCTATTAGATTGGAACTAGAAAACAAGATAAACTCAACAGTGTTTTGCTAAGAGCATAAACAAACAATTAACACACCTAGGCGTGATAGCTTGCTAATAAACACAGCTATGCTTGGAAATTCGTTGAGAAACAGGTTAATAATCATCATCATACTTGCAAATGAGATGGTTCCACCTAACACTGAATGAACCATAAAGAAAGTAAGCACTGTCCAATCTGAAATTGTTTATCAGATCACAATCTTCAAGACACCGGTAAGCAACAATAATAACATAACATAACTGAATCATGCACCGAGTAACCATCAGGTCAAAAAACAAGCCATCAAAGTTCGGTCGACACAGCTAACCAAACATACAAAATACTAAGTTACAGCAAATACCGAAACGCCAGTTTCACAATTAACCTGCCCCCTCCCCCTTTTTTTTACTCCATAACTGACATCAAAATGTATTAAACATTTCGTCTTATTGATGGGCAGTGTTTTGTTTGGTACAATATGGCTCTTTAATCAAGACTATGTTTACAACTAATCAGCGGATTTACAGCACAGATGGGTTAAAATGAAGAAACTCTATGGAGAAATAGGAAAAACCAGCTTAAGGATGGAACTGAAAAATCTGTCACCCTATACAAAACTGAACGACTAAGCGCCGCCAAAACGATCTCAACACAAATCCTCCGACTAGCACGCACAATACATGCAAACGAATCGAGGAATATGGCTAATACCTGCGTCTCGATGACCTTGCCGAACTCGCCGAAAGCTCGCTCCAGCGTGCGCTCCGTGGTGTCCCAGGACAGTCCGCCCACGAAGATGCGTCCCACCTCCTTCTCCGTCATCTCAAATCCAATCGAGCCGAAAATTCACCGACACCTACACAAGCCACCAAAACACACCGAAAAGTCAATCAAGATCATCACCAATCCGTGCCGCGGTGCAGCGCGAATCGCAAGCCCCCTGAGCGCCATGGGAAAGTAGGAGACGAGATGGTTGGATGTTTTTACCTCGCTGAAACCTAAGGACGGCTCTCTCGGGCTGCGGCGCTAGGGTTTTCAGAAAGAGGGAGAGGGATGAGATGACACGAGCAGAGAGAAAATATCAGGATCTTCTGCATGTATTCGGAATCGGGCTGCACGGAAAACACGTGTCATGGCTTTATTTTAGGATGCTAATAGGCGTCTGCGCGTCGGCCTAAAACTTTCGGCCGCTCACGCCTCGGACAAAACTTGCCTGCTCCCTCCTCGTGTTCCCATCCGTGCTCCCACTTCATCCTATGGCTGTTATTTCATCTTTTTTCTTTCTAATCTAATCATCGCCCCCCTGATTTTAAGGGGGTGGGGCCAGGCCTAATTTTGGTCCAATCAAATCAAGCCACGTACGCGGGAGCACGGATGGGCACACACGAGGGGAGCAGGCAAGTCTCGTCCTCACGCCTCACCCGTACGATACGGACTTTTTATATTGTCAGATCTCATTCCCTTTTTCCCTTGCACTGTTTTGTTTTTACTTCTGCCCCTGTATCTGAAATCACGAGAGAGCAGGAACCAGAAGTGCCATGGACGAGCGACATAACTGGCGTTGAAGCTTGCCGGATCTCCGCCCCTTCCCCGCTCGCCGCACCTCCGCCCCTTGCCGGCTCACTGCCTACCCTCCCGAGCAGCCCCACTTACATCTCGCCTCGGTGCCTGAACATCGTCACCAACCCCGCCGGCTCACCGTCTTCGCTTCCGAGCAGCCCCGCTTCCATCTCTCCCTGGTGTCTGCACGTCGTCTCCTCCCCCGCCGGCTCGCCGCCTTCGCACCTGACCAGCCCCGCTCCCATCTCCCATCGGTGCCTGCACGTCATCTCCGCCCCCCGTTGGCTCCCGAGCACGTTGTTTCCAGCAAACCACGTTGTCGAATCCAGCAATCTAGATCACCGGTTGCAGCAAAAAATAAGGTGGTTGTAGCTCGCTGTTGCCGCGGGCCACACTTCATCGTCACCTCTCGGTTCCAGCATATCCAGTCGCCGGTGGAAACTTTTCGGTTGCCGTTTGCAGCAAAAACTTATCGCCGCCACACTTCGCCGTCGTCTGTTGCAGCAAATTCAGGCGTCGGTTGTAGCTTTCTCATTGCCGGTTGTAGCAAAATCACAAGTTCACAACACCGTCACCGCTGCCACACTTCACTGTCGCCCCGTTGTAACATCTCTGGTGGTCAGTTGTAGCACAGCCGAGCCCCGGTTGTAGCACGGTCAGTGTGCGGATGTAGCACGCCCGGGCGATGGAGGAGCGCCATGAGCACAACCACCCTGGTCGTAGTCGCCGTCGAGGTCTGCATGGCCGCCTGATGCAGCTTTTGATTCGCCGATAGTAGCTTTTTATCTCGCCGGTAGAAGCTTTCTGCTCCGCCAGTTGCAATATCGGCAGTCTCCAGCTGTCCGGCATGGTCGGCGTGGTCGCCAGATTGTAGCTTTCAATGTCTCCGGTTGTAGCTTTTTAGTTCCTCGATAGAAGCTTCCAGCTCTGCCAATTGCAACATTGGATAGTCACCGCCATGGTCGCGGGCCTGTCGTTGAGCTTATAGCTCTGCCGGTTGCGGCACCTATTGGAAATATGCCCTAGAGGCAATAATAAAAGGATTATTATTATATTTCCTTGTTCATGATAATTGTCTGTTATTCATGCTTGAATTGTATTGTACGGAAACAGCGATACATGTATGAATACATAGACCACAACGTGTCCCTGGTAAGCCTCTAGTTACTAGCTCGTTGATCAATAGATGGTCACGGTTTCCTGACCATGGACATAGGATGTCATTGATAACGGGATCACATCATTAGGAGAATGATGTGATGGACAAGACCCAATCCTAAGCCTAGCATAAGATCGTTTAGTTCGTAATGCTTAAAGCTTTTCCAGTGTCAAGTATTTATTCCTTAGACCATGAGGTTGTGCAACTCCCGGATACCGTAGGAATACTTTGGGTGTGCCAAACGTCACAACGTAACTGGGTGGCTATAAAGGTACGCAACGGGTATCTCCGAAAGTGTCTGTTGAGTTGGTACGAACCGAGACTGGGATATTGTATGACGGTGAGGTATCTCTGGGCCCTCTCGGTAAGACATCATCATAAAGAGCTCAAAGTGACTAAGGAGTTAGTCACGGGATGATGGATTACGGAACGAGTAAAGAGACTTGCCATGACGAGATTGAACGAGGTATTGTGCATACCGACGATCGAATCTCGGGCAAGTACCGTACCGATAGACAAAGGGAATAACATACGGGATTGAGTGAATCCTTGACACAGTGGTTCATCTGATGAGATCATCGAGGAACACGTGGGAACCAACATGGGTATCCAGATCCCACTGTTGGTTATTGACCGGAGAGTCGTCTCGGTCATGTTTGCATGTCTCCCGAACCCGTAGGGTCTACACACTTAAGGTTCAGTGACGCTAGGGTTGTAGAGATACATGCACATGGAAACCCGAATATTGTTCGGAGTCCCGGATGAGATCCCGAACGTCACGAGGAGTTCCGGAATGGTCCGGAGGTAAAGAATGATACATAAGAAGTCCAGTTTCGTCCATCGGGTGAATTCCGGAGGTCACCGGGAGTGTCCCGGGACCACCGGAGGGGTCCCGGGGGTCCACCGGGTGGGGCCACCCATCCCGGAGGGCCCTGTAGGCCGCAAGGGGAAGGGGGCCAGCCCCTGGTGGGCTGGCGCACCCACATGGGCCCCCCTCCATGCGCCTAGGGTTGAAACCCTAGGGGGAGGGGGCGCCCCCTATGCCTTGGTGGGCAAGTTTCCCCCCTCTGGCCGCCGCCCCCCTAGGAGATTGCATCTCCTAGGGCCGGCGCCCCCCTGGCCCCTATATATAGTGGGGGGAGAGGGCAGCCGCACCCCAAGCCTCTGGCGCCTCTCCCCCCTCCCGTCACACCTCCAACTCCTCTCGCAGGGCGCCGGCGAAGCCCTGCAGCTTTTCATGTTGCATCCACCACCACGTCGTCGTGCTGCTGGATCTCCGTCAACCTCTCCTCCCCCCTTGCTGGATCAAGAAGGAGGAGACGTCGATGTACCGTACGTGTGTTGAACACGGAGGTGACGTCCGTTCTGCGCTAGGATCATCGGTGACGAGGATCACGAAGAGTACGACTACTTCATCCACGTTCCTTCGAACGCTTCCGCACGCGATCTACAAAGGGTATGTAGATGCACTCCTTTATGCTCGTTGCTAGATGACTCCTTAGATTGATCTTGGTGAAGCGTAGGAATTTTTTTGAATTCTGCTACGTTCCCCAACAGTGGCATCTCAGCTAGGTCTTTGCATAGCATCTTGCACGAGTAGAACACAAACAAGTTGTGGTCGTTGAGTTTGCTCAAATTTCTTGCCATTACTAGTCCAATCTTGATTCGGCGGCATTGTGGGATGAAGCGGCCCGGACCGACCTTACACGTACGCTTACGTGAGACTGGTTCCACCGACAGACATGCACTAGTTGCATAAGGTGGTTGGCGGGTGTCTGTCTCTCCCACTTTAGTTGGATCGGATTCGATGAACAGGGTCCTTATGAAGGGTAAATAGAAATTGACAAATCACGTTGTGGTTTTGGCGTAGGTAAGAAACGTTCTTGCTAGAAAACCTATAGAAGCCACGTAAAACTTGCAACAATAATTAGAGGTCGTCTAACTTGTTCTTGCAGCATGTGCTATATGATATGGTATGGCCAACAAGATGTGATAAATGATATATGTGATGTATGAGATTGATCATGTTCTTGTAATAGGAAATCACGACTTGCATGTCGATGAAAATGACAACCGGCAGGAGCCATAGGAGTTGTCTTAATTATTGTATGACCTGCGTGTCACTGAATAACGCCATGTAATTACTTTACTTTATTGCTAAACGTTAGCCATAGTAGTAGAAGTAATAGTTGGCGTGACGACTTCATGAAGACACGATGATGGAGATCATGATGATGGAGATCATGGTGTCGAGCCGGTGACAAAGATGATCATGGTGCCCCGAAGATGGAGATCGAAGGAGCAAGATGATATTGGCCATATCATGTCACTTTATTTGATTGCATGTGATGTTTATCATGTTTATGCATCTTGTTTACTTAGAACGACGGTAGTAAATAAGATGATCTCTCACTAAAAATTTCAAGAATTGTGTTCCCCCTAACTGTGCACCGTTGCTAAGGATCATTGTTCCGAAGCACCACGTGATGATCGGGTGTGATAGGCTCTAACGTTCGCATACAACGGGTGTAAGCCAGATTTACACACGCAATACACTTAGGGTTCACTTGACGAGCCTAGCATGTACAGACATGGCCTCGGAACACGGAAGACCGAAAGGTCGAACATGAGTCGTATAGAAGATACGATCAACATGAAGATGTTCACCGTTGATGACTAGTCTGTCTCACGTGATGATCGGACACGGGCTAGTCGATTCGGATCATGTATCACTTAGATGACTAGAGAGATGTCAATCTGAGTGGGAGTTCATTAAAATTTGATTAGATGAACTTAATTATCATGAACTTAGTCTAAATTCTTTACAATATGTCTTGTAGATCAAATGGCCCACGCTCATGTCACCCTCAACTTCAACGCGTTCCTAGAGAAATCCAAACTGAAAGATGATGGTAGCAACTATACGGACTGGGTCCATAACCTGAGGATCATCCTCATAGCTGCCAAGAAAACTTATGTCCTAGAAGCACCGCTAGGTGACGCTCCCGCCCCGGCAAACCAAGATGTTATGAACGCTTGGCAGTCGCATTGTGATGATTACTCCCTGGTTCAGTGCGGCATGCTCTACAGCTTGGAATCGGGGCTCCAAAAGCGTTTTGAGCACCATGGAGCATATGAGATGTTCCAAGAGCTGAAAATGGTTTTCCAGGCTCATGCCCGAGTTGAGAGATATGATGTCTCCAACGCATTCTACAGCTGTAAGATGGAGGAAAACAGTTCTGTCAGTGAGCACATACTCAAGATTTCTGGGTTGCACAACCGCTTGTCTCAGTTGGGAATGAATCTCCCGGACGAAGCGGTCGTTGACAAAATCCTCCAGTCGCTCCCACCTAGCTACAAGAGCTTCGTGTTGAACTTCAATATGCAAGGGATGGAGAAGTCCATTCCCGAGGTGTATTCAATGCTGAAATCAGCGGAGGTGGAGATCAAGAAAGAGCATCAAGTGTTGATGGTCAATAAAACCACTAAGTTCAAGAAGGGCAAGGGTAAGAAGAACTTCAAGAAGGACGGCAAGGGAGTTGCCGCGCCCGGTAAGCCAGTTGCCTGGAAGAAGCCAAAGTATGGACCCAAGTCTGAGACTGAGTGCTTTTATTGCAAGGGAACGGGTCACTGGAAGCGGAACTGCCCCAAATACTTAGCAGACAAGAAGGCCGGCAACGTCAAAGGTATATTTGATATACATGTTATTGATGTGTACCTTACCCGCGCTCGTAGTAGCTCCTGGGTATTTGATACCGGTGCAGTTCTCATATTTGTAACTCAAAGCAGGAGCTGCGGAATAAGCGGAGACTGGCGAAGGACGAGGTGACGATGCGCGTCGGGAATGGTTCCAAGGTCGATGTGATCGCCGTCGGCACGCTACCTCTACATCTACCCTCGGGATTAGTTTTAAACCTTAATAATTGTTATTTAGTACCAGCTTTGAGCATGAACATTGTATCTGGATCTCGTTTGATGCGAGATGGCTACTCATTTAAATCCGAGAATAATTGTTGTTCTATTTACTTGAGAGATATGTTTTATGGTCATGCCCCGCTGGTCAATGGTTTATTTTTTGATGAATCTCGATCGTGATGATACATTCATAGTGTGAATGCCAAAAGATGTAAAGTTGACAATGATAGTCCCACATACTTGCGGCATTGCCGCCTTGGTCATATTGGTGTCAAACGTATGAAGAAGCTTCATGCAGATGGACTTCTGGAGTCTCTTGATTATGAATCATTTGACACGTGCGAATCATGCCTCTTGGGCAAGATGACCAAGACTCCGTTCTCCGGAACAATGGAGCGAGCAACCAACTTATTGGAAATCATACATACCGATGTGTGCGGTCCAATGAGTGTTGAGGCTCGCGGAGGCTATCGTTATGTTCTCACCCTCACAGATGACTTGAGTAGATATGGGTATATCTACTTGATGAAGCACAAGTCTGAGACCTTTGAAAAGTTCAAGGAATTTCAGAATGAGGTTGAGAATCAATGTGACAGAAAAATAAAGATCTTGCGATCAGATCGTGGGGGTGAATATTTAAGTCATGAATTTGGCACGCACCTTAGGAACTGTGGAATTGTTTCACAATTGACACCGCCCGGAACACCTCAGCGTAATGGTGTGTACGAACGTCGAAATCGTACTCTGTTAGACATGGTGCGATCTATGATGTCTCTCACCGACTTACCGCTATCTTTTTGGGGTTATGCTTTAGAGACTGCCGCATTCACTTTAAATAGGGCTCCGTCGAAATCCGTTGAGACGACACCGTATGAACTTTGGTTTGGCAAGAAACCTAAGATGTCGTTTCTGAAAGTTTGGGGTTGCGATGCTTACGTCAAGAAACTTCAACCTGAGAAGCTCGAACCCAAATCGAAAAAATGCGTCTTCGTAGGATACCCAAAGGAAACGATTGGGTACACCTTCTACCACAGATCCGAAGACAAAGTCTTTGTTGCCAAGAATGGATCCTTTCTGGAGAAAGAGTTTCTCTTGAAAGAAGTGAGTGGGAGGAAAGTAGAACTTGATGAGGTGACAGTCACCCCTCCCGAACCGGAAAGTAGCGCAGCGCAGGAAATTGTTCCTGAGGTGCCTGCACCGACAAGGGAGGAAGTTAATGATGATGATCATGAAGATACAAATCAAGTTACTACTGAACTTCGAAGGTCCACAAGGACACGTTCCGCACCAGAGTGGTACGGCAACCCTGTCATGGAAATCATGTTGTTAGACAACGGTGAACCTTCAAACTATGAAGAAGTGATGGCGGGCCCGGATTCCAATAAATGGCTTGGAGCCATGAAATCCGAGATAGAATCCATGTATGAAAACAAAGTATGGACTTTGGTGGACTTGCCCGATGATAGGCACGCCATAGAAAATAAATGGATATTTAAGAAGAAGATAGACGCGGATGGTAATGTGACCATCTATAAGGCTCGGCTTGTCGCTAAGGGTTATCGACAAGTTCAAGGGATTGACTACGACGAAACTTTCTCTCCCGTAGCGATGCTGAAGTCAGTCCGAATCATGTTAGCAATTGCCGCATTCTATGATTATGAGATATGGCAAATGGACGTCAAAATGGCATTCCTTAATGGTTTCCTCAAGGAAGAACTGTATATGATGCAGCCGGAAGGTTTTGTCGATCCAGAGAATGCTAACAAGGTATGCAAGCTCCAGCGCTCGATATACGGGCTGGTGCAAGCATCTCGGAGTTGAAATATTCGTTTTAATGATGTGATCAAAGCGTTTGGTTTTATACAGACTTGGGGAGAAGCCTGTATCTACAAGAAAGTGAGTGGGAGCTCTGTAGCATTTCTCATATTATATGTGGATGACATATTACTGATGGGAAATGATATAGAATTCTTGGAGAGCATAAAGGCCTACTTGAATAAGAGTTTTTCAATGAAGGACCTTGGAGAAGCTGCTTACATATTAGGCATCAAAATCTATAGAGATAGATCAAGACGCCTCATTGGTCTTTCACAAAGCACATACCTTGACAAGATATTGAAGAAGTTCAATATGGATCAGTCCAAGAAGGGGTTCTTGCCTGTTTTGCAAGGTATGAGATTGAGCAAGGCTCAGTCCCCGACCACGGCAGAAGATAGAGAAAAGATGAGTGTCATTCCCTATGCCTCGGCCATAGGTTCTATCACGTATGCCATGCTGTGTACCAGACCTGATGTGAACCTTGCCATAAGTTTGGTAGGGAGGTACCAAAGTGATCCCGGTATGGAACACTGGACAGCGGTCAAGAACATCCTAAAGTACCTGAAGAGGACTAAGGATATGTTTCTCGTTTATGGAGGTGACGAAGAGCTCGTCGTAAAGGGTTACGTCGATACTAGCTTCGACACAGATTTGGATGACTCTAAGTCACAAACCGGATACGTGTATATTTTGAATGGTGGAACAGTAAGCTGGTGCAGTTGCAAGCAGAGCGTCGTGGCGCATTCTACATGTGAAGCGGAGTACATAGCTGCTTGCGAAGCAGCACAAGAAGGAGTCTGGATGAAGGAGTTCATCACCGACCTAGGAGTCATTCCAAGCGCGTCAAGCCCGATGACTCTCTTCTGTGACAACACTGGAGCTATTGCCATTACCAAGGAGCCCAGGTTTCACAAGAAGACCAAGCACATCAAGCGCCGTTTCAACTCCATCCGGAATTATGTTCAAGATGGAGACATAGATATTTGTAAAGTGCATACGGATCTGAATGTTGCAGACCCGTTGACTAAACCTCTTCCACGGGCAAAACATGATCAACACCAGAACTCTATGGGTGTTCGATTCATCACAATGTCACTAGATTATTGACTCTAGTGCAAGTGGGAGACTGTTGGAAATATGCCCTAGAGGCAATAATAAAAGGATTATTATTATATTTCCTTGTTCATGATAATTGTCTGTTATTCATGCTTGAATTGTATTGTACGGAAACAGCGATACATGTGTGAATACATAGACCACAACGTGTCCCTGGTAGGCCTCTAGTTACTAGCTCGTTTATCAATAGATGGTCACGGTTTCCTGACCATGGACATAGGATGTCATTGATAACGGGATCACATCATTAGGAGAATTATGTGATGGACAAGACCCAATCCTAAGCCTAGCACGAGATCGTTTAGTTCGTAATGCTTAAAGCTTTTCCAGTGTCAAGTATTTATTCCTTAGACCATGAGGTTGTGCAACTCCCGGATACCGTAGGAATACTTTGGGTGTGCCAAACGTCACAACGTAACTGGGTGGCTATAAAGGTACGCAACGGGTATCTCCGAAAGTGTCTGTTGAGTTGGTACGAACCGAGACTGGGATATTGTCACTCCGTATGACGGAGAGGTATCTCTGGGCCCTCTCGGTAAGACATCATCATAAAGATCTCAAAGTGACTAAGGAGTTAGTCACGGGATGATGGGTTACAGAACGAGTAAAGAGACTTGCCATGACGAGATTGAACGAGGTATCGGGCATACCGACGATCGAATCTCGGGCAAGTATCGTACCGATAGACAAAGGGAATAACATACGAGATTGAGTGAATCCTTGACACAGTGGTTCATCCGATGAGATCATCGAGGAACACGTGGGAACCGACATGGGTATCCAGATCCCGCTGTTGGTTATTGACCGGAGAGTCGTCTCGGTCATGTCTGCGTGTCTCCCGAACCCGTAGGGTCTACACACTTAAGGTTCAGTGACGCTAGGGTTGTAGAGATACATGCACATGGAAACCCAAATGTTGTTCGGAGTCCCGGATGAGATCCCGGACGTCACGAGGAGTTCCAGAATGGTCCGGAGGTAAAGAATGATATATAGGAAGTCCAGTTTCGGCCATCGGGTGAATTCCGAGGGTCACCGGGAGTGTCCCGGGACCACCGGAGGGGTCCCGGGGGTCCACCGGGTGGGGCCACCCATCCCGGAGGCCCCCGTAGTCCGCAAGGGGAAGGGGGCCAGCCCCTGGTGGGCTGGCGCACCCACATGGGCCCCCCTCCATGTGCCTAGGGTTGAAACCCTAGGGGAAGGGGGCGCCCCCTATGCCTTGGGGGGCAAGTTTCCCCCCTCTGGCCGCCGCCCCCCTAGGAGATTGCCTCTCCTAGGGCCGGTGCCCCCCCTGGCCCCTATATATAGTGGGGGGGAGGGCAGCCGCACCCCAAGCCTCTGGCGCCTCTCCCCCCCTCCCGTCACACCTCCAACTCCTCTCGCAGGGCGCCGGCGAAGCCCTGCAGCTTTTCCTGTTGCATCCACCACCACGCCATCGTGCTGCTGGATCTCCGTCAATATCTCCTCCCCCCTTGCTGGATCAAGAAGGAGGATACGTCGCTGTACCGTACGTGTGTTGAACACGGAGGTGCCGTCCGTTCGGCGCTAGGATCATCGGTGACGAGGATCACGAAGAGTACGACTACTTCATCCACGTTCCTTCGAACGCTTCCGCACGCAATCTACAAAGGGTATGTAGATTCACTCCTTTATGCTCGTTGCTAGATGACTCCTTAGATTGATTTTGGTGAAGCGTAGGAATTTTTTTGAATTCTGCTATGTTCCCCAACAGCACCCTCGTAACTCCTCCCCTTTGGCCTCACATCGCATACTCGAGTTGTGTGGCAGCACCCCGCTCGCCTGCTCCACCATGCAGCGCCGCCACCCCTCCCTTTTGCCGATCGCAGCTGGTGGCGACCTTGGCTTGTGGCGGAAAAGCGGCAGCAGCCACGGCATGTGATGCGGCGTGTATTGTGAAAGAAGAAAAGGAGATAAGAGGAAGAAGAACGAGTGGATGGGAGCGAACGATGTGTGTGAAAGAGATAAGGGATCAGCACAATCCTACATGTCGCTTGGTGGTTGGCTAAGATGGAGCGTGCATGGACGCGGCCGGCCGAAGTTTGGGCCGGCGCGCCGGGTGGAAGTGTTTTCCTTTATTTTAGCTTTTGAGAAACTAGCAAAAGAGCTCGTGCGTTGCAACGGGAGAGAAAACATAACACACGCTCTTAACCCAACAACCATCACTCAAGACCACAATAGGTCCATCTCCTTTATTTTTGTGAGGCGTCATATTTGTGTTGCCGTTTATCATCCTTCTCACCCTCGCCGGCGATGGCCTCAGTGTTCACACAAAACAAAGCAAAAAACGTGTTTAAATATGATTAATCCTAAGGCGTCTCTCTCTTCCTCTATCCTCCCTCTCCCTCTCCCTCTCTCTCTCGCTTTCTCTCACTCTCGCGATGAGAAATCTGTTGTTTTCCCCTGTGATATTTTTCAGAGGTATGCATTATCGATGTTTTCTTTTCCCTATATAGTTATAGTGGGGTGTTTATTTGCAATCCAGATCGCCACCGGTACGAAAGAAAAAACGGATCTTGCCCTATAAATTATAAAAGATAAGTTTGCTTTCAAAACAATATTTAAAAAATATTTAACAGGTAAAATTAACATCATATTTGGATTCTACATTTTTTTAAATAAAATTTCATATACAATATGGTAAAATGGAAGTTATGGTTTAAAAGATATGTATAATTTAGAAAAGCATTTGTTTGACTTAAATATATTCCAAAATAATATTTAAAAATACTTAACAGGTAAAATAATCTCATATTCATATTCTACATATTTTTAATCAAATTTCATATATAACATGTTCAAATCGGAGTTACGGTTTAAAAGATATGAATGATTTAAAAAACATTTATTTGACTTAAATATGATCCGTGGATGAATTACCTAAAACATCTGGGGTGTTTTCGAAAAATGTAAAATAACGGTTCGGGTATGACTTAAGTCCGGACGGCAAGTTGATTTCAAGAAAACATAGGGACTTTTGTGTAAAATACGAAAAACGATTCATTTTAACTTAAAATAGAACTGCGGGTTGAATTCTCTGAAGTAGAGGGACTTTTCCGAAAAATGACATGACGGACGAGAAGAAACCCAATTTGCTTTATTATTAGGTAAAGACTAGTAAGCTTACACGTCTATTGTGTGAATTATTTATCATTTATCGAATAAAATATATTAGTAAAATGGAAAAAATATAAGGCAACAATAGAAAATTTGAGATGTTTAGCAATTGTGGAAATATTATTTTTTAAACAGAGGCAGAAGCTTTGCTTCATCTCATTAATAAAGAAAGGAATTGTCTAGTTAATTACGAAAAACCGGGCAAAAACGATACAATCCACAAAGGGGCATCAATAGCTGACCTGGCTATCCACACGAGATTAACAGCGGATGCCCATTAACTTAGGGGCAAATAAAGTCCAAAATTTTGTGATGAGGACATGACTACCTTGGATACGACCAAAAATATTACATACATGTATATTTGTGAGGTGGTTTCTAATGCAAACTATGCAACAATTTATTTATGTCATCCAGGATAAAAATACTTCACAGACTTTTGTGCCATGTCTAATTCCAGGTGTATGGGATATTTGTACAATCCACATATGAAGATAAGGGAAAAAAAGAGAAGTTTAGGTGTTGTTCAAAAAGTTCTCTCACGTCACTTTTGGGCCAAGAGAAGATAGAGTCCAAGTTTCTCACGTTCTGCATCCAGATTCGGACTGCACAGACATACCTGACTCAAAACGGCAAGAACTCCTTCATACGGACTCCGAATTGGGTGTTTCTTTTTTTTGTTGAAAACTAGATTTCGTACACTTTCCAACCCAATTGGATTCACCTTCAAATTCGTCCGGAGCGTTGAGATATCGACGAAACAATCTGACGCTGCAGCAGAATCCGAGTCAAACTACAAGTCCAAAGGTGTTGCATCACCTCCACTTGGGCCCATGAGCCTTGTACGACCTAAGGTTAGTTTTAGGCTGCCTTGGGATGTCCTTCCACCTCCTTGGCCATCACCCCTTGCTCCTATATAAGTAGATCCATCTAGTAGCTTTTTCTTTGGGATTTGTTTAGTCAAAAGTTAGCCATTGCAACTTCGTGTACTTCCTTTAGGTCCAACGACCAGACCAAGACCGCTTACGGATCCCCACCTTTATCAATACTTCATCTATATTTGCAATATTTAGATTGCTTTATCATATTCTTGCTTGTTCTTCGATTGCATGCAGGAATAGACCTTCGTGGTCAGGCTGATCGTGCTTCTGGCATTGTCAGTAACCCCTGGAGATCGGTTTAGCGATTGCTAAGGCGCAACATCGTGCACGTTTGTAGTCGGATTGTCAAAGTCGACTCCACCAAATCGATAGTTATCATCTCATCGAAAGATCGGGCCCCTCGCCTCTATCAAGTGGTATCAGTTTTCAGGTTGCTCGGTGAGAATTTCCAGTTATTCCTAGATTAGATTTATTTTCTTACCTATTGTCCAAGGAAAAGCCACAAAAAAGTTAGATCTATTCATCATTTGTCCTAGTCAGTCTGAGCCTTTGCAATTTTCTTTTCATTGTTTGCATTATTGAATTATCGGTTGCATCGTCGTGTCGAGTTGCTGGTCTTAGTGTCTAGTTCGTTAGAGTTTCGAGTTCTGTTCACATTAGTCACGTCGCCGCTGCATCGTTATCCCTTCCACTATACACCACCTCATCCATCAATTTCCACCTCGTGCTACCCATCGTTCATTGTCACAATCATAGTTGAAGTCGTTCGCATCTTTGCTTGATCCAATCTGCATCTTATCTAGTTTGTCTTGGAAAGAGGGAGAAAGAAAAAAAAGACAGAGAAAAAAAAGTAAAAAAAAGAGGAGAGAAAGAAAAAGAAAAAAGTGTGAGAAAAAAGAAAAAGAAAAAGAAGGAAAAGAAAGTTGGAGAGAGTGTTGTTGTATATTCTGCTTGGCAGTTGTTTTCATCATTATTTTTACTGCCGTTGTGATCTTCACTTATATCTTGTTGTCCAGAGCTACTTCGTATCCTTTATTGATGCTAGTTGTGCTACACCGTGACCTCATTAGTGTTATAGGCTCGCGTCTCTAGTCCGCTCTAGCATAGGACCAGCACAGTACCGTCGTTGAGCGTTTATTCAACATTGCATCTCTGAATTGATTATTGCTAATCTTTTGCTACCATATATAAAGCCAACCCAGCTCCACATATTTCTACATCGTGTTTACGTACGTTCACCTGGCAATCGCTTTACTCAATCTTTGGAGTTATTTGACACCGCTGGTTGCCTATCACCACCTGCTGCATGGTAAGAACTTGTAAGATATTGATACTTGCTTTACTGTGAGCGCTTACCACCACATCCTAGTAGTTCATAGGAACATTATTTTTGGATTTTGTTTCTTGTTTCTACTAATCATGGCAGGTTCAAGAGTCAGTTGGGCTTCATCGATCGTGGGAGACGTGTCATCACCTCAGAAAATACAACCACCATCACAAGAGGTACAAAGACATCAGAATGCGCACAAACATGTTCTTATTTCCATGCCACCTTTTCATGGTCGTTTTAAACCTGATTTATATATTGAATGGGAGTTCAACATCAATAATATATTTGCTTCCCATAGTTTTGATGAACGTAAAAAAGTTAAGGTTGCGGTTGGTTCTTTCACTGGTTATGCTTTAGTTTGGTGGAGTGAATATTGTCGGTTATACCCTAATCATGTACCTACTACTTGGGATGATGCAAAACTTTTTGACGAGAGATAGATTTGTTGATGTTTATTATACTCGTGGCATGATTAAAAAACTACAACATTTGAAACAAGGTAGTGACACCGTAACAAAATATTATGATGATTTACGAACTACCTTGTTGCACTCCTTTTTAGAGGAAAGTGAAGATGATTTTATGGATAGATATTGGGGAGGATTAAACCGTGATATTCAGGAGATGCTAATTCATGAAGAGTGGTATCCTATGGACCATTTGTTTCGTCTTTCTTATAGTGCTGAACAGGAAATAAAACGGCGTATCTTCCATAAGGAGAATAAGCGCCAGGTGCACATTCCAAGAGATGATACGGTTGTTCCTTCCACTACTAGGCGTACTATGACAGACACATCCATTGTTGTGAGGACTACATCACCTCCACCATGTGACACATCACCTCCGACAGTGCCTACATCAGCTGAGGTGATCATAAGAGGTAATGACAAAGGTACCGATCTTCCACCTCCACATGAGTATGATGAATGCCTTGTCAATTTAAATGAACCATGCGATGAGCTATCCAATAATTTGATCACACCAACTATTTTAGAGGAATATGTTCGTGATTTGACTTTGACATGTGATCAAACAATTATGAGTGAACCAATTGAATTAACTATTGATGCGAAAGAACCATTTGAATCAGGGAATAAATCAGATTTGGATCAAATACGTGTGAAAATAGTTGTGCCAATGTTTAATCATTTTGATATGACCTCTAATCTTGGTGATGGTTCATCAAGGTTGGGATGGTTTAATGATGAGCATTGCCAATCTTTTGTAAGGATTAAGAGCTTCACTTATATGTGCAAATTGAGTTGCAATATTTTCATGCCTTCTACTTATTGTGATAATATTTTGGCTTTATATTTTATGAACTACGAAAGTTACTCATATATACATGTGTCATATGTGCGAAAATTAAGGGAAGTAAAAATGGATGACATATACATATACAACATGTACACCTTGTCTATTTTCTTACCCACATTTCAGATTAAGCAACGCCGAGGACGGCTTTATTTTCAAGAAATGGAGGATGATGAGGACATGACAACCTTGGATACGACCAAAAATATTGCATACATGTATATTTGTGAGGTGATTTCTAATGCAAACTATGCAACAATTTATTTATGTCATCCAGGACAAAAATACTTCACAGACTTTTGTGTCATGTCTAATTCCAGATGTATGGGACATTTGTACAATCCACATATGAAGGTAAGGGGAAAAGAGAAGTTTAGGTGCTGTTCAAAAAGTTCTCTCACGTCACTTTTGGGCCAAGAGAAGATAGAGTCCAAGTCTCTCATGTTCTGCATCCAGATTCGGACTGCACAGACATACCTGACTCAAAACGGCAAGAACTCCTTCATACGGACTCCGAATTGGGTGTTTCTTTTTTTGTTGGAAACTAGATTTCGTACACTTTCCAACCCAATTGGATTCACCTTCAAATTCATCCGAAGCATTGAGATATCGACGAAACAATCTGACGCTACTGTGCTGGTCCTAGGCTAGACCGTACTAGAGATGCGAGCTTAGAACACTAACAAAATCACGGCGCTGCACGTAATTAAGGGGAAAGCACACTCTGAATTTATTTATTTTCGCCTCTTTTTTTGCGCTCTTTTTTTTTGCCGAAAATCACTATAATGGCGAGTGTCCCAAAACACTTCCCAAGTCAAACTAAGATGATAGGCATGAAATTTTTTTGACGAATTTTTTTTTTCGGAATCAGGGCAGCGACGACGAAAAAGTGCGGTAAAAACAGTATGGTGGCACGTGTCTCAAAAGACTCAGAAAATCCAAAAAATAGGATAGGGAAAAATATTTTCACCTGTCGAAATTTTGGCCTAAAAACTGCCCGGAGGTCTCCAGACTTTTTTTTGTCGAGACCTACGCAGGCAAGGAAACATGAATCCGAAACCTAAATGGATCTCGAGAACAAACCTAATATGAAAAGAACTCGGATTGGTGGAGGATATATGGTGGTAGGATAAGGTAGCGGTGGTGGTATATGGCAGCGGTGGTGGTATATGGATACGGATTGGTGGTGGTATATGGATACGGATCGATGGTGGTATATGGCAGTAGCGATGAAGATGTTGCGGCGGCGGCGTGACAACTTATGGCCAGAACTCGAAACTCAAAAAGACTAGACGCTAAGACCAGCAACTTGACACGACGATGCAACCGCAAATTCAACTAAGCAAACACGGAAAAGATTATGCAATGGCTCAGATTGGTTCGGATATGATGAACTAACCCTAATTTTTTTGGCTTTTTCATGGACTGTAGGTATGAAGAACAGACTCGATCTAATCTACGAAAAACTGTAAAATCTCACCGAGCAACCTGGAAATCTGATACCACTTGATAGAGGCGAGGGGCCCGATCTTTCGATGAGATGATAACTATCGATTTGGTGGAGTCGACTTTGACAATCCGACTACAAACGTGCACGACGTTGCGCCTTGACAATCGCTAAACCAATCTCCAGGGGTTACTGACAATGCCAGAAGCACGATCAGCCTGACCACGAAGGTCTATTCCTGCATGCAATCGAAGAACAAGTAAGAATATGATAAAGCAATCTAAATATTGCAAATATAGATGAAGTATTGATAAAGGTGGGGATCCGTAAGCGGTCTTGGTCTGGTCGTTGGACACAAACGAAGTACACGAAGTTGTAATGGCTAACTTTTCACTAAACAAATCCCAAAGAAAAAGCTACTAGATGGATCTACTTATATAGGAGCAAGGGGTGGCGGCCAAGGAGGTGGAAGGACGTCCCAAGTCAGCCTAAAACTAACCCTAGGTCGTACAAGGCTCATGGGCCCAAGTGGAGGTGATGCAACACCTTTGGACTTGTAGTTTGACTCGGATTCTGCTGCAGCGTCAGATTGTTTCGTCGATATCTCAACGCTCTGGACGAATTTGATGGTGAATCCAATTGGGTTGGAAAGCGTACGAAATCTAGTTTCCAACAAAAAAAAGAAACACCCAATTCGGAGTCCGTATGAAGGAGTTCTTGCCGTTTTGAGTCAGGTATGTCTGTGCAGTCCGAATCTGGATGCAGAACGTGAGAGACTTGGACTCTATCTTCTCTTGGCCTAAAAGTGACGTGAGAGAACTTTTTGAACAACACCTAAACTTCTCTTTTTCCCTTATCTTCATATGTGGACTGTACAAATGTTCCATACACCTGGAATTAGACATGGCACAAAAGTCTGTGAAGTATTTTTGTCCTGGATGACATAAATAAATTGTTGCATAGTTTGCATTAGAAATCACCTCACAAATATACATGTATGCAACATTTTTGGTCGTATCCAAGGTATTCATGTCCTCATCATCCTCCCTTTCTTGAAAATAAAGCCGTCCTCGGCGTTGCTTAATCTGAAATGTGGGTAAGAAAATAGACAAGGTGTACATGTTGTATATGTATATGTCATCCATTTTTACTTTCCTTAATTTTCGCACATATGACACATGTATATATGAGTAACTTTCGTAGTTCATAAAATATAAAGCCAAAATATTATCACAAGAAGTAGAAGGCATGAAAATATTGCAACTCAATTTGCACATATAAGTGAAGCTCTTAATCGTTACAAAAGATTGGCAATGCTCATCATTAAACCATCCCAACCTTGATGAACCATCACCAAGATTAGAGGTCATATCAAAATGATTAAACATTGGCACAACTATTTTCACACGTATTTGATCCAAATCTAATTTATTCCCTGATTCAAATGATTCTTTCGCATCAATAGTTAATTCAATTTGTTCACTCACAATTGTTTGATCACATGGCAAAGCCAAATCACGAACATATTCCTCTAAAATAGTTGGTGTGATCAAATTAGTGGATAGCTCATCGCATGGTTCATTTAAATTGACAAGGCATTCATCATACTCATGTGGAGGTGGAAGATCGGTACCTTTGTCATTACCTCTTATGATCAACTCAGATGATGTAGGCACTATCGGAGGTGATGTGTCACATGGTGGAGGTGATGTAGTCCTCACAAAAATGGATGTGTCTGTCATAGTACGCCTAGTATTGGAAGGAACAACTGTATCATCTCTTGGAATGTGCACCTGGCGCTTATTCTGCTGATGGACAATACGTCGTTTTATTTCCTGTTCGGCACTACAAGCAAGACGAAACAAATGGTCCATAGGATAACACTCTTCATGAATTAGCATCTCCTGAATATCACGGTTTAATCCTCCCCAAAATCTACCCATAAAATCATCTTCACTTTCCTCTAAAAAGGAGTGCAACAAGGTAGTTCGTAAATCATCATAATATTTTGTTACGGTGTCACTACCTTGTTTCAAATGTTGTAGTTTTTTAATCATGCCACGAGTATAATAAACATCGACAAATCTACCTCTCATCACAAGTTTTAAATCATCCCAAGTAGTAGGTACATGATTAGGGTATAACCGACAATATTCACTCCACCAAACTAAAGCATAACCAGTGAAAGAACCAACCGCAACCTTAACTTTTTTTCGTTCATCAAAACTATGGGAAGCAAATATATTATTGATGTTGAACTCCCATTCAATATATAAATCAGGTTTAAAACGACCATGAAAAGGTGGCATGGAAATAAGAACCTGTTTGTGCGCATTCTGATTAGATCGGGGCGAGGGGCCCGATCTTTTGATGAGATGATAACTATCGATTTGGTGGAGTCGACTTTGACGATCCGTCTACAAACGTGCACGACGTTGCGCCTTAGCAATCGCTAAACCAATCTCCAGGGGTTACTGACAATGCCAGAAGCACGATCAGCCTGACCACGAAGGTCTATTCCTGCATGCAATCGAAGAACAAGCAAGAATATGATAAAGCAATATAAATATTGCAAATATAGATGAAGTATTGATAAAGGTGGGGATCCGTAAGCGGTCTTGGTCTGGTCATTGGACACAAACGAAGTACACGAAGTTGCAATGGCTAACTTTTGACTAAACAAATCCCAAAGAAAAAGCTACTAGATGGATCTACTTATATAGGAGCAAGGGGTGGCGGCCAAGGAGGTGGAAGGACGTCCCAAGGCAGCCTAAAACTAACCCTAGGTCGTACAAGGCTCATGGGCCCAAGTGGAGGTGATGCAACACCTTTGGACTTGTAGTTTGACTCGGATTCTGCTGCAGCGTCAGATTGTTTCATCGACATCTCAACGCTCCGGACGAATTTGAAGGTGAATCCAATTGGGTTGGAAAGTGTACGAAATCTAGTTTCCAACAAAAAAAGACACACCCAATTCGGAGTCCGTATGAAGAAGTTCTTGCCGTTTTGAGTCAGGTATGTTTGTGTAGTCCGAATCTGGATGCAGGACGTGAGAGACTTGGACTCTATCTTCTCTTGACCCAAAAGTGACGTGAGAGAACTTTTTGAACAGCACCGAAACTTCTCTTTTTCCCTTATCTTCATATGTGGATTGTACAAATGTCCCATACACCTGGAATTAGACATGGCACAAAAGTCTGTGAAGTATTTTTGTCCTGGATGACATAAATAAATTGTTGCATAGTTTGCATTAGAAATCACCTCACAAATATACATGTATGCGATATTTTTGGTCGTATTCAAGGTAGTCATGTCCTCATCATTTTTGCTCATTAACCCTCCCATCCCCCTCTTGCTTTTCAATAGTTAGGGTTCGACTCTTTAAGTGCCCATGAGGAGATGGAGGCTTCGAGCTCTCGCGATTCTGGCGACGCGCCCCCGCCCCCGGTGGGCGCCGTGGCCGGCCTCCCCTCCCCGCCCGGTGCCTCGTCGGACCACCGCCCTCCTCCCCCTCTGCCTGTGTCGCCTACCTCCTCGCCGTCCCCGTCCTCCGAGGAGGCGGTGCCGTGGATCCGATGGGCGGACCTTGCCGAGGATGACGAGCCTTCCCCGATTGTCGACCGCCCTGACACCTCCCTTCCCCCCTCCCTCGTTCATGCGTCGCCGACCAGCGCGGCCGCTGGCTCAGCCTCCCGTTGCGGAGGTTCTGCCTCCGGCTCGCGGCGGCGCTCGCAGAACCGGCCGATGAGCACTGCTCGTCCGCCTCGGGGCCAAGGCGCGGCCTTGCGGGGCTTGGGAGGTCGCCGATGCCGCTCCTGGGGAGTGGCGGGCCGGTCCGACCTAGGGATGGCGCGATCCTCATGGCGTCCGTCCACTGCGCCCCCTCCTCGTCCGGCTCCGGCGGTTCCTTCGGTCCTCCCCGCCTCCCTGTCCGCCGGTGTGGTGGTGGCCCGTTGCTCTCCGTTCCGGCCCTTCATCGTCGCTTATGGTTCCTTTGCTCTTCAGCTCCACCCGCTCTCCCTCCCTCGCCGCCCTTGGCCGGCGGCCGCGTCTCCCCTCGCTCCGGCGACAGCGGTGGCACCTCCCTGCGAAGGGGAAACCCTTCCGCACGGTGCCCCGTCCCCTGTCCTAGGTCGTGCCCTGATGGGCCACGAGGCGCTGGCCCGTTCGCGCTGGGTGGCCGGCCTGCCCCTCAGGGCATGTAGGCCCCTCCCCCAAGCCGAGGCGGCGGGACCATCGATCCTTGGGCCGGCTTCGTGCCCTAGGCCCACCGAGCCCCCTCGCTCGATCTGGCTCCCCTATGGTTTGCTGCGTCCCCCGTCCAGCCGCCACTGTCTCTCCCTCCCCCGAAGCGAACTCCAATCACTCCTCCTCCGTCCCGCTCCACTCGCCTCCTCGGCTTGCCTCGCCGGTGGCCGCCGGCCCAGTTCCCCCCCCCCTCCCGCCCCCTCCCCTGTCC
>LR738710.1:352306329-352317864 GCA_902687465.1 Secale cereale
GCTTCTACTTGCTCATTTTCTGTGCTCGAAGCGGTCCCACTTGGTCACCTTGCGAAGGTTGCGTCAGACTCCACGATCGGTTTCAGGGGGAAGCCGCTCCCCCCTTAGTGCAGATTGCGGCCATCCAGGCTCGCGAGATTCTTGATGGAAAATTGGCGGAGGCCCGCCAGGCCCTCCTCGCCCCCTCCATCCCCCCGGATCCTTCTCCGGCGGCTGCGCAGGCACAGCCCCGTAGGGCTGCTGGCCGCCCCCCGCTGGTGGCAGCCGAGCCTCGTGCCCGCACCCGCTCTCGCACTGCCGCTCTTCGCGCCCAAAGCGCTTCTCGCATCTTGGGGTCAAGCAGCCCCCCAATGGCTCCTTAATGCGTGCCTTATTCTGGAACATCCGCGGGTTCGGCCATGATGGCCGACGCCGCCAACTCATCGAGTACTGGCGCGATGAGCATATTGACATAGTGGCGATCCAGGAAACCATGCGCTCCGATTTCTCCCTGTCGGAGCTTGATAGGCTGAATTCCCACCTCTTTGTGTGGCACTGGCTCCCTTCTAGTGGGAATGCCGTCCATTCGGGTGGCATCCTTCTAGGTGTGAAGGATGCCACCTTCGAGGTGGGAAGTATGGATCGGGGTCAGTTCTTTGTTAGTATGGAGCTTTATGAACGGTCCCTGAATTTCAAATGGGAGGTTATCATCGTCTATGGCCCGGCTGACCACAATAGATCTGCATCCTTCCTCGAGGAGCTTAACCGGAAGGTCTCCGCAGCCTCCTTGTCCGTGTTTGTCGGGGGCGATTTTAACCTCCTCCGCTTCACGGAAGACAAGAGCAATGATCACGTCAACTTTGCACGTATGCAAATGTTTAATGACTGCATTGCCGATCTTGGTCTTCGCGAGATAGACAGGATTGGTGCCAGGTTCACGTGGACCAATCGTCAAGCCTCCCTGACCAATCCGTCCTGGACCGGGTCTTAGTCTCCCCGAAATGGGACCTCTGCTGCCCTCTGTCTTCCCTCCGGGCCATCACTCGGATCGGCTCCGACCACGTCCCTCTTCTCTTATCCTCCTCTGACGAGCGACCTTCGATCCCTCCATGATTTCGGTTTGAGACATTCTGGCTGTCCCAAACTAGATTCGTGCAGGCTGTTGGGGCCCGCTGGGTGAAGATCCGGTCTCTTCCCCACCCCGCCCCCCCCCCCCTCGGCTATTGACTCTTGGCAACTCTATGCCAAATGCGACCGACAGTTCATGAAGGGGTGGGGTGCCAACCTGGGACGCGACCTCCGCGAGCGGAAAAAGGCCTTGCTGACCGCCATTCAGGCTCTCGGCCTTCGGGCTGACACGGTCGGCCTCTCCCCTGATGAGTGGCTCTCCCGGTATGACCTAGAGGACCAACTCTCCATCATGTACATGGACGAGGAGGCTTACTGGCGCTTGCGGGGTTCCCAGAAATGGGTCCTGAAGGGCAACGCGAACACAACCTACTTTTAGGCCTTAGCGAATGGGCGTCGTAGACGCAACACCATCCCTCTCCTCTGGGATGACCCGACCCTTCTGCAGTCCCCGAGTGACATTAGGGCCCATGTCGACGAGTTCTACCGATCCTATTCTCCTCGTATCCTAGGAGCGGTCTCTCTCTGGCCCATGATTGCTGGTCTGGCCGCCAGCTTGTCTCCGCCGCAGAGAATGCGGCTCTCACGGCCCCATTTTCCGAGGATGAGGTCTGGACGACCATTAGAGGCATGAACCCCTCCTAGGCCCCGGGATCGGACGACCTTCCGGTTAAATTCTTCCAGACCTTCTGGAATGTGATTAAGCCTGAAAACATGGCCATCTTTGACGAGTTTTACATTGGGACCATCGACCTCGGTCGCCTCAACTATGGGATCATTTCGCTCATTCCCAAAGTGCCGGGGGCCTCCGACATTCGCCAATTTCGTCTGATCATGGTGATCAATGTGATCTTCCAGATTCCGGCAAAAGGTACGCCAATAGGGTGACCCTGCTAGCTGACCTCATTACCCACCCCAACCAGTCCGCCTTCGTGCGAGGGTGGTATATCCTGGTTGAGGTGCTAGTTCTCCATGAAGTCCTCCATGAGGTCCAGTCTAAACACCTCAAGGCAGTCTTCCTGAAAATCGACTTTCATAAGGCCTACGACACTGTTAGTTGGTCCTTCCTTCGAGAAGTTTTGCTACGGAAGGGCTTCGATGATCGATGGATCACCCGGGTGGCGCAGATGGTGTCCTGCGGTCGCACCACCGTGAACATCAATGGGGAGATTGGCCCTTACCTCCCCACCCTGTGTGGGGTTAGACAAGGCGATCCTTTCTCTCCGTTCTTGTTCAATATGGTAGTGGACGCGCTTGCCGCCATCCTAGATAAGGCCAAGGCCGCGGGCCATATTCGTGGGATCACCCCTCACCTGGCCGGCGGCTCCTGGATCTCCATGCTCCAATACGCCGATGATACCGTTATCATCGTCGAAGGCTCAGACACGGACATCGCTAACCTCAAGTTCCTCCTTCTATGCTTCCAATAAATGTCTGGCCTCAAGATCAACTTCGACAAGAGTGATGTGATGGTAATGGGCTACTCTCCGGCAGAAGCCCTCGACATCGCCAACCGCCTCAATTGCCGCCTCGGCTCCTTCCCCGCGACGTACTTGGGAACTCCCATCAGTGACTCTCGGCTTACCATTGCGGACTTGCGCCCCACGGTAACCAAGCTGCAAACGCGCATGGAACCTTGGCAGGGTAGGTGGCTGTTGAAGGCGGCTCGGACGATCCTCATTAACTCCTCCCTCACTAGCCTCCTCCTGTTCCTTATGAGTTTCTATAGCCTCCATGAGACCCTTCACCATGAGATCGCCAAAATCCAATCTCGCTTCTATTGGGCTGGCGACAACAATAAGCAAAAGTACCATATGGTTAGCTTGCCGGACATATGCAAGCCCCGGGAACAGGGAGGCCTCGGTATCATGTGCTCTAAGCGCATGAATATTGCCCTCCTCACCCGCTGGCTTTGGCGCATTTCGCTAGGGCATGGTGGTCTCTGGCTCGACATCATCCGGAACAAATACCTACGTGGACAGCCCCTGGCCTTTTGTCAAAGGTCCGGTGGTTCCTAGTTTTGGCAATCGGTCATCCAACTACTACCCGTCCTTCGCATTGGGACCTCCATCTCAGTTGGATCGGGTACGGCAACGTTGTTCTGGTTCGACCGTTGGGCGGGAGACACCCCCTTTGCGGCCCGCTTCCCCGACCTCTTCTCCATCGCCGTCGCCCCCTTGATCTCAGTTGAGAGGGCCCTTATTGACTTAGGGCGCCTCGCCTTCCGGAGGGCATTTGGGCCTCTGGAAGCCGCCGCGTGGCTTGAGCTGCTTGATTGCGCCGCTCTCCACGAGCCGTTGATGGATGCTGGCCCGGACGAGGTGTGGTGGCGTCTCGAGCCTTCGGGCCAATTCTCCACCAAGTCCCTTTACACGGCCATCGCCCCCTCCTCCGCTCTTCCCCCCTTCCCATGGTTTGGTCCATCCGCCTGCCACTGAAAATTCGGATATTCATGTGGCAATGGATCCGCGGAAGGATTCCGTCTGGGGTAGAGGTCCGCAAACGCAATGGCCCTGGGTCCGGCCTCTGTCCTCTGTGTGGTACCCCCGAAGATTTGAATCACATCTTCTTCTCCTGTGTCTCAGCTCAATTCATGTGGAGCTGCTTTAGGGAGGCTGTGGGAGGTGATTGTTGCCACACCAACTTCCCCGACCTCTTCGCCGAACTCCAGAACTCCCCTCTGCCCTCTTGCCACATTAGGTGGCTCGAGATTGGGGTGCTCGCGTGGACTCTATGGACAATTCGCAATAAGCTTGTGATTCAGCGTACTCCTCTTCGACGGGCTACTGACGCTCTCTTCAAACTGTCTGGTTACTTGCAGCTTTGGCAGCCGCTTAGCCGTCCTCCGGACCGCGACGCCATCACCACCTTCATCGCCGACCTTCGCTCGATGGCCGTCCGTCTGTCGCCGCCGCCCCCTCCGCCTCCCCCGAAGCCAGATTAGACGCCTTGCCTCAGCCGCGTCCCTTTTTTTTGTTGTTTCTTTTGGGCTTGTTGAGCTGTGCCCTCAGCAGAACCTTTGTACTTCTTGTGGTGTGACTTGGGTGTGTGTGTTCTGGACTAGTCCGTTTATGTGTGCTCTTGGCGGTTTGCTTTATATATAAAGCGGGGCGAAAGCCTTTTTCGGTATAGTTAGGGTTCGACCAAATCATAACATATTTGGTATATTACATAATTAAGAGCATGAGAGTATGATAAAATACCTAAAAAAATAAGATATATGTTGGCAGGTTCCTATTTAATCTAGCAATTAAAGGTCGATCGATTAATCCAGTTAATAGACCAATTCACCGATTAATCGCTACTCCCAAGCCGACCGAGCAGCTACCAGTTACCGATTTCCTTAACAATGGTCGCGACACACCTGCCGCAGCCCAGTCGCCGTTGCCCCCGCCACACCAGCTACTACAAACCTCAGCGTTGAACGGGATGCCAGATCCACGACACCATCCACCGAGGACCGCCCATGGGTGCCATCACACTACTAGGAAAATGCTTATAGATAGAAGTTTATCGGTAGCGTTTGTTTATGACCCCATGCTACTAGTAGTTAGTAGTAGCGCTGGGTAGAAAGAGCGCTACTGGTATTCACTAGTAGAAAGCATGTGCGTTGCCATGGGCTAACTAACAAAATATATGTACAACGAGAAATATGCTAATAAAAATGTACCTACAAAGAGAAATGTCATGTGATATGGGAGTCATAGACAATTGACATGTGATGATATTTCATGTTTGTGATGTGGTATATAAATGTGTCTCATCATCATCTATCTCTTCCCCTCCCTCTCTCACAATCCTTTCTTCGTGTGTTTCTCATGGGGCCAAGGCATAATCATTGATATGAATAGTCATTAATATATCAAATCACTACAACCAACAATCTATCATCTGCTGCAAAATTGACACATATGCTTATCATACATACCAGAAGCATACATACCAAAAAAAACAACTATGTTGCAGTCAAGATAAAATTTTGGAAGCACATTTCTCTCAAATCAGTATTAATGGATCGGGCATTGACAAAATGATTCTATTAGTGTAACGGAGAGCAAATGACATGGCACACAGACACCAATCTATTGAGTGTTACATTAATCAGAAAATTTTGTTCAGCACATGGTAGCTATATAAATAGTCCAAATATCATTCATGTTGACAGAAATTAGCAATGCTCACAGCTACATACGAAATTGGCCAGAGACAATTTTCTAGCATCTTTTTATGGGATTTTCTAGCATCTTTCTATTTTTACACATCGTCGCATGCCAAGTTTCAAAGATTGAACTTCTTAATAAAGACATGCCTTCATGTCCATGCAAGAGCTTTACTGTCGATCTGGCCAATAAATTGCTCCGATGCTGGCGAAGAATCTTCCGCTCGAGCTTCTGTAGCCCGTCCGCCACACAGATCTGGCCTGGACCTCAAGTTCCAAATAAGAAATAATGAAAAAATCATAATAAATGGCATGTCTGGACCTCAAGGGCAATTAACACAAAACAACGGATAATTGGGAGGTTGGGCAGTGCCGCTCCTCTTTGCGACAACATGAGGGTCTATTTACATGGGAGAGATATGGCAGGTTACACTAATATCAAGTAGAAAGACATGTACCCAATTTACATGGGAGGAGTCATGTATAACAGAAAAATATCTAAAGTTGATGAAGACCTGATATGCTTGACAACTTAAGGGATATTTCTATTTGGTTCTCGACACAGATTCTCACCGAAATATTTCTACGATAGGAGAATGAGGGCTGATAAGTTGGATCAACAGTGCAATATATATACAGAAAATGTAACCTAAAAACATTGTATACTTGACATGGATATTGCAGAAGATAAGCATCAGATCAAGTCGACATAAGAGATGTGCGAAAATTAACAACGCACATACACAAGGGATAACCAACTAATTATGTGGCTATTAAAATGAAACATCACATGTGCAATAATCTAAAGTAAGTGGTCGCGGACATACACATGCGCAATAATCTGAATATATACAATGCATAATTGGAAGCGTTAAATCCCTCTAATGGGTTGGCGTTGCACATCATAATATTTACTCAACATATTAATCCTTATCATTGATGGCCATTGATGCACAATAAACAGAGCTGAGCATGGCAAGACCACATGACTGAACTACACCTGTCATAATTCATCGACAAATGCCTGAAATGCTACAATAAGGTCACTTACCCGGTCATGTCAGGATAGCATGCAGTGATCCACTCCTGGGATCATGCTCCAGTACAGATACTTGGTTGGCAAAACGATTCATGTAGTCCAAGAGTCCGTTGCATGGTGTCCATCTTAACAACGTTGAATTGAAGGGAGAAGACATGGGAAAGCTCGATGTCCCTCAGGCATTCGGTTCTCCATCTCTATATGGCATATATGAACCTGCCATCCATTGAGTATATTGCGGCACGTACCACCATCGTGGAACACAGGCAATCCATCATCAACAAATTGTGATGTTATTCAAGTCATGGTCGCAACAAGCTGAACTTACTTTTACCTGTACTTTATCTTGGGAGAAACTTAGACAGGGGGAGGCCTGACAGTGATGTTGATCCGGTGTTGGTGCCTTGCAGCAGAACTTGAGGTGGTGGCAGCTGACGCTAGGGTAGTCGACGAGGACATCGCAATTGGGTTGCCGCCGAAATGTGGATAGCTGAATATCTGTGCATCAACACATCACTATTGAAGACACTGACATACAAACCTGTAATTAGCAGTTGAGCAGGTTCTTGCCTACGAGCCTTACAGATATACATGCCTCTCCATCCTCTCCACCTACAGCCCATAGTGATGCCGCCCACCAACAGTGCATAGAACGTTGGCCGCGCCCCCTTGCCATCTACTCTCTCAGGCACGCCAGAATGTCCCAAGCCCGTCTGAGGCACTGGACGAAACGGTTGTGTGCAATGACTGCACTAAGGGCCATGGTCTCGACCTGGAGACCATACCCACTGCCTTGGCTTCATCCTCCTTGTCGGTAAAAAGATTCTTGCCGGAAACATCTCACAACTGATTAGTAAGTTTGGAAGCCATGGCACTCGGAAATCCAATGGCAACCAATATACATGATGCTAGAGACTGAAGTACAACAAGGCTTCAGATTGTAAAATAAAATGTGCTCTATAATTTTAGCTAAAATAACTGGAAAAGGTATTATTAGTATTTTTCGCATTGCCAGTAATGTATATGCTTGTAATATAACCACAATCTCTTCAAAAATTAACACATCACTTCCCATTTTAGAAAGTTTTGAGTGATACAGGCATATAAATATAAGACTTAGCTCAATTGCCAATAATGTGAGCTACTGGTTTCTTTTTTTTCAAGACCGGTACTGAATAAGCTTGACTGAACTAATGGATAGTGTGATGCATTCCCCAATCATTTGACTTTTAAATTTCAGAAATGGGAAGATTATATAGTGTGACGCATTCCCCAATCATTTGACTTTTAAATTTCAGAAATGGGAAGATTATAACTAACCAGTTGAAAGAAACTTCAGTCAAAGATGCCAGTACATCTCCACCGAAAAAGGGTACAAGAGAACCTACTACAGTAAATAAGGTGTCTGCAAGAACAGAACAACATAAGTATCTTTTTCTGCTCATTTCATTTGTCGGTACGGACATATATTATAACACTAAAAGCCTCTTCTGCTGCTCCATCAATAATAGTCCAGAAATAGCAAGCAAGTGAACAAAATACAGTGATGTGTGTGTAGATTGTCAGGATTCATCATTGCGTATCATTTTCTTTGGTTACTACAAATGCATGCACATGATATTGATATGCCACCATTTCTGCAATAAGCGCCATATTTTCAGCTATCCTAAAACTTAAAAAATACACAAGCTTGGAAAATCCATGAAGAAAAGAAAACTCAGAAAATACAGAAGTTCTAAAACATGCTGACTTGTTCATACTAAATTAGTACCCACCTTTTACCCATCAATACTAGTTTATTTTAACGAACTGTCAAACCTGTAAGGAATTTGTTTACTTCTATACATTACAGAAATAACATTATGGAAGATGCATTGAGGTACAGAGTTATAGGTAACTAACATAAACAAGTTCTTCTCCTTGGTACACCACATTTATTAAGTTCAAGGACGACTCAGAGTGAGATGTGTCGTGACATGAGCTTGTGACTTCATAAGCACGTCTTGGTTGATGTCTTTGCGAGCTGAGAAGAATTACATCAGCAGATCCATAAGTGAAATTGATTCCCTTGCCAAGGTATGTGTGATGAATGTGACCATTAAGAAAGTTGATTTAATAAGCATTTCCAACAGGAACCTAAGCAATGCAACAACAGGGGAGGAACAACATTTAGGTTGGTCATTTAAAGATGATTGGATGAGCCACAGAAACCACTTGCACTAATAATATATTAAACACAATGCAGAAACCACTACTGTATGAGCTGTACTTTAACTGGTCCTATCCAAATCAGTTTCATGTGCAGATAACAAGTGAAATTTAATATAATGTCTATTTCTTATCTACTTATAGCTGGGAAATACTCTGCAACATGTACAAAAATGATGAAATATATTATTCCATTATGCAGCTGAGATGTGTCAAATTGAATGAAACTATATAAATCATCTTACAGCAGGTGTACCCCTTGTGCTTGTAAGAGGGAAAATCTGAATAAATTATCTTACAGAATGTGCACCTCTTTTGCTTAGGAGGGAAAATCTGGGTCCCAGTGCTACTGCCCAACATAACTGCTACCACCTCTTTTGGGTCATCATAATTCTCCGGAGGGATGTTCAGAGAACCTGCAAATTTTTGCATGAAAATGTTACATATGCTGATGGTGTCGCCTCCCAACAAGGTAGACAAGGATCATGAATTCGTACGGCCTCCTGTATGCCCTCTTGTGCATGATGTCGTCGTCCCCGAGCTTCAGCCACTCACAACTGGAGCCCTCGCTGCTTCTCCTCACTGGGCACATGCACGGCTTCCCCTCCAGGGGCAGCATACTATTGAACAACATCGACGACTTCCACCTTGCAACTGCAAAAGAACACATCCATCAGCAACAAAGAAATCTTCAAAATTCCTCAACTAAAGCATATGAGTTGTTTTCGGATCGAGCAAAAAGAGGGAAATAAGAGAAGAAAACAGAGTGCACGAACATTACACTTTCATACATTAGACAACAATCCATACACAAAGAGTAAGCACATGGTCATAATAGGCATGCTTGAACACTTAATAAAGTAGCAGGAACATGATTTATTAACCATATAAGAATTTTTCTCACGCATGTAATCTATGATCTGTGTTGAACTGCAGTGCACATAGCCTCTCGATATATCCAGAAACAAAGCATCATCAATAAACTTTAGTATAATCCTATCAATCCAAATTTACCCGATGACACTAAATAGGTAAAAAAAACAGCTAGGCTAAGCCCTCAGTTTTCTTTCGACAAACCACTTAATAAAGAGGCACACCAGGATGTGGTCTGCACACCAAGAAGATGGTGTGGAGGTAATGTGGGTGCAACCCTATTTTCTTTCAGTAGGAAGCTTGCAAATGTGGGAACGACTTTGAATTAGCTAATATCAAGGAAATCAGAATCAATAGGTGGTGAAGAAAGAATAAATAAAGAACTGAACATTAATGTGTAATATCTAACTGTACAAATACAACATTACTGTATTTATCTTCCCAATTTTCATAATATTTTTGAACGATAAAGCAAACAATAACCAAAAGAACAATTTAAAATATACATTTGAATTTTTCACCTGGTTTATTACAAAGTATTTCATCTTATCAACAACATCCTGGTGTGCCTCTTTATTAAATCATCCTCTTTCTTTGATATTATTTTCCTACAATAATAAAGCACGTGAATGACATAGATGTGGCGCACAATATTTTTCAGTCACCCAAATGGATGCTACCAGGTCTCTTCCTCCTTACAAAAAGAATGTTACATTTGGTTGTTGCTACCTCAAAGGGTCGCTCACCATGTTACTTCCTGGCAGTATACATGCAAACACCAGTCAGAGGATGAAGTATGGAGAAAGAATCAAAGAAAGGAGGGAGAGAAGCACATGTGATGAACACGAACATTCAGAGCTTCTATTAATGTGGTGGCCAACCACAGAATCACACCGTCGGCTGCCACACTAGGCCTGGGACACCCTGCACCGGTGCCCGCCCCCTCATTCTACCTATCCCGGTGTGGCCCATCTCGACAAGATGTGGCCGTGGCGGATCTGGCTGTCACCCCGCTGACTTGCTCGTCTCGATCTGGGGCCTCCCCCACTTTAAGGAAAGAAGGTGAGTGGAGGGCGACGCCGGCGGGGCAGAGGGCGGAGCTGATCAGAGGATGCCTCCTCTCCGGATCGAGAAACACCGCCGCGGCCGGGAACGCCATGCCGCCTCTTGGCCGCGTTGACTATCGAACCACCTCGTCCCGCTTGGATTCCATTCAGTGGGCAGTCCGCGACATCTAGGTGGAACCACCTCCGTTGCCAATTCCCCCTCCCGAGTACTGCAGCACTATGTTGTCTTCTTCATCTCCGGCGAGCCGACGCCGTAGGGCTTCTGTCACCTCCACTACACCTCAAGAATGGAGCCGCCATGGGGGATTAGGGGTAGCGATGTGGGCGCTGAGAAGGGAGGAGGTGGGGAGGGCTCCGGGGGATGCGCCAGTGCACGGGTAGAGGGAGGAGCCGCCGTAGTCGCCGAGATCCAGATCGAGCGGGGTGGAGTTGCGTGCCGTGCATGTAGTCTGTATCGGAGAAAGACCGGAGGTGCGGGGGAAGAGAACCGGAGAAAAATGCATCGGATGGGTGGTGGTGGTGGGAGGCGAGAAAAAACCAGACGAAAAAAACTAGACAAAGGTGGGACGAAAAAAACCATGGTAAGTGAGACGAAAATTAACCGACGAACACTACCAACTGAGACATTAGGAGTAGAGATTTGCAACAGCGTTTGTTTCCTTGTACCATGATACTGCTAAGTGTGCCACACCACACCCCACTGATCAATAAATATTAGCAGCGTTGGTCGTCTAACCGGCACTACTGTTAGTTTAGCATCTATAGCGCATGTTTACGCAAGTGCGCTACTACTATTTCTTCTATGTGTAACATTTTACCAGTAGCGTGTTTTCCTAGCCCGCATTATAGGTAGTGCAACACCTAGCCGTAGATATTTTGCAGGCGCCCATAGCAATAGTGCGCATAGGTGACCCGCGCTACTGCTATGGCCTCCACCCACCTACCACCTTTCCCCATCTTCCTCCCCTCACTTCTTCCTTCTCCTTCCTTTCTCCCCCTTTCATTGCACCTTGCTTGTTCCTTTCAATGATCCCCTTCCCCCCCACTTCTTTGCCCCTCCACCACCCTCCTCTTCTTTGCCC
>LR738710.1:352317988-352354489 GCA_902687465.1 Secale cereale
CACCCCCTCTTCTTTGCCCCTCCACCACCCCTCCATTAATGCCCTCCATCCTCCTCTTCTCTGCCCTCCACCACCCACTTCCATTAATGCCTTCCCTCTCCTCTCCCTCTCCTCCCTCTCTCTCCCTATCTCTCTCTCTCTCTCCCTAGCTAGCTAGCTAATTAGAGCTATATCTAGAGCTACTAGGTAATTAAGAAGAAATGTGCTCTATATCCCTTGTGACACATAGGTGAGCAAAAAAAAGTGTTTGTGTGGATAGGATCGAAACTATATATATATATTGGTGATATGAGAATATATCGAATTGTGTGTGGCATAATTTGAGTTGCCTACATTGTGTATTTGTTGAAATAATGTGGGTGACATGACTTGCTTATGTTTTGCCAAAATGTCGATTCAATTATGTGTCGGTGAATTTTGGGCAAACTCAATATGTCCTATGTTTAGGGAAGGTCATGCCGGATTTTTTGTATGAATTTGATCCATGCATGCATATGTGGTTATAATATTTGCTCCGCGCGCATGTGATCATGAAGGTCAATGGAAGGATGGTGGAAAGATACAGGCAATCCACGGTGGACGACATGTATGAAAAAAAGCTTAAGGATGTTGTATGTCCGTGTCAAAAATGCAAAGGAATAGTCAGGCTCGACCCCTTTGAGGGTGGTAAATTCAAGGCGCACCTGCTCATGCATGGTTTCATGGATGGCCATACTCAGTGGATAAGTGAAGATGATGATGAGGACGTCGACGGGGCGGGAAATAACGACATGGGGCCACCAGACGAAGAGATGACCGATTACGTGCCCGAAGAGGAAGACGGCCTGAGAAATGTCAATGGCGAAGAGGAAGTTCAAGGCGGAGAAGACGCTGACACGCTGCCGTCTTCGTCGCTACTAACTTCAGCCATGCGGGACCCACATGTTCGAGACCTGCTTCGAAAGAAGACGACTAGCGACAGAGCTGCTTCTAGGAAGGAGGCCAAACCAGCGCAACTGGAGGTAGACTCGATGACTCCTTTGTATGATGGTTGCGATCCCGAGGTGACCCGCTTGAGTTTCACACTATAACTTCTAAAGACAAAGGCAAAAAACAAAAGGACGGATGTAAGCCTGGATGAGCTTCTGAAGTATCTAAAGAAGGTTATTCCCGCGGGAAGCCTGTGTCCTACTAGTGTCGAGGAGGCAAAGAAAATTGTGTGCCCTCTTGATCTGCCACACATTAGATATCACACATGCATCAATGATTGCATCATATATCAGAACGAGCACGCAAAAAAATCATCTGTCCAAAGTGCAATGCTTCACGATATAAAAAGGCTGGAAAGAAAGCTCCACAGAAAGTTGTATGGTACTTTCCGATCACTCCGCGTCTGCAGCGGTATTTCGTAGATCCTAAGGAAGCAAAGCTTATGCGCTGGCACGTGGAGAGGGTGAAGCCAAATGACGAAGATGATCCGAAGCTGAGACACCTCGCAGATGCTAGCTAGTGGAGAGCATTAAACGCTGAATTTGATTTTTTCGCAAATGATCCAAGGAACATCGTGCTTGGTGCTAGTAGTGATGGCATGAATCCGTTTGGAAACCAGAACACCAATCATAGCACAAGTCCCATGTTTGTATGGATGTACAACCTCCCCCTAGTTGTGCATGAAGGAAAAATACGTACACATGGCTATGCTTATTCAAGGGCCAAGACAACCGGGAAATGATATAAATCTGTATCTCGGGTTACTGAAAGAGGAGCTAAAGACCTTATGGACAACGTCGGCCAAGACATGGGATGCAAGCAAAGGTGTGTATTTCTACATGAGAGATGCGCTGATCACGACGGCGCAGGACTATCTCGGTTACGGCTATCTCTCCGGCCAGGTGCGCCATGGATACTGCGGATGCACGAGGTGCATGGATGATACAACTTCTCAACAGCTATTGAAAGATGGCGGGTCTTCGAAAATCGTGTACATGGGGCATCGAAGATGGCTCGAGAAGGATGACACGTGGAGAAAGCGTGGAGATCTATTCAATGGTAAGGTTGAGCATCGAGGTCCTCCATGTAAGCGTAGCGGTGCAGAAATATATGAGTTATTGAAGAACTGGGAAGAGTGCCCCTCGCCGGGAAGATGAAGAAAAAGGCACCGGAGCCGCTGCTGAAGGTATGGAAGACGAGATCTGTTTTCTAGGACTTGGAATACTGGCCCAAACTTGACACGTCACATAGCTTTGATCAAATGCATATCACAAAAATATCCTCGAGAGTTTGCTTGGAACATTGACGAACATGCCGGAGAGGACCAAGGATGGGCTTAAGGCAAGAAAAGACTTGGAATTTTTGAATATCAAGAAAGATCTCCAAATGCCTGGTAAAAAGTCATCAGAGGAGACCGAGATGGAGACGGAGACGGAAGATAGGGGAAAAAGTAAACAAGAAGGAAGAACAATATCCCCCCTCTTGCTTCACCTTAGATCCGAAGGAGGTCGATCAATTGTTCAAGTGCCTTGCCGGAATCAAAGTTAGTTCCGCATATTGTGGGAATATAAGCAGATATCTGGACACTAAGAAAAAAAGTTTGAGCGGGATGAAGTCTCACGACTGTCATGTGATGATGACACGGTTACTCCTAGTTGCACTTAGAGGGATTATGGACACACATGTGCGTGAGACGCTTACTGACCTATGCCACTTTTTTGATGCTATCTCTCGAAAGTGGATCAGTGTGAAGCAAATCCATAGGCTACAGGAAGAGATCATTGTCATACTGAATGAGCTAGAGATGTACTTCCCGCCCGCGTTCTTTGATGTCATGGTGCATCTATGTGTCCACGTCATGGACGACATCATCGACCTAGGGCCGACATTCCTGCACAACATGATGTCGTTCGAGAGGATGAATGGGGTCATCAAAGGATTTGTTTGTAACATGTCCCATCCAGATGGAAGCATAGCCGAGGGATATCTGACCAAAGAGTGCATCTCTTTATGTGAGAGTTATCTAGTAGGCACTAGAGACCCTGTTGTTGGTTTGCCCGTCAACAAGCACTATGGAAGGCTCGAAGGTGAAGGTCACACCAACGGTCATAGGGATGTGAATGTGTTACGCTCAGGCTGACAAAACGACCTTGACAGGGAAAACTTATTAGTTCTACAACACCTAGATGTGCTAGAAGATTTCATGACACTGCACAAAGAGACCATCGCAAAGAAGTACCGTGACAGTGGGGTGCACATGACGGACGCTGAAGTTATTAGAGAGCACAACTCCACTTTCTTGCATTGGTTCAAAGAGTGAGTTCTGGCTAATCCTCCCGAAGAGGGCTGTCCGAACGGAACGCTCATATACACCTCAGCACATGGCCCGTCGACCAACCTCGCGACTTATCAAGCATACGATATCAACGGATACACGTTCTACATAGAGGAGAAAGATATAAACAGTGATGACCAAAACTCATGGGTGACGATGGAAGCCATGACCGGGAATGTAATTAAAAGATATTACAGAAGGGTCGAAGAGATATGGGAGCTTAACTACACTGGATTGTATAGCGTGACAATGTTCCGTGTCAGATGGGCTAAGAATGTACAAAGAGAAAACCGATATTTCACTACCATGTGTATGCCCGACTTCGATAGCAGTACCGTCAATGACATGGCCAAAAATGAGCCATGGGTACACACTAAACATGTGACACAATGTTTCTTCATAACTGACCCGAGCAATCCCAACCGTGTTGTCGTGAGAAGAGGCAAAATGAGCATCGTCAGAATGGATGGAGTCGCCAACGAGCAAGACTACGACCAGTACAGTGATCCGGTGAGGGAAGATGATGCTAATGACGATGGTGAAACATACGTCAAAAGAAGAATGAATACTACATTACCTACGAATGATCGTAATCCCTCGAAAAGGAAAAACCACGACCATGGGCTCAATTATTCGACAATGAACAAAAGAGGGAAGAAGATCAGTCTAAAGCGTCATCGTCGCCCAAGATGACAAAGTAATCCACACATTTTGTGTGTATCTATTTTGTATACCGCCGTTAGCAGTCAAATGATGTAATATATATTATACTAATTATTATCCGGAGGGTAAACGGTGGTATTGCTCCAACGACAGACCAAATTAAACCCTAGCTAGCTAGAGCTATATATACCCCTGCTATACAAACTTGTACAAATGCAAATGAAAGATAAGAAAAAGAAAAATGCAAATGAAAGAAAAAGAAAAAGGAAGGAATAAGTTGTGGAAAATGAAATGAAAGAAAAAAAGAAAAAGGAAGGAAGTCTGTGGAAAATGAAATGAAATAAAAAGTAAAAGAAAAAGAAAAAGAAACAGTTAGTAGTAGCGCGCTTTATGCTGGGCAGCGCTATAGCTAACTTAGCTATAGCGCGTTTTGCCAAGACACGCTATAGCTAAGTTGCCTACAACACCGGTTCGACAACAACTATCTGTTTCCTCTCTCTCCCTCTCGTTACCCTTTCTCTCCGAGCTCGCGCCGCCGTAGACGCCGCACCCACGCACGCCGCCGTCGACGCCACTCCCGCCCACGCCGCCGTCGATGCCACCCGACCCCGACGCCGCACTCGCCCACACCGTTGTCGACGCCGCACCCGCCCACGTCGCCGTCGACCCCCCGGCCCGGCCCCTACCCTCGGTCCACTCCCCGGCCCGGCCCCTCCCCCGAGAAGAACGCCCAACCCCCTTTGCCTCCGACGACCCCGACCCTGGCCGTCCCCAACACTGAGGTGTGCCATCCCTCTTCCCTTCCTTCTCTCTCTCTCTCTCTCTCTGATTGGTCTCTCTGCAGATCGAAGCTACATAGGTGTAGATCGATGAGGAGGAGAAGGACGCCCACAACCCCCACTGCCCCGGCGACCGCGACGCCGATCCCCTCAGCCCCGCGTTGGCGACCCCGACCCCGACGCGCGGTGAGCCACCCCCTTCCCTGCCCTCCTCTTGTTCTTTGACATGAGCAGAGTAGATAGAAAATGAAAATGAGCTTTGACATGAGCAGAGTAGATAGAGAATGAAAATGAGCTTTTGACATGAGCAGTAGTATTTTGAAAATGAGCTTTGACATGAGCAAAGTAGTATTTTGAAGGCAACAGTAGTTAAATGAAAATGAAAATGAGCTTTGACAGAGAATTAAAATGAGCTTTGACAGAAACTTGAAAACAAAATTAGCTTATGTTGCTTTGTTTTTAAATAAAAATGAAAATAAAAATTACAGTTTTTGAAAATTAGCTTATGTTGTTGTCCATTTTGAAAATGAGGATTTTTAATGGCAGTGTTTGAAAATTAAAATGAAAATTAGCTTATGTTGCTTTGTTTTTAAATGAAAATGAAAATGAAAATTACAGTTTTTGAAAATTAGCTTATGTTGTTGTCCATAATGAAAATGGTCTTTGTTACTGCCACTATATGTCCGTGCTTGTTTCTAAACAGATCACTCGACATGCATGTGATGACACACATCACTTGACATGAAGATGAGTATGTGGAATTTTCTTGTGAGGGCTGCATCTCCGTGATTGTTAGTGAAATGCTACTTCAGCACATAGTGCTTATTGTCATTTTCAGGGAAACCGATTGCGAGTGACCCATGTTTTGCCGGAAATGTTGATTCATTTCCATTTCGACAAATTTTAGGCACCATATATGTGCACTTTCTAGCAAAGGTCATGCCGAAATTTTCCATGAATTTCGGCATGACTTGTGCTAGAAAGTTGGACATATTGAGTGCTCGAGATTTGTTGCGACGGGAATGAAATGACATTCAGGCAAAACAAATGTCACTTTTTTGTCATTATTCACTTTATTAAACGACTATGACATTGAACCCTAGGAAACATGGCTGACACCGATGAGGCCGGAGGTTCTCAGTCCCAATTAGGTCGAGCACACGCCCACCTCGACTTTTTGGTGGATCAGGAGGGACGTCAAGCTGGGTGTCAGGACCCCCCTTGTCATGACGGACGACGACGGTGGTGGCGCCGGTGCCGACACTGATGCCACCAACACCGGCACTGAGACTGGCCCTGATGATGTTGCTAACAAGAGCACGGAAGGTGGGACCTCCCAAGCCAGTGAAGGAAACACTAGTAGGCATCGGTGCTATACAAACGATTTTAACCCCTTTTCGTGACGGCATTTGGAACCGTCGCCAAGTGAGTGTGGGAGATAGGGGGTCCTTCCCACATGACACAGAAATCGTTGGGGATAGGCCCCCCTGGGTCACCAAATGAGCTCGTGTGCGATCGGGCGAGGCATCGAAACCCAATCATTTCCGTAGGTATGTACATCCCACACGGTGAATCCTAGAAAAACATTTCCGTAGGTATGTACATCCCACATGATGAATCCCAGAAAAACATTTCCGTAGGTATGTATATCACACACAGTCAATCCAAGGAATACATTTCCGTTCTTATGTACATCCCACACAGTCAATCCAAGGAGAACGTTTCCATTTGTATGTATATCACACACAGTCAATCCAAGGAATACATTTCCATTCTTATGTACAACCCACACAGTCAATCAAGGGAAACTATAATGCCCAGGATGCGGCTAAAGTTTCTACGTGTCGAGGCACAACTTAGACTCATAACCGCATTCTGGAATGGTCTCAAGCATGGTATCTTTACACAACCCATGTAATGAACATGATGAAAGAGAGTTTAATAGTTGGCTTACACTCGTCACGTCACACAATTAATACAATAAACATACATTCATCCAGAGAACACAAAGTTCGACTACAGACGAAATCAAACAAAGAAAAAGATACCACACAGGCTAATCCCGATCGACCCAAGTAGGAACCTCTATGGATCACTGGGGTACGTCGCGTACATATGACCACGCTCTTCATCGAGCTCCCACTGAAGCTCTTGCACGTCTCCTGCGTCAAACTGAGGTACCTGCATCTGGTTTGTGTAATAAATAGTGAGTCATGAGGACTCAGTAATCTTGTTCCTGGGTATCAAAACTATCAAGGCTTTAGGTGTGGAGAGGTTATAAAGTGGCTGCAGCAAGCACTAAGCATATAATGAGGCTAGCTTACGAAGTCAGAGCGAGACGAGAATATATGCCAACGGTCGCAACTAGTAGTGATCAAGAAGTGATCCTAACTACTTATGTTCATACATAACCCCACCGTGTTCACTTTCCGAACCCCATAAAAAAGAGACCATCACGGTTACTCACACAGGTAGTGTATTCTTATAGAGTTATGGTGTCAATTTATCTACAACCGGGTATTAACAACTCCAATCTGCCACATAACCGCGGGCACAACTTTCGAAAGTTCAAACACTCCAGAGGTGTCCCAACTTAGCCCATCACAAGCTCCCACAATCAGCAGAGTAACAACTCCATGTTGGGAAGACCCAAGTGTTCTCGGAATCCCGTGCACAAGATATTTTGACAAAGGTAAAACTAATCCAGCAAGATCTCCCAACGTGCCGACACCCTGATAGTAGCCGCGCGTATCTCGTCTCAGGCCACAACCGGATGGGACGTCCTACGAAACCAAACCTCGGGTTTCCCCATGGTGGCCCCGTAGTCTACCCAGTTTGGATGAACACTCATGAGGAGCACTGGCCCGGGGGTTGATTAAGAAAAAAGTCCATGGGGTAGCTACTCCATATGCAAATTTTAGTTGTTATTAAGCAAATGGTAAAACCAATGTTGGGCCTTGCTAGAAAAGCTTTAAACAGATCAAATTATCGAGGGTGGCCCATAAACCCCAACCGTGTTAGGAACACAATATCAAGGAACGTAACACTGGTTTATTGGATCCTATGGCGGCATGAGTGGAACAAAACACCAAGCAAAAGGCAAAGCCTTCCACCCATTACCAAGTATATAGGTGCATTAATTAAATAATATATATATTGTGTTCTCCCAAAGAATCCATGTTCCAACATGGAACATCTTCCATCTTCCATCTTCACCTGCAACTAACAACGCTATAAGAGGGCTGAGCAAAAGCGTAACTTAGCCAATCAACAGTTTGCTAGGAAGGTGGTTAGAGGGTTTCATGGCAAAATGGGAGGCTGAAAAATCAAGAGTGGGTAGCGCGACATGCTATTGAGCGAGACAACTAGCAAAGAAAAGATTGAGGTGATATCGAGGAACGGTTATCTTGCCTGGGATCCCGCAAGGAAGAAGAACGAGTCCATGAACAAGACAAACAGGCGTAGTCGAACAAATCCTCACAACTTCGGAACGAAACCGAAGCTAACGAGAGAAGCAAACCGGAAAGAAGCAAACAACATGGTAAACACACAAGCATAAACATGGCATGATGCACAAACAAGTATGATGCATGTCCAGTTTAAATATGTATGGCATGGCAAAGTGCACAAACAACACTACAAATTAAGTGGAGCTCAATATGCAATGAGTAGCATATTGACAAAATACCACATTCGATTATTTAGTTTGATCTCGGTTAGGTACACCACAAGTTTAAATGTTGGTTAACATGGCAAGAGGTGAAGCATGAGCAAACTACACTATCTAGGCATTTTAAATGAGGCCGGAAATAACAACAACAATTCTGGAAAATCCCCATGCCATTTAGCAATTATTAAAGCACACAACAATTTTAACCATTTAAATATTGTTATCATGATGTAGATGACATTTAAAAGTTATTATGCAGTTTTATGAAAATATTGACATGAGCATGATAAGGAGCATTTCTTCACCGTGGTGGAAGGAAAGAGGTGCCACTACGGCTAATCCGAAAATGATGCCACGGTAACATATCGATTCCGACAACTCGTTGAGATGCCGATGCAAAAGAAGGGCGGCGTGAGCGTGTCATGCAAGATGGTGGGGTGATCCCAATTACCAGGTTCCCACGGGTTGGCGACATGGAAACGGGGAACGTGCAAGCGACAACTCGGACACGGAGCAACACATGGTTCAACTCATACATCACAAGCATTCGTCCACGGGCGTCGTTTCGGCGGGTATACCTTTGAAGCATGCGTTTTCGGAGGGGTTCAAGTTCGTTGAGGTAAGTAGTCGTTAACGGACGCCGTGGGAGTAGTGGTACACGTTTCGGTAGTGGAAGTAGTGGTACACGACGATGGTAGTGGTACACTTGGTCTTGTCGGAACCACGCGGCGTAGTTATTCACTCAACGGCCTTTGGCGACAGTAGTCGTACACGGTCGTTGTGGTAGTTGAAGATTCCGGAAACGGCAGTAGACAAACTTGGTGGTCCTCGTCCTGGTACTTGACGTATTTCCCGTAGTCGAACTCGAGGGGGGGGGGTCTTGGACTAGGGATCTTGGTGTCCTGGTTCGGCGGTCAAGCAGGTACTTGGCAGCAAAACAGAGACGATGTCCAAATGGTCGAAAGAAATCAACCGCATCTGAAGGCAATAGTTTGCAGACATGGTGTTCGCGAGGGCATGGCGGATGCAAGTAGCAATAGCGGAGGAGATGTGAAAAGCATGGAGTTCGCAGACGAAGCTGCATGCACGAAAAGCCGGAGGTCAAAGGGAGCCCGTCGGGGTGAATCAACGGCGACGAGCGGGCCGAGCGAAGCCAAGGCGAGGCCGGCTGGTGGTGCAGCAGGAGAGGAGGGAGGTGGAGTCAGCAAAGGACAGCGTGGGACCGTAAGTCGGGGTGCGAGGTTGCTAGCGAAGGACGATGGTAGAAGGTGCGGTGCAGCTACTGGCAGGAGCTCCAAGTTGTGGTGGGGCGCGTCCATGGCGAGCGGGCGAGGCGACGCTTGGCTGGACGACGCGGGTGCCGAAGGTGGCACGGAGGAGGTTGCGGCAGGGGCGGCGGAGCAGGCGACTTGGCTGGGGCAGCGCGTCAGCTCACGGTGCCGATGGCGGGAACACGAGGTCGTGATGGCATTGGGAGGTGTGATGGCGGCAGCGGACCGGCTCGAATAGAGATGGCGAGGAGCTTGGGGACGGCGGCGAAATCTTACGAGGGTGCGGCCAGCGAGGAGGCGGGGCGATGGAGGAGGGGGTTGAGTGAGGGAGATGGGTTCGCGTGTGGGGATCAAGGGAAGGGGACAAGGGTGGCTGGCGGCGCTAAAGGAGGACGAAGGGGAGAGAGGGTATCGATCGATGAAGGAGCAGGGGCATCGGGCTAGGGTTAGGAGGGGGTTGGTCCTAGGAGTAGTTGGGCCGCAGATGGTTGGGTCAGTAAGGCCGAGGTGGGCATGTGGCTGCTAGGCTCTCTTCTCTCTCTTCTAAAATAAAAATAACACAGAGAAGAAAAGGAGAGAGGAAAAAGAAAGGGGCAGTTAGGGAAAGAATTTGCACGCGAGGTTAATTTTTTCTTGGACTTGCAAAAATGTGATTGTTTCAAGAAAAATAGGAGTTCGCAAGAATGCAAGATTTAGATTCAAACTCGTTTGAATTTAATTCAAATGAGTGTGAGAAGGAAGTGGGCAAATGGTAGGTCCAAAATGTTGGAAATTTTGGTGGAGCTCGAGAAAATGATGAAAGAATTTGTGAACAAAGTTTGAGGTTAAGAAGTGAGATAACACAAGCATTGGGAATTATTTTGCAAGTGTGTTTTGGTGATTCTAAATTAATGGATTAATTATTTTAGCTCCCTATAAATACTGGGAGTATATGTTATAAAGAATAATCACCATGTGAATTCCCTCGATTTAAATAGATCAAAAGATCTATGCAATTTATTTAGTGTTGCAAAAAAATAAATGACATGATGTCATGATGACATGATGCAATGCACACAAAAAAACAGAGCAAGCAAAATTAAACACATGGAGATCACGAAAACATATGGAAGTCTTCTGGAGCGTCGGTCTTGGGGCGTCACAAAAACGTTTCCATTCGTACGTACATCCCACACAGATTTAAGTGTAGGCTCGTGTGTGAAAGGTGTAACTATCACACACACTCTGCCTTGATTAACTGTTTGCTTTTATCAACTACATCACACACGATTTGATGAAGAAAACTGTGTGGCATTGGGCTATCCATCACAAGCGCTTTTACTGTAAGAACCGTTTGCAAAGTTCCATGACACATTTAGCAGGTTTATTAGTTTACAATTAATAATTCCAATATTACGCAAATTCACATTTCATATCGAACAACTGTTTGCCAATTTCATATCAGGCACATAAATATATTATAGCATCACCGTACGATAGCTACATGAAGACATCATAGTACAACATATAGCTAGTTCATCTTCATAAGAACAATATTAGAACAATATACCCTAATCGATATTATCCAGGCTCTTCTTATCCACCTCTGCTTTCAGTTCAGTAAGAATATGTTTTGTACGGGACAACTGGGAAAGTGCCTCCTCCTTCGCCAACACCATCTTAGCAAAGTCTGATTTAAAAAATTTGAGCTCATTCTCCACCTTCCACTTTTTATCCTGCATCTTCAAATATTCTTCAGCGTTGACAATAGTTTCTCTAAGCCTATGTCTGTTCTCTTCCTCATACATGCTCCAGAGCTTCGCTAGGCACATCTTCAAAGACTGTGGCCACTCTTGATCAACCCACTCCAAGTAAGGACAGTTCCGTTCATCCTATAATATTTAAAACTAGACCAGTAACAATTGTAGGGGCAATGGGTTTATAGCAACATAGAAAATCCCCAATGCTTATTTTTTTAAACTAAAGAAACATGTTAATTATGACATATCTTCTCAAAAAGATCAATGTGCAAATGAATTAATTGCTACTGAGACAACAACCAAATTCTGGAACATCAAAAGCTATAATTAACTACAACAATGCTACAAGTTCTTACTCATGTACAATAAATAACAAATTGAATATTTTATGAGGAAGGTAAATATAACTGCAACAACATAGCGATAGTGTTTGGATGACAACAAATTGATACTAACAGGTGTGTACATGCACAAATTTAGTAATATAGAACTAATAGCACTAAGGCCATCCACTATGTATGCCAAAACTTGTGTAAAGACAACTGCTGCTACATCTCGCACCGGTGCCCTGCACTGGCAAGCCGACGCAGCGGAAAAATATCAGGGACCTCGACACTAGAGCACGTAGTTGCTCCGATGCCCAGTTCCTTCATGCCATAAAGATTTCGTATTTTACTGCTTGGCTGCTTGGATGTGTGGACCAAAGTTGGCTCCACAAATTGCTGAAGTGGTGCCAAATAATTTTCTAATGGCACCGCTGATGAGATGGCAACAATTTAAGATACTAGGTACAAACCGTGACACTGTCTTAGAATGTGTTTGGTTGAAGGTGTGGTATGAATGGGTTGGGACCATGACAGTGTCTGAATGACATCTAACAAATGATTTGTTACAACGAAAGAGGGTCTAACCTTCTCTGCACATGCCAGGAACTTCCTCCCAATGTCCACAGATTCAAACGCAACTAGCTTCACGCATGGAGATTGATGGTGACAACGAGCAGATAGATCTTCAGCCACCCCGCTCCATTCGTTGCCACTGATGGTCCTAGGGAGCTACAAGAGGAAGAAATGACTCAAATTGACCACCGGGTAAAAATCCTTCATTCCAAGTCGTAGCCCGAGACAGAGAAGAGAGGCATACCCGGGTGGTGAAGGAGTCGCTGTCGGAGGAGGAACCGCTGGAGAGGTCTTTGAAGAAGACCATGGCGATCCCAGCGGCAGCATGCGAGACAGCGAGAGCGGGGAGGCGGCTATAACTTAGGAAGGAAGGAAGGAAGGAAGGAGGAAATAGGGGAAATGTGACTTGTGATCGGGGAGAAAAGGGGGTGGAGAAGGGGGAGGGGGCGGGGGTAAACATTTTGGCGGTAGGCCAAAATTTTGGAAATGTGGAGCGAAACTTTGCGCGCGGTGCAGCCGGACCTTTCACTTTTAACGATTCTGTGCATCACAAATGATTCTTCTGCTTTACGCGCATGGGATGAGTTTGGTAATTGAAATTTTGGTGGAAATTTCCCCGGGTACGTCATTGCATAATTTAACATCATTTGCTAATTTGGGCACACAAAAGAGCGTACAACAGACATACCACACTTACTGAATCGAGCAATTTTAGTAATTAAACAGAGCCAGATGACCTAAACATTGCGCTAACAAAAGACCAGCATTAGAAACAAAGCCTAAGTTTGCATAATTTTAACAAATCCGTGCCGCGCCAGCCTATGCATCGCCGGTGTGAGATGAGACGTCGATGACTTGTCCTGGCGACATGCCGCCGTTGGTGGACTCCGCGCCCCCATGCTGAAGTCGACCACGTCCTCGTCCTCGTCCTCGGCGCCACCCTCAAGGTTGTAGTACTCGTAGTAGTGGCTGCACCAGAGCTCGCATTGGTACTCCACCGCCGATTCCTCTACGGACAGACTCTTCTCTACCTCGACCTCGGCCACGCGCAACTCCTCCTCCCGGCGCTCCTCGATCTTCGCCGCCTCCTGCATATCCAGCAACCGCTCATTGACCTCACGAGGAAGAAGGTGCTGCATGGCCATCGCCCCCTTTTCGGACGTAGGTTGCATGCTGGAGTCCGAGGTGGCCTAGAATATCTTGGCGTGTGCATCCTCGATCTTGGCGTGGATGGCCTCGACCCGGGCCAGAGCGACATCGGGGGCACGGACGGCAGTTCAAGCGCTCTCGGCGTTTGCAACCGCCATTGCAGCAGCAGCTGCACCCATCTCGGTTGCTGCAGCTGCCCTGTCGGCTGCCACAGACGCCCTCTCGGCGGAAGCGGGCGCGCTCAATGCGGATGCAACGACACTCTCGGCGTAGGCGGCGGCGCTCGGGGGGACGCGACCATTGTACGGTCCTTCACGAAGTGTTTCCATGGCGTCATCTTTGCAAGAAGGGGGTGCAGGAATGGGGATCAGGATTCGTGGATTAGAGGGTTGCCGGCACTGGAGCAGATGAGCCGGCGAAGCTTAAGGAGGGAGACTTAAATAAACCCAGATATTTTCATCGCAAACGGTTCCTAGAAAACAACTATGTGTGATGTTGTAGACATTTTTTATTAGCTGTGAAAGACGAATTTGGAGTAAAGTGGCAACGGATGGTGTTATAAATGTACGATTTTTTTGTAGTACTAATACAACTGTCATGTCAAATTTTGGAAAATTTCAGGGGTCATTTAACTTTTTAAGACATTTAAGTTATTTTCTAGCCATTTAATGACCGTAATTGAAATTTGAACTACATGTACATGCAATAGCTAACCATAATGGTTTCAAAATTCATATTTGGTGTACTTGTGTGCGATTTAATTCCATGTGTAGTAAATTGGAAGGAATTTTCAAACATGTTGGTCTGACGGCTATGACACAATTAAGCATGAAGTGCCATGGCATTTAAATTCCAAAAAATTAAAATAATATCAGAAACACATGAAACCTTGGTTGATGTAATGTCATGCCACTACAATGATGTGGTAAAGAATTTGGCATGTGTGACGAAAGTTTGTACACACACCCCTCACAAACTGGAGCAACTCACTAGAAGGCTTGTGGTTCCGAGAGGGAACAATGCATGTTTGATGACGAATGGGAGATAGCTTCCTCTTACATCCTTCAAATTTTTTACACGTGTAACGTGCACTAATACATCTGTCATGTGAAAATTTGAAAAATTTCAGGGGTCATTTGACCTTTTGAAGATGTTTAAGTGATTTTCTAGCCATTTAATGACCGTAATTCAAATTTGAACTGCATGTACATGCAACGACTATCCATAACGGTTTGGAAAATCATATTTGTGTACTTTTGTGTGAGTTAATTCCATGTGCAATAAATTATAAGGAATTTTCAAACATATTTGTCTCACGACATGGACACATGCATATGTATGCATGGAGTGCCATGGTATTTAAATTCCAAAAAATAAAAAAAAATCAGAAACACATGAAACCTTGGTTGATGTAATGTCATGCCACCAAGATGATGTGGGTAAACAAATAGCATGTTTGACGAAAGTTTGGACACACACCCCTCACAAACCGGAGCAACTCACTAGAAGACTCGTGGTTCCGAGAGAGAACAATGCATGTTTGATGACGAACGGGAGATAGCTTCCTCTTACAACCTTCAAAAAAATTCCACGTGTAACGTGCGCTAATACAACTGTGATGTGAAAATTTGGAAAATTTCAAGGGTCATTTGACCTTTTGAAGACATTTAAGTGATCTTTAGCCATTTAATGACAGTAATTCAAATTTGAACTACATCTACATGCAACCGCTATCCATAACGGTTTGAAAAATCATATTTGTGTACTTGTGTGCGAGTTAATTGCATGTGCAATAAATTAGAAGGAATTTTCAAACATATTTGTCTCACGACATGGGCACATGCATATGTATGCATAGAGTGCCATGGCATTAAAATTCCAAAAAATAAAAAAAATCAGAAACACATGAAACCTTGGTTGATGTAATGTCATGCCACCAAGATGATGTGGTAAAAAAATTGACATGTTTGACGAAAGTTTGGACACACACCCTTCACAAACTGGAGCATCTCACTAGAAGGCTCGTTGTTTCGAGAGGGAACAATGCATGTTTGATGACAAACGGGAGATAGCTTCCTCTTACGGCCTTCCATTTTTTTCTATGTTTAATGTGCACTAATACAACTGTCATGTGAAAATTGGAAAATTTCATGGTCATTTGACCTTTTAAAGACATTTAAGTGATTTTCTAGCCATTTAATGGCCGCAATTCAAATTTGAACTACACCTACATGCAACGTCTAACCATAACGATTTAAACAATCATAATTTGTGTACTTGTGTGTGAGTTAAAAAATCATCAAACGATGTAAACATCTGGTGTTCAAAAAAGAAAATGTAAAGATCTGGCAAGACAACCGTCCCCCACACGATTGGCACTCTATCTCGCGGCTCGAGGTTTGGAAGGTGAGTGTCGGGGATAATTAATCAGACATGATTCTGTATTGGAAACCGTCAGCTATTATGTTCACACATGGATTTTGCTGCGGGAATCACGTGTAATTCAAACTACAGTACTCCTTAATTCTCGCGACCGGCGTGTGTAGTGTCCCCGTCGATCTAGATTCCGCTTGCCAATAAATACTACCTTGCTCACATCATCCCACATGCATTCTCATCTAATCCTCCCCTCGCTCGCCTTCTCTCTCTCTCTCTCTCTCTCTCTCTCTCTCTCTCTCAAATCTTTGCCATGGCGCCGCCGGTCTACCCACACGCCGACGAGGAGTCGCCGCCCCCCGAGGACGCTCACTCGAATAGAAGTGATGAGGACCCCTATGCGCCGCCGGAGGAGGTTGCGCCGGACCCCCAACTTTGGATTGGTTTTGGGGCCAGTACAATCTTTTCCTGTGGAAGTCACTGACGACGGCTGAGAAAGCCAGGCTAGTGGCATTCAAGAAGGAGATGGCGCAGGAGGAAGCCGGGTGCCAAGCGGCCTGTGAAGCCGTGACGCCGCCTGGAAAAAGGAGGCGGCATAGCTTTGGGGGCGGGCGTGTCGTCGTGCGGAGGAGGTGTACGAAGATGGGTACTTCGCAAGGAAGGTAATATATATTCTGTGATGAACTAATGAACAATTAATATATGACTCCTCTTCTGTACTCCTGGGAGTATGTACTCTCATCCTCAATATATCTCATATATGCATTAATTATACCTCTTTATCATTCTCAATATACTTCATTAAATATTCTAAGTTACCCTAATACAAGTTTTGTTGAAAAAATATCATCTGCGACATACTTTTTGTAATATACCTTTTTCACGTAGAAACACATCAGTATATACATAAACATTTAAAAATATGTAGACTAGCATGAATTTTTTCATGAAAATCATTTTTGGGTATCTAATAATTACTAATGAAGTATATTAAAAATAATAAAGAGGTATAAAAGATTAATCTATATGGTATATGTCAGGGATATTACTACCAGGTATAAACCGGCCAGGAGGGTCCGGCCCATGATTTGTAAACCGTCATACTATGTAACTTGGGATGTAAGATAGAAAGAACAGAGACCGAGGCAGACACGTTTATGAGCCGGATCGGGACTCTGTAAACCGGACCGGGCGTCACCTCTTATATAAAGGGACGACCCGACGACGGTTCAAGACAAAGAACAATAGCTGGAGACACAGGCAAAGCGGATCTCGCCCCCTGGTCATCAAGCCCTAGCAATACCAGACCAAACTAGACGTAGGCTTTTACCTTCATCGAAGGGGCCGAACTAGTATAAAATCCCTGTGTCCTTCGTCCACTTTAACCCCTTTAAGCTAACCCGTAGGGATGGCCTCACGACTAAGTCCTTTTGCTAGGACATCTGCCGTGCTAAATCCATGACAGTTGGCGCCCATCGTGGGGCTATCGCACAATGGTTTCGAGTTCTTGAAGGGCAGCTTTGAAGGACTCAAGGGCTACGCAGTGGGCCGGATGACTAAGAGTCGTCGCGGCCGGATCTACATCGACGATGCAGGCTGGGGCTCCGAGGCCGATTCAATTGAATACGGGTACCGGGTCCCCTTCGGCGGCATTCACGTCTTCATCGGCAAGATCGGCGAACCGGGCCCTGAGCCGGACATCTTCCCCAACATCGTCGAGCCGGCTCAGCGTGCGAGACCTGCCCGGATTCAGACCGCCGTGAAGCACGTCTTCGTTGGAGCGGTGCATGGAGTACAAGCCGAGGACGGGTCGGACTTAGGCGGCGAGACTGTTGTGTATTCCGGCGATGAATCTTCTTCCGAAGAGACCGAATCTTTGTATTTGCTGCAGGATGGCTGGTCTGAGGGTTGTTCCGATGGTGACAGCATTTCAGACCCCCTTGATCCGCCAAACAGGTTTGCTGTCTTCATGGCCAGATCACAACCCGTGCAACAGTCCTCAACAACAGGGGCGTTGATATCAGACGCAATGGGATCTAGAGCTGGAGATCCTCCCCCGTCGCCGTCTGATACCTTATCTATCTTGGCCGATACTTTGACAACGCTAGTAACAGCAGAGGTAGAACATGCCAACAAGGAGCAGCATGATGCGGAGGTCGCTCAGGTGAAGAGCCGGATTGAACCAGCCAAGTTGAACCTGGCTGCTGAGAAAGCTAGGATGGCTACAAAGCAGGCGGAGCTAGATGCTCAAGCCTATCGACTCATGTTAGATCAGACCGCTTCACAAGGGGTAATGAGGAGAAGGCAACGATCTCGCCTGCCGCCGGTTTATGAGGCAAGGAATCTCTTTAGCGCGCCAGGCGCAGGAACCAGTAACCAACCAGAGGTAAACCGGGGAGGAGCACCAGGGATAGGCGCATCGGTTCAGCCACCGGTCCCAGAGCCAAATCGCCAAGTTGTGTCGACCCAACATGTGCCCACCCCTCTTGGTCATTATTCTAATACGTTGGACAACATAGTTGCTGCTGCTTTACGACTGGCCGCCCTTCCTATTGAAGGAACGTTCCCCATAGCAATAGAGGCACGACGGGCCAAGGAGTTGTTGGACATGGCGCTAACTCAATAGCAAGCTTATCCCTATAGCTGGGAGATGATTCATTCGACCCCCCGTCCGAGCCGAGTTATACAGGCGTCTGGATGAACCGGCCGTATCAAGCAGCGCACGGAGGCGTCATCAGCAGAGGCGGGATAATCCGGCAGCAGAAGAGGCGCATGCTCAAGAGGTGGTGGATTAGGCCAGACAGCGCCGGCAGGCCGAGGTGACAGCGCACTACGAAGCCCGTCAGGCGATGCCGGTTCGTCCCACCACCACAGTTGAACCGGGGGTCATGTCCAGTTCCCTGGGCGTGCCGTGTCTCATCCCCGCTTTACTGAACGTGAAACTACCCAAGGATTTTAAAGGTCCGCGCAAGGTGCCCAACTACACGGCGGATCTTGCTCTGGAGGCATGGGTTGAGAGTTATGAGATGGCAATGGAGATGCTCGATGTGGATGATGTGGCATGCGCTAAGTATTTCACAAGGATGCTCAAGGGCACGGCCCGAACATGGCTGAAGGGTTTACCACCTAATTCCATCGGATCATGGGCTGAGCTGCGGAGCCGATTTATCAAAATTTTCAAAGACACATGCAAGCAGCCAATGTCTGTTGTCGACTTAGCTGCCTGCGTTCAAGGAGAGCAGGAGTCTACAAGCAGTTGGGTGCGTCGAGTGTCCGAAATCTTCCAATAGCATCAACCCAAGCACAACGGTGGTAACCTTTGAAAATAATTGTCGGTTTAAACCTTTGAGGCAGAAGTTGGGGCGGCTTAAACGTGATTGCAATGACATGGGAACGCTCATGGGCACTTTAGTGAAGTATGGAGACTCTGACAACACCAAGCATCCAGACGCAGATGGAGACAAGTCAGGGAAGGCAAGCAAGAATGGTAAACCGCCGCAGGCCAATCCGGCGAACCAAGGATACAATGGTAAACATAAAGCGGATGGCAGCTCAGATTTTGTGGCCAACACCAACGCTCAGGAGGATGGGCAACGCCGCAAGGGTAGACCGCCCCCACGTAATGGGAGGCCGCCTATTAATCTAGAGCGCCAGTTGAACGTGCCTTGCCCAAAGCACGGTACGCCGAAAAACCAGCTATGCATCTCTGGAAGGATTGTTTCATCATGCAGGAGTTCATGAACCGGAATAGGTATGATCAGGGGGCCCCCGGCGGATCAGGCCATGGCTTCCAAGGTCCGGGTTACCAAGGTGGTGGGTCCGGTTCAGGATATCAAGGCAATAGCAATAACCACAATGGGCACAATCAGCATAACCGGCAGCATGGTCAGAGCGGATACAATAACCAAGGGAATCAATAGCGTCAACAGCAGCAGCAATCCGGATATCAGAATAATCCGAAGGAGCTGAGCAGTGGGCAGTATCACGTCTTCACCACGAGTTTGTGCAAACGGGATCAAAAGGTTCTGAAGAGGGCAGTGCATTCTGTTGAACCGGCGATACCACGTTTTTTGCATTGGTCTGAGCAACCCATTGTGTGGAGCAGAGAGGATCATCCACCCCGTGTTGATAATCCGGGTCAGTTGGCTCTGGTGGTGGCACCACAGGTAGGTGGCTACAAGTTTACCAAAGTGCTTATGGATGGAGGCAGCATCATCAACATCCTGTATTATGAGACTTTTAGGCGTATGGGGCTGACAGATAAGAAGCTTCGATAGTCCAACACAGTGTTCCATGGGGTGGTACCCGGTAAATCGGCCTATCCAGTTGGCAAGATCGATCTGGAGGTCACCTTTGGAGATGAGCATGACTCTAGGTTAGAGACTGTGACCTTTGAGGTGGTAAAGATCAGAAGCCCATACCACGCTTTGTTTGGGCGGCCGATTTATGCCAAGTTCATGGCTAGGCCGTGTTATGTTTATCTACAGCTCAACACGCCAGGCCACAAGGGAACTATTACGGTTCACGGGAGCCGCAAAATTGCATTGGAGTGCAAGGAAGGTGATGCAGCTTATGCTGAGGCGGTTTGTGCCAATGAGGAGCTGAAGTTCTATAAGGACAATGTTGATCCGGCAGATATGTCCCCGCTGAAGAAACCAACCACAGAGGATGATCCGGCGTTGAAATTCAAATCAGCCGAAGAGACTAAGCAGGTGGACTTTGTTCCGGGCGATTCATCCAAATAGTTGACTATCAACGCTAACCTAGATCCGAAATAGGAAAGCGCGCTCATCGAGTTCATCCGTGAGAACCGGGATATCTTTGCATGGAAGCCTTCTGACATGCCAGGTATATCGAGGGAACTCGCTGAGCACAATCTTAATATCGATCCTAAGTTTAAACCGGTCAAGCAGTATCTGCGCCGCTTCAATGAGGAGAGGCGCAAGGATATTGGAGAAGAAGTGGCTAGGCTTTTGGCTGCGGGCTTTATAGTTGAAGTGTTTCATCCAGAATGGTTGGCTAATCCGGTGCTAGTACTTAATAAAAATGGAACTTGGAGAATGTGTGTTGATTACACACATCTGAACAAGGCTTGCCCAACTGATCCTTTTGCTCTCCCCCGTATTGATCAAATTATTGATGCTACGGCAGGATGTGAGCGGCTAAGTTTTTTGGATGCATACTCAGGTTATCATCAGATCAAGATGGCAGTTAAGGACCAGGAGAAGACAACCTTTATAGCTCCTTTTGGAGCCTTCTGCTATGTATCTATGCCATTTGGGCTCAAGAGTGCCCACGCGACCTACCAGCGTTGTGTGCAGAACTGCCTTCAAGGGCAGATTGGGCGGAATGTTCATGCATATGTCGATGACATTGTGGTAAAATCCAGGAAGGAGGAAACACTGATAGATGATCTGAAGGAAACTTTTGATAATCTCCGAGTCTATAAAATGATGCTTAATCCGGAGAAGTGCGTTTTTGGTGTTCCGGCAGGCAAGCTCCTGGGGTTCTTGGTGTCAAACAAAGGAATTGAAGCTAATCCGGAGAAGATCAAGGCGATTACGTCCCTGGCTAAACCGGCGTGTGTCGTGGAATTAGCACGGCAGATGTCCGGTTTAGAGGACTTAGGCGTGGAGCCATCGCGCGGGTTAGCTTGAAGAGGTTAAAGCACACAAAGAACACAAAAGGTTTATACTAGTTCGGCCCCTTCGATGAAGATAAAAGCCTACGTCTAGTTTTGTTTGGTATTGCTTGGGCGTCGATGAACAGGGAGCGGATTGCTTGCCTGTGTCTCGACGGGTTGTTGCTTGTCCTTGAACCGTCGCCGGGTCGTTCCTTTATATAGGAGGCGACGCCCGGTCCGATTTACAGAGTCCCGAGGCCGGCTTATAATCGTGTCCGCCTCGGTCTCTACTTTTCCTACCTTATACCTCAAGTTACATGATATGACAGTTCATAAACCGTAAGCTTTACATATGGGCCCTAAGCCTCCATGGGCCGTAACCTCTGACTCATAACCTACTGGGCTTTATGATAATACAACTACGTTAATGTAATCCGGATCTTCCTAGCTGGTTTATACCTGCTAGTAATATCCCTGACATTAGGCCCCAGATTGATTTGAACTTGTTCATGTCAGTCTTCTAAGCCTTTGCATAAATTTCTTCTCTGTAACTTCTCTGCTTTGTAAACCGGCTATGACGTCATCTCCAGAAATCATCTCAATCTATCGTGACATCACCTCCATATTTATTTCTCACCTCTGTTGGTTACCTTTGTTAAATGCTATCCCAAAGATCGAGGCAACAATGTAATCTTTATGCAATCTCTGACCTCCTTGATTCCCGCGCTTGCCGTTTCACCTCACCAGCTTTATAAATACCACTGAGCCCTGTCCTTTTTCTTCCTTCCGCACTTCATCTTCCTCCGTCGCCCGAAGCTCCGCCGCCGTTCTTCGAGCCCGTCGTCGTCGTCAAGCCAGGCCGCTGCATCACGCTGAAACGTGTCCAGAGTACTCCGCCGCCGTCTTCTTCTTCCTCAGGTACTTCTTCTTTCTCACTGTAGATCTCAATCTAGGGTTCCTCAATGGCTTCCGCCATGAAACCTCGAAGCTTGCTGTTCATCCCTGTAGGTTACACTTGCAGTAGATTCAAACCTTGGATACGATTCGAATGCGCTCCTACTCCGTGGTTTAAACCTTAGATTTGATCCTTAGATTCAACCCTTAGATTTATTTTGTCTGTAGAAACCCTTCGTGGTTCTTTATGTTTAAGACGTGCGTAGATGAACTTACGTCTCAGATCCATTTTTACTTTAGCTTTCTGTAGAAACCTGTTTCTTTGTCTTTGTAGATCTGTAAGTTTTTCACCGGTTTAACCAATCACATGCTCTTCTTGTAAAGAATTAGTCGTAAGCCCGACGGTTTAGTCTCCTCTTTTCCTGCTATTATAAACCGGTAGCTGCTCGCTTCACATCTGCTTCCGGGTTGTCAATGCCATTAGTCCCTTGTCTAAACCGTCGATATAATTTGATGTTATGCTCCGGTTTATGCTTCAGTACTTAGTAATCCGGATTTCACACTATATCTTTCAGCATTTCCTTTAGTCAAGATGGCTGCCAAGCAGTTCGTTTGTTGCAACTGGGCTCCTTCCCGCATTACGGAAGAGGACTTAACCAACGCCGCTTCGATTGGTCTTCTAGGCCCCCAAGCGGTTCTGAAATGGCGGGCCCCAGGAAATGAGTGTCCTCCTACCCCTAAAGAAGGAGAAGTCATCGTTTTCTTTGATCATATGGCCCGGGGTTTTAGCCCTCCCGGTTCAAAAAATTTCCGGGACGTGCTGGCCGCTTTTCAGCTCCATCCTCAAGATATAGGTCCGAATTCTATATTAAATGTCTGCAATTTTCAAGTCTTCTCGGAAGCATACCTTCAAGAAGAACCATCTATGGATCTGTTCCGAGACTTTTTCCACTTAAACCGGCGGACATAGTTTACTGCCGGACCGCATCAAGAACTGGGCGGTGTTAGTATTCAGAAGAGAAGAGACGTGATCTTCCCTCACGCTGCTCTCCATACACACCCCAAGGAATGGAACCAATCATGGTTCTATTGCAAAGATACCTCGCCTGAAGGAGAAAACCCACTGCCGGGTTACCGTGAACATCGTCTACCTGAAGATCATCCCCTGCCGCAGCGCCTTAGTTCTTCAGAGCGGGCCCGGTTTGCTCCTCAGCTTGCTAAACTTAGGGCCTTTATGGCCAATGGTTTAACTGGAGTAGATTTCGTTTGTTGTTGGCTTGCCTGGAGCATCCTTCCACTGAGCCGGCGCTCCGGCCTGATGTGTGAGTATACCAGAAAGACGGATGACCCTCAGCGCCACATTGACACAATACTTCCTGAGAAAGAAGTCATTGAATCCACAAAGAAGATGCTCAACATCTCCCTGGAAGAGTGCAGCCAGACCGGATTGGCTCCTTTTTATGAAAACAACAAACCGCCAGCAGTAAGTTCTTTCTGACCTCTTCTGCTTTTTCTGATCCATCCATATCAATTGTCTTCTATTTATTTCTTATCTCCTGCATAGGCCAATGACCCCTTATGGAAGAGAAAGCCTCAGGATAAGTCAGGTAAGCAGCCACGCCGGAAGACGTATGCTGTCAAGAAGAAAAAGGCGGCTGCTGCCTCTAGTTCACACCCTGAGGAAGATGATCCGGATTCCGAGGTATGACTTGATCCTGATATGTTTTAATCTCCCTTTATCCAAATTTATGTTAACAGTGTCTTTCCACAGGCTTTGGCTGAAGGAAGTAAAGCGGCAGAAGTTGAGGTAATCTCTCTTTCTTCAGACTCTGAACCACCGGTGCCCAAAATTCGTCGGGCGTCCCGGAAATACCCTTTTTCTCATCCTTACGCTCAACTGGACCCCAAATTTCTTTTGAAGAAGCAGCAGCATGAAGCACGCCGGACTACACGCCACAGTGGCCATGTAGTAGAATCCTCCGGAATATCTCTTACTCCGACTCGCAGGCGCCACTCTGAGGTTTTACTTTTTCCAACTCTTCTCCATCCAAAGGCCGGACTTATACGTAAACCGCTTAAACCGTCTGATCCTAACTATCAGGAGACTCCTTTGTCCTCTTCTGGTGAGTCAACTGCCACACAGGTCCCTGTACTGAAGACCGTGCCTGGGTAAGTCCCTTTCAACATCCGGTCTATTTTTGTATTTGTACCTTGATGATTCTCATTGTCCCTTCAATTTTCTCCAGCAAGCCCAAGCCTAGCAAGAAGGCGAAAGCCACCAAAGCAGCTACCGAGACTGCTACCGCTGAACCAGGAGCTGATCCGGACGAAGTCATCCCTCCAGAGAACGAACCTGCAGCCCAGCTTGACGATCCTATTCCCGTGGATCACAATGACATTGTTGCCCCGGAAAATACCAATGTGGAAAATGTAGTTGAACCGGCGAGTCCTGTCCGGGTTAGCCCTCCTCGGACTAAACCGGCTCCTGTTAGCCCGGCCCCTACTGTTGCCCCTTCTCAGCCAACCACTGCCTCTTCTCCGGATGTTCATATAACCGGGACAGGTTTTACTGCTCCTGCTGAGCCTATCATCTTGGCCAAGCATACTGCTAAAGAGGAGAAGCTTCAACAAGAAAAGGGCAAGTGGAGCACGGACTTGTCCAGCTATGCCCAATTGAGTGCCCAGGAACTTTATTCCGGGTATTTGAACCTGCTTCATACCAGCCGTGATTATGAATTGGGCTTGGTTAATATGATGAAGGATAAGTACGAGGTAACTTCCTTCACTTGTCTTTGTTTTGTATTCTTTGTACTTCTGTCTTTATGCCATAATAGCCCCCAAGTACTGGTTTAGCTTCGTTGTAGGTAAAACGGCACTTCCAATGTATGCAGAATGAACTTACATTAGCCCCCAAGTGCCAGGGGCATAACTTGTTTTATGTGCCTGGGACTTGTCTGAATTTCTCTTTTAATACTTCAACTGCACATTAGCCCCCAAGTGTCAAGTGGATAACTTGTTTATATGCTTGAGACTTGTCTGAATTGTCTTCTATTCCAGTTGATTTCGTTGTAGGCTGACTTGACCCGGAGGGCTGCAGAGGTAACTGAGCTCCAGAACAGACTAGACGCTACTGAAACTGCTGCTGCCAAAGCTAAGGAAGAGCTTGCTCTGAACTTAACCAGAGCCGAAAAGTTGAAAAAGGATTTTGAAGCGGAGCGGTCCGCTTGGGAGGTGCAGAGGAATGCTCTTGAGAAAAGAGCAAAGGATGCTGAAGCTGCCCTTAATCCGGTGACACAAGAGTTGACCGGTTTGAGACAACAAATAGAACTTATGACCTCTGCCATCTTTGGTGAGCACTCAATTTGCCTATGTTTTCTTTTCTGCAATCTTTGTTCCGCTCCGGTTTAACTTTAATAATCATATACAGGGCGACGCATAACCCATCTTGGGGATGACATCCGGAAGAAACTCAAGGCCTCTTATACTCTGGTTGAGCAGCCGTATTCCGACGCTCAAAGGATTATAAGTGCGATGTCCCATCAAAAAGCGGCCCCCACTACTATCCAAGGTACTTTGGAGAAGCTATCTATATTGCCTGTACGCTTGGAAGAAGTGAAGAAATCTGCTGCACGGGTCGGCTCTCTTGTAGCACTAACTAGGGCCAAGGCATGGGTTCCGGATTTTGATCCGGTGGAAGCTATGAACGGATATCCTAGTAATAAGGAAGATGGATCTTCCTTCTCTGGCAAGGACCTTCGTGCGTTAACCAAGGAGATGCGTCCTCTTGCTAGCAAGCTTGCTAATGAAGCGGATCTGACCAGGTATCATCCGACATATGACTTAGAAAATGAATGGGTGGACCGGTCGGTTTATGATACCGAGAATCTGATCCCGCCAGTGCGTGCCCATACTTTCGCTCCAGATATTGATCCGTCCGATCTTATTACTGAGGAAATGTACTTCCGTGCACTATCCAAGATCGACTGGCGTGTTCTTGACTTCCAGCCGCTTCAAGAAGACGAAGAAATTCCGGAACAAGCCGATCCTTAGCCTTCACAACAGGAAGAAGCCTAAGCCACCCAATTTAACTCTTAGCTGCTGTAATCTGTTGCCAGAAAACTTTAATCCGTTCAGGCCTGCAAGTGCCTTGTAATAGGATAGTTCGAAACATTGTCTGTCTCAATTCGGATGTCACAGCTTGACTTGGCGTCTGCCAATTTTAATCCCTTATCTGCTATGGTTGATCTGTTTATGTTATCTGTATCTGCATAGACAACGCTAAAAAGATATCTTGGCGGTTTACCGTCGGACCTATTACTTTGCTCCCATAAGCATATATATTGAAAGGGTATCTGTTTTATACTCAAAAATACTTCATACCTTTGATTAAGTGTACCTGACTTCCTTAATCCGGTAGGCATAATTAAACATGTAAATTCTGATTAGGCTCTTGGCCCTCTTGGCGTTTACCCAATGATTGTTCCGGGCTATGATAAACACCAGTTTAAATCACGCTGGTGTTATATGACCCAGACTTTTGTAGTTATGTGGTCCACTTTGAAGTTGCCTAGTTCCGGATCAAAAACCACAGAAAACTTTGAAAAAACACAAAACACAAAACACTGTTGCAAATAAGACCATGTAGTCGAGGCTTTTTGCGAGCTGCCAGGCTCCATATTTGCCAATCAATGGATGCGACCCAAAGGGCTATGATTCATTTTGCCAATCAATGGGTGCAATCCAAGGAGGAATGATTTCTTTTGCCAATCAATGGATGTAATCCAGGGAGCAAGAACTTTTCTTTTGCCAATCAATGGATGTAATCCAAGGAGCAAGAACTTTTCTTTTGCCAATCAATGGATGTAATCCAAGGAGCAAGAACTTTTCTTTTGCCAATCAATGGATGTAATCCAAGGAGCAAGAACTTTTCTTTTGCCAATCAATGGATGTAATCCAAGGAGCAAGAACTTTTCTTTTGCCAATCAATGGATGTAACCCAAGGAGCGAGAACTTTTCTTTTGCCAATCAATGGATGTAATCCAAGGAGCAAGAACTTTTGTTTTGCCAATCAATGGATGTAATCCAAGGAGCAAGAACTTTTCTTTTGCCAATCAATGGATGTAATCCAAAGGGCGATGATTCGAATATGATCATATAAACCGGACCAGAAGGGATTAATCGAGGATTCGAATGTGATCCGTAGCCCCCTAGTGACTGTGGAGGTAGGGTACCTATGAAAGAGTTGCGCTTGAATGGCAAGTCCTGGTTGGTCCCTTATAAAATTGTCCTGCATAGCAAAATAGACTGATCAAAGTATCTGAGTTAATTCTCATAAGACACTTATTTAGAAGAAAAAAGGCTGATCCCCCGGTTTTCCAGGGGTGCCAGTTTATTTATTAATCATAATATATACAGGATACATGAAGCGGAGCTCATGGCTCAAGTGTAGTAAGGCCGTAGAAGAGCAATATTCCACGACCTCTTCGTCTCTTCCTCTGCTGTCCGTGAGTCTTTGTGTTCTCGAACGTCCACCAGGTAGTATGAACCGTTGTGTAGGTTCTTGCTGACCACAAAGGGCCCTTCCCAAGGTGGGGATAGCTTGTGCATATCTGTCTGGTCTTGTATAAGCCGGAGTACTAGGTCCCCTTCCTGGAACGTCCTGGTCTTAACCCGGCGGCTGTGATATCTGCGCAGGTCCTGCTGATAAATTGCAGATCGTGCTGCTGCTATGTCACGCACTTCATCCAGCCGGTCTAAGCTGTCATGTCTTGCTTGCTCATTGGCCGCTTCAACATAAGCCGCCACCCGTGGTGAGTCGTGCCGGATATCACTTGGAAGAACCGCTTCAGCACCGTACACCATGAAGAAAGGTGTGTAGCCTGTAGACCTGTTAGGCGTAGTATTGATGCTTCAGAGGACAGAAGGTAACTCCTCAACCCAGCACCCTGGTGTTCTTTGCAAGGGAGTCATAAGCCGGGGCTTGATGCCTCGCAAGATCTCTTGATTGGCCCTTTCAGCTTGACCATTGGATTTTGGGTGAGCTACGGAAGACACATCTAGGCGAATATGTTCCCTTTGACAGAATTCTTCCATCTCTCCATTGGATAGATTGGTGCCATTATCAGTAATAATGCTGTGTGGAAAGTCAAACCGGAAAATTACCTTTTTGATGAATTTAACCGCTGTTGCCGCATCACACTTACTGACAGGCTCTGCCTCAATCCATTTTGTAAACTTGTCCACTGCCATCAACAGGTGAGTTTTTTGATCTTGGGATCGTTTAAAAGGCCCAACCATATCAAGCCCCCAAGTCGCAAACGGCCAAGTAATTGGAATCATCCGTAGCTCCTGTGCCCGAACAAGAGCACGACGTGCAAACTTCTGACAAGCGTCGCATTTCCGGACTAGATCCTCTGCATCAGCATGGGCTGTTAACCAGTAGAACCCGTGATGAAAATCCTTGGCTACCATCGATTTTGAAGTGACGTGATGACCACAATCCCCTTCATGAATCTCTCGAAGAATATCACAGCCTTCCTATGATGATACGCACCGCTGAAACGCCCCAGAAACGCTGTGGTGATGAAGTTCTCCGTTAACAATTGTCATGGACTTGGAGCGCCGGATTATCTGCCTAGCTTCAATCTCATCGTCTGGCAACTCTCCTCGGCTCAGGTACGCCAAGTAAGGGAGTGTCCAATCCGGAATAACATGAAGTGCCGCAACCAGCTGCGCTTCCGGATCAGGAACAACCAAATCCTCCTCCGATGGTACCTGAACTGATGGACTGTGCAGCTCGTCTAAGAAAGTATTTGGTGGCACCGGTTTACGCTGAGATCCCAGCCGGCTTAGAGCATCGGCCGCCTCATTTTTTCGCTGGTCTATGTGATCCACCTGATATCCTTTGAAACATGCTGCAACTGCTTCAACTTCTCTCCTGTAAGCCGCCATGAGAGGGTCTTTGGAGTCCCATTTACCAGACACTTGTTGCACCACTAAATCTGAATCACCAAAGCACTTGACTCGGCTCAAGTTCATCTCCTTAGCCATCCACAGACCATGAAGCAGTGCTTCATATTCAGCTGCGTTGTTAGTGCAAGGAAACATTAGTCGGAGGACATAACAAAACTTGTCACCTCGTGGGGAAGTTAACACGACTCCAGCCCCCGAGCCTTCTAATTGCCTTGAACCGTCGAAGTGAATAGTCCAGTATGTATGATCCGGCTTCTCCTCTGGTGCTTGCAATTCTGTCCAATCATTGATGAAATCTACCAATGCTTGGGATTTGATAGCAGTACGTGGTACATACTTCAATCCATGTGGGCTAAGCTCAATAGCCCACTTTGCTACTCTGCTTGTGGCTTCTCTGTTCTGGATTATATCCCCCAACGGAGCCGAACTAACAACAGTGATTGGGTGGCCCTGGAAGTAGTGCTTCAGCTTCCGGTTTGCCATGAACACGCCATACACCAGCTTCTGCCAATGCGGGTACCTTTGCTTTGATTCAATTAGAACCTCACTGACGTAATAAACCGGACGCTGAACCGGATATTCCTTACCTGCCTCTTTGCGCTCTACCACAATTGCTGCGCTAACTGCACGGGCATTGGCGGCCACGTATAACAGCAACGCCTCGTTGTCAACAGGGGCGGCAAGGACCGGCGGTTCTGCTAATTGCCGCTTCAATTCCTCAAATGCAGCGTTCGCAGCATCACTCCATATAAACCGATCTGTCTTTTTCAACATCTGATAAAGCGGAATTGCCTTTTCTCCCAAACGGCTGATGAATCGGCTTAATGCTGTAATCCGGCCTGCTATGCGCTGGACATCATTGATGCAAGCCGGTTTAGTCAAGGACGTGATCGCCTTGATCTTCTCCGGATTGGCTTCTATTCCCCTGTTTGATACTAGGAACCCAAGGAGCTTGCCTGCCGAAACACCAAAAACGCACTTCTCCGGATTAAGCATCATCTTATAAAGCCGAAGGTTGTCAAAGGTTTCTTTTAGGTCCTCTATCAGCATCTCCTCCTTCCTTGATTTCACAACGATGTCATCCACATAAGCATGGACATTTTTTCCAATCTGCCCCTTAAGACAGTTCTGTACGCAACGCTAGTAAGTTGCTTGGGCACTCTTGAGTCCAAAGGGCATAGATACATAGCAGAAGGCTCCAAAGGGAGTTATGAAGGCTGTCTTCTCCTGGTCCTTAACTGCCATCTTGATCTGGTGATACCCTGAATATGCATCCAAAAAACTTAGCCGCTCACATCCTGCCGTAGCATCAATGATCTAATCAATACGGGGGAGAGCAAAAGGATCAGTTGGACAAGCCTTGTTTAGGTCTGTGTAATCCACACACATCCTCCACTTTCCATTTTTCTTCAACACCAGAACCAGATTAGCCAACCACTCCGGATGGAATACCTCAACGATGAACCCTGCGGCCAAAAGTCTTGCCACTTCCTCACCTATAGCCTTGCGCCTTTCTTCGTTGAAGTGGCGCAGATACTGCTTGACCGGTTTGAACTTCAGATCAATATTAAGACTGTGCTCAGCGAGTTCCCTCGGTATACCTGGCATGTCAGAAGGTTTCCATGCAAAGATATCCCGGTTCTCACGGATGAACTCGATGAGCGCGCTTTCCTATTTGGGGTCAAGATTAGTGCTGATAGTGAACAGCTTGGATGAATCATGTGGCACAAAGTCCACTTGCTTAGTCTCCTCTGCCGATTTAAACTTCAACGCTGGATCATGCTCTGTAGTTGGCTTCTTTAACGGGGACATATCTGCCGGATCAACGTTGTCTTTGTAGAACTTCAATTCCTCTGTAGCACATACTGCCTCTGCATAGGCTGCGTCTCCTTCCTCGCATTCCAATGCAATTTTGCGACTTCCATGAACCGTAATGGTTCCCTTGTGACCTGGCATCTTGAGCTGTAGATAAACATAGCATGGTCTAGCCATGAACTTGGCGTAAACCGGCCTTCCAAATAGAGCATGATATGGGCTCCGGATCTTTACAACCTCAAAAGTTACTGTTTCTGACCTGGAGTCCTGCTCATCTCCAAAGGTGACCTCCAGATCAATTTTCCCAACTGGGTAAGCCGATTTACCTGGCACCACTCCATGGAACACCGTGTTGGACTGTCTCAACTTCTTGTCCGTCAACCCCATACGACGGAAAGTATCGTAATACAAGATGTTGATGCTGCTGCCGCCATCCATGAGTACTTTTGTGAATTTGTAGCCCCCCACCTGTGGTGCCACCACTAAGGCCAACTGGCCCGGATTATCAATCCGTGGCGGGTGATCCTCTCTGCTCCACACAATAGGTTGTTTCGACCAACGCAGAAAACATGGTGTTGCCGGTTCAGCTGCGTGTACTGCCCGCTTCAGGATTTTTTTATCTCTTTTGCACAAACTCGTAGTAAAAACATGGTATTGTCCACTACTTAACTCCTTCGGATTACTCTGATATCCGGTTTGTTGCTGCTGTTGACGCTGCTGATTTCCTTGGTTATTGTAACCACCCTGACCATGCTGGTGGTTTCCTTTTTTGTTGTAACCACCCTGACCATGCTGCTGGTGGCTGCCTTGGTTGTAGTTATTGTTGCCACCATGATATCCTGAACCGGAACCATTACCCTGGTGACCCGGCCCCTGAAAACCGGAACTCGAGCCGCCACCCGGTGGTCCATTGTCGTATTTGGCTTGTCTTATGGCCTCCACCATGATCCGGCATTGCCCCCATGTATGTTTAGTCGGGTGTTCCGGCGTGCTATGTTTTGGGCAAGGCTCATTCAACTGATGATCCAGATTGACGGATCCTCCCCCGCTCCGTGGAGGGGGTCTACCCTTGCGGCGCTGAAAGTTTCCTTGAACATTGGTATTGGCCACAAAATCCGAGCTGCCTTCTGCCTTTCGCTTACCATTAAAGCTTGTTCCTGCCGGATTAGCCTGTGCCGGTTTACCAGCCTTGTTTGCTTTCCCGGACTTGTCCCCATCTGCCTCGGGGTACTTAGTGTTATCATAGCCCCCATACTTCACCAGAGCGCTCATGAGTGTCCCCATGTCATTACAATCCCGCTTGAGCCGTCCCAACTTCAACTTCAGAGACTCAAACCGGCAATCGTTTTCTAGTGTTACTATCGCCGTACTGGGGTTGATGCTATTGGAAGAGTGCAGGATTTATGACACTCGCCGCACCCAAGTGCTCGTAGGCTCCTGTTCTCCTTGAACACATGCCGCCAAATCTACTACTGACATTGGCTGCTTGCAGGTGTCTTTGAAATTTTTGATAAACTGGCGACGCAGCTCACCCCATGATCTGATGGAGTTAGGTGGTAAGCCCTTTAACCATGTCCGGGCTGTACCCTCAAGCATCATGGTAAAATACTTGGCACATGCCGCTTCATCCACGTCTAGCATCTCAGCCGGTTTATCAGCCGTTTGGGGGTGAAGGCAATCCCGCTTTATCAGATGATGAAGAAGACAGACCGTTTTGTATATAGTGATGCTGCTGATGCTGCGTTTGAGAATTTGAAGAGGCAATTGGCAGAGCCGCCGGTCCTTGCTGCCCTAGTTGACAATGATCCGTTGTTGTTATATGTGGCTGCTAATGCCCGTGCAGTAAGTGTTGCCATTGTGGTAGAGCACAAGGAGGCAGGCAAAGAATATCTGGTTCAACAACCAGTTTACTACATCAGTGAGGTGCTCATTGAGTCAAAGCAGAGATATCCACATTGGCAGAAACTGGTGTATGGAGTGTTCATGGCAAACCGGAAGCTAAAGCACTATTTTTAGGGCTACCCAATCACTGTTGTCAGTTCAGCTCCGTTAGGAGATATAATCCAGAACAGAGAAGCTACTGGTCGAGTTGCAAAGTGGGCTATTGGGCTTAGCCCGCACGGGTTAAAGTATGTGCCCCATACTGCGATAAAGTCCCAAGCACTGGTGGATTTCATCAATGATTGGACAGAGTTGCAAGCACCTGAGGAGAAGCCGGATCACACATACTGGACTATTCACTTTGACGGTTCAAGGCAATTGGAGGGCTCGGGGGCTGGAGTCGTGTTAACTTCTCCACGAGGTGATAAGTTCTGCTATGTCCTCCATTTAATGTTCCCTTGTACTAATAATGCTGCTGAGTATGAAGCTCCCCTCCATGGTCTGCGGATGGCTAAGGAGATGAACTTGAGCCGGGTTAAGTGCTTTGGCGATTCAGATTTGGTGGCGCATCAAGTATCTGACAAGTGGGACTCCAAGGATCCACTCATGGCAGCATATCGACGAGAGGTAGATGCTGTCGCTGGACACTTCAAAGGATATCAGGTGGATCATATAGACCGGCGAAAAAATGAAGCAGCTGATGCGTTAAGCCGGCTGGGTTCCCAGTGTAAACCGGTTCCACCTAATACCTTCTTGGATGAGTTGCATAATCCGTCGGTAAAGGTACCTTCAGAGGAGGACTTGGCTGTTCCTGATCCGGAAGCACAATTGGTCGCAGCACTTCATGTCATTCCGGATTGGACGCTCCCTTACTTGGCATACATGAACCGAGGAGAGTTACCAGAGGACGAAGTCGAGGCCCGGAAGATAATCCGGCGGTCTAAATCTACGACTATTGTCAATGGAGAACTTCATCATCGCAACGTTTCTGGAGCTTTTCAGCGGTGTGTATCACCATAAGAAGGCTGTGCTATCCTTAGAGAGATTCATGAAGGGGATTGCAGTCATCACGCCGGTTCAAAATCTTTGGTGGCTAAAGCTTTTCGTCATGGGTTCTACTGGTTGACGGCTCACGCCGACGCAGAGGACTTGGTCAGAAAATGTGATGCTTACCAGAAATTCTCACGGCGTGCTCATGTACCGGCGCAGGAGCTGAGGATGATCCCAATTACCTGCCCTTTGCGACCTGGGGGCTTGACATGGTTGGACCCTTCAAGAGATCCCAAGATAAGAAAACCCATCTTTTGGTGGCAGTGGATAAGTTTACCAAGTGGGTTGAAGCGGAGCCTGTCAGTAAGTGTGATGCAGCAACAACGGTTCAGTTCATCAAAAAGGTGATTTTCCGGTTTGGCTTTCCACACAGCATTATAACTGATAATGGCACCAATCTGTCCAAAGGGGCTATGGAGGAGTTCTGTCAACGAGAGCATATTCGTCTTGATGTATCATCAGTAGCTCACACTCAGTCTAATGGCCAAGCTGAACGAGCCAATCAAGAGATCTTGAGAGGCATCAAACCCCGGCTTATGGTTCCTTTGTAGAGAACACCGGGTTGTTGGGTGGAGGAGTTGCCTTCTGTACTATGGAGCATCAACACTACACGTAACAGATCCACATGGTACACACCTTTCTTCATGGTATATGGAGCTGAAGCGGTCCTCCCTAGTGATATCCGTCATGACTTGCCGCGGGTGGCGGCTTATGTTGAAGCGGATAATGAACAAGCAAGACAGGATGCCTTGGACCGGCTGGACGAGGAACGGGACACGGCATCAGCTCGATCGGCGATTTATCAGCAAGACCTGCGCCGGTACTATAGTCGCCGGGTTAAAACTAGGACGTTTCAAGAAGGAGATCTGGTGCTCCGGCTCATCCAAGACCAGACAGACATGCACAAGCTATCCCCACCTTGGGAAGGACCCTTTGTGGTCAGCAAGAACCTACACAACGGATCATACTACCTCATCGACGTTCGAGAACATAAGTACTCACGCACGACGGAGGAGGAGACCAAGCGGCCGTGGAACATCGCTCTTCTTCGACCTTACTATACTTGAGCCATCGGCTCCGCTTTATGTACAATGTATATATTATGATTAATATAATAAACCCGCGCCCCGGAAAAACCGGGGTATCAGCCATCTTTTTCATAAGAGTATCACATGGGGGCTTCCGTGGGCAAGGGAGTTTTCTATGGCCTCTTAAACCGGCACCCTTGATAAATCAAGGTATCAGCCGTCTTTTCTGTACATAAAGAGAATCACATGGGGGCTTCCGCGGGTAAGGAAGTTTCCTATGGCCTCTTAAACCGGCGGCTACATCAAGACCATCATAAGATCACAACTCTGGTTGCTTCGACAATTTCCACATGATGATGAGGGGCAAAAGAGAGTTTGATGCCTTGCACAACTCAAACATAATCCCCGATGAGCAATGCTCAAACGCTACCTGGGGGCTCCTGATGCAAGTTCATCAGCGAGTTGAAAACTCTTGTAGTGAACACGGCTTGGAAGCTTGGTGTATACACCTAAAACCCCGGATTAACCTGCCTGCATCAAGTAAATCACGCCGTCCAGGTAAACCTAGTATGACCCGTCGAACGTACACACAAGTCAATCCTTCGGGACCCTGAACTTGGTAACGTTAAATTGACGATCATTAAGTGATTACACAAGTCAAATCTTTATAAAAATTAGGTTGGAATATTACAAGAATTTAGGAGTTGGAATTATTTCATTTGGACCAATATTCATTTCTGTAAAAATGTTTGAAATATTTACAGAAAGGATAAAAAGAAATGCCCTTGTGCTACTGGGCCAGAGGGGCCACAGTGCACGGCCCAGGGGCACCCAGCCCAGCCGCACGGGCGCCAGCGCGCGCACGTCAGGTTTTCAAACCTGACGGGCGGGGCCTGGCGGTCAGCGGCTGTGAGGAGGGGGACAGAGGGGCGAGGATGACAGGCGGGGCCCGCCTGTCATCTCCAACCTCACGGCCACGGCGACGGCGAGCTCACCGGCGTTGATTCCGGCCACGGCGACGGCAACGGAGGGCAGGAATGGGCTCAACATCGTGTTGCGGAGGTAGGGGTGGTGGTGCGGCACGCCGGGGAGGTCGGGTTCGCCGGCGGCGAGGTGGGACGGCGGAGGAGCTTCGGGAGGTCGTCGCTCCGGCCGATTCCAACTGCCACAGAGAGGGGAAAACGAGGGGAAAGAGTTAGTGGTGCACGACGGTTCTAGATCGAGCAAAAGGAGGGGCAGAAGAGGCCCGTACTGCGAGATCACCGGCGGCCCGACGCGGCGGAGCTCCGGTCGATCCCGAGCACTGGAGCTTTCTGGGGAAGAACGGGTGGTGCTGGGGGACTGAGGGAGATGTGGTGAAGCTGCTGGTGCTGTTGGAGAGGCTCGGG
>LR738710.1:352354680-352418309 GCA_902687465.1 Secale cereale
TATTTATAGGGGAACGGCGGAGTCCCGTGGACCGGTGCGCCGACGAGCTCCTGCTCGACGCTATAGCGCACGGGAGGTGATGGGAGTGAGTCTACGGCGTTGCTGGACGAGCTCTACGTCCATTTGAGGTGAGAGGAGGAGCGGGGAACCTTCCAGGCCGTGCGCGCGTGTGAGCCCGAGGAGTGGGCGTCGCGGGCGGCTGGTGCGCGTGCGGCGACGGCCACTGGAGGGTGCAGGAGGAGGGGGGACAACGCTGGGGTGGTCGCGGACGTCGAGGCGCGTTGAGAGGCGCGAGGGGGAGGCCCGAGGCTGTCGGGGGCAGCTGATTGGGCGAAGCTACACTGCGGTGGCGCACTGTAGCGTGCTCCAGAGCGCCCGAATGGCTGGCACATTCGTGCCCTCGCTGCTCTGGTCATGTCCAACGTGCCCAAGGTTGTCTAGAAGGTCAAGGGAGGAGTAAGGAAATGGCCTGTGGCCTTGGATGCTCTGGAGATGCTGTGAGAGAGAGAGGAAGCTGGTAACTTGGTGAGAAATGGCTGTCCAGCAGGGTGAACTAGGGTTTTTACCCCTTAATCATGGAGCTGGGGTCCTGGGGAAGTTACTGGAGGTGGCTAGTAACTGGATGAACATGTGGTAGAAAGTTGAGGCCAAGGTAAAAGGTGAAAGTGATCAAGAAGAGGGTTTTAGTAAAAAGCCAGAAGGTGTTTGATCAGTGTTTGGTCAAGCAAATGATCTCCACTTGCCATGACACTTAACAGGATTGAATGACATGTGAAAATAGGGTGCTTCACCAAATTTGGGCTCATTTGAAGAAACTAGCCAATGTAACTTTGGTGAACCCTAGAAAACACCAGAAATAGCTTCATCTTGTTTGAGTCAAGCTAATCATCTCCCCTTGATGCACCACTTGGTGTAGCATCATCATTTGGGGTTATGATCATGCCCACAAAGTTTGAAGCTCCAGGTAAAAAGTTGGTAATGTAAGGTTGTTCAAATTTGCATTTGAACAGAAAGGGTTTTGGGGTGTTCTGATCAAGTTGCTCTATTCCCAATCTTGTGCCATTTGGTCTAGATGCCTTATTAGGCATTTCTAGCATGTACACCAAGTTTGAGAGTATTTGGACAAGTTTGGCAATGTAAAGTTGCTCAAACTTCAAATATGGACAGAATGGTTATGAAGGGTTTTGATGATGTTTTCTTGCTTCCCAAGGCATGGAACTTGGCAAGATCATCAAATATGTCATATGTGACATGATAGAATTTCCCTGGAATTTTTGGAGAATATTTCCTTTGTAAATATTTCAAAAGCTTGAAATATCCAGAAAGGGTTTTAGAGGGATTAGCCCATTATTTTGAACATTACCAAGTGTTGAAACTCTTATATATGGACAATATATGTCCTCTGAGTCTCCCTGAATTTTGGCAAATATTTTTGAAATAGTTAAATAATTTTTCCCTATTAAAGACCATTTCTGGCCTTAAGAAAAAGCTTTTAAATAAAATAGGAAAATGACCTTTAAAATTATACTTTTGTGGTTTCTGGGAGTCCTATGACTACTAGGTTCCAAATGTACCTTTTGAAATAATTTTCTCACCCTAAATCAAGTACTTGCAGTGCAAATCTCAATTCAGGGGTTTTTGGAAAACTAAATTTATAAAATACATTTTGGCCAAATTAATTTTGTAAGAAAATACTATACTGTTATATAACACTTGGCATGATCATTGGGCAGAAGTTTTGGGTATGGAGATGAATTCTACAAGAGGTAATAGTTGACTTTATTGAGCACATGAAAAAGCACATGAAGAAAAACTCAATTCCAAATAAAAGCCAAATGATGCCAAAAAAATTTGTTGGTCCAAATTTTCATGCTTCATTGATGCAAATAACATGTTACAAAATGCAGGGTGTGATATACCTACCCCCCTTACAAGAATCTCGTCCCCGAGATTCCTATACTAGGTCTTAAAAGAGATCGGGAAACTCGGATCTAAGATAGTCTTCACGTTCCCAGTTTGCTTCTGCTTCGGTGTGGTTGCTCCACTGGACCTTGAAATACTTGATGGTACGGCTTCGCGTCCGTCGTTCTGCTTCATCCAAACTGCGAATGGGCCTCTCGCGGTAGGTCAAATCAGGCTGCAGATCAATGGCTTGGTGATCAACATCCTTGTAGAGATTGGGCTTGTCCGGAACTTGGAGGCATTTCCGGAGTTGTGACACATGGAATACATTGTGCACATCGGATTGCTCAGGTGGTAGTTCCAACTGGTAAGCCACTTCTCCTCGTCGTGCAGTGATCTCAAAGGGTCCGATGAACCTTGGTGCGAGCTTCCCCTTGACGTGGAAACGCTTGGTTCCCTTCAGAGGAGTTACCCGCAGGTACACATGGTCCCCGACATGGAAACTCATGTCCCAACGGTGAGTGTCAGCATAGCTCTTTTGCCTTGACTTGGCTGCCTTCAAACGTTCTCTGACTAGTTGGACTTGCTCTTCTGCTGCGCGGAGAATATCCGGTCCAAAGACTAGTCCTTCTCCAGTCTCTGACCAGTTGAGGGGTGTGCGACATCTGCGTTCGTACAACACCTCAAATGGTGCCATCTGAAGGCTTGACTGGTAACTGTTGTTATAGGAGAACTCGGCAAAAGGGAGACAATCTTCCCACTTGGCTCCATATGCCAAGACACAGGCTCGGAGCATATCTTCGAGAATCTGATTGGCTCGTTCTGTCTGACCTCCGGTCTGTGGGTGGAAAGTCGTGCTGAAAGATAACTTGGTTCCCAAGGCTTCTTGGAACTTCTTCCAGAACCTCGAGGTGAAGTGGGTTCCTCGATCTGACACAATCTCCTTGGGAACGCCGTGAAGACTTACGATTCTGTCGATGTAGAGAGCTGCCAGCCGGTTGCCATCATAAGTGGTCTTGACAGGAATGAAATGGGCCACCTTGGTCAAATGATCGACTATGACCCAGATAGAGTCATGTCCTCTATTCGACCTTGGTAATCCAGTGATGAAGTCCATTCCGACTTTATCCCACTTCCACTCAGGAACTTTGAGTGGTTGAAGCAATCCAGCAGGTCGCTGATATTCAGCTTTGACCCTTTGGCACACATCATATTTTGCAACATAGGTCGCAATCTCTCTTTTCTTCCCGTGCCACCAGAATCGTGCCTTCAAGTCTTGGTACATCTTGGTTCCTCCGGGGTGGATGGAATACGGAGTGTCGTGGGCTTCTTGCAGAATCAGGTTCTTCAGCTCTGTGTTGTTTGGTACGCAGATGCGGCCTTTGTACCAAACAATCCCGTGCTCGTCTTCGGAGAATCCTGGGGCCTTGCCTAGCTTCATCTTCTTCTTGATGCCTTCAATGCTTGCGTGTCCATCTTGTGCCTTCTTGACTTCGTCCATCAGGGTCGGTCTGACTTCCAAATGATCCAGAAATCCAGGGGTGACCAATTCCAAACTGAATTGTTCGAGTTCCTTAAACAAGGCTGGCTGCCTTTCTTGAATAACAACATTCAAAGAGCAAGCCTTCTTGCTTAAGGCATCGGCCACCACGTTAGCCTTCCCGGGGTGATATTGAACATTGAGGTCATAGTCTTTGATAAGTTCCAACCATCTCCGCTGCCTCATGTTCAATTCCTTTTGGGTGAAAATGTACTTCAGACTTTTGTGGTCTGTGTAGATCTCACACCGTTTCACTAGGAGGTAATGCCGCCATGTCTTCAAGGCATGAACCACTGTCGCTAGCTCAAGATCGTGAGTAGCGTAGTTCTCCTCATGAGGTCGTAGCTGCCTGGAGAGGTATGCTATGACTCGGCCTTCTTGCATCAGAACGCTTCCCAATCCGGTTCGAGAGGCATCACAATATATCACGAACTCCTTGTGAATATCAGGTGTTGCCAGAACTGGGGCGATGGTCAATCTCTTCTTGAGCTCTTGGAAGCTCTCTTCGCATTTTGGCGTCCACTCGAACTTCTTGTCCTTCTTGAGGAGCTGAGTCATTGGCCGTGCAATGCTAGAGAATCCTTCCACGAATTTGCGGTAATACCCCGCAAGTCCGAGGAAGCTTCTGACTTCCTTGACGGTCGTTGGAGATTGCCATTGGGTCACAGCTTCGATCTTTGCGGGATCAACAGATAATCCTTCCTCGGTCAAGACGTGACCTAAGAATCCAACTTTATGCAGCCAGAACTCACACTTGCTGAATTTGGCATACAGTTGGTGCTCCCGAAGCTTTTCTAGGACCATCCTCAGATGCTGCTCGTGCTCTTCCTCCGACTTCGAGAAGACAAGAATGTCATCAATGAAGACAACAACGAACTTGTCCAAATATTCCATGAAGACTTTATTCATGAGATACATGAAGTAGGCTGGGGCATTGGTTAACCCAAAGGACATGACCGTGCACTCGTACATGCCATATCTGGTTACGAATGCCGTCTTCGGAATATCTTGGGGTCTGATCTTCAGCTGGTAGTACCCAGATCTGAGGTCGATCTTGGAGAACACCTTGGCTCCGCTGAGCTGATCAAACAGATCTTCGATCTTGGGAAGTGGATATTTGTTCTTGATTGTAACTTCATTGAGGGAACGATAGTCAATGCATAAGCGGATGGTACCGTCCCTCTTTGCCACAAACAGAACAGGAGATCCCCAAGGGGAGGCACTCGGGCGGATAAATCCCTTCCTTAGCTGCTCTTCCAGCTGCTTCTTCAACTAGGCTAATTCTTCCGTCCCCATTCTATAAGGCTTCTTATAGATGGGTCCTGCTCCGGGCACGAGCTCGATGATGAACTCAATGTCACGGTCAGGGGGCATTCCCGGTAGTTCATCCGGAAAGACATCAGGATACTCACATACCACCGGTACTTGCTCTAGCCCAACTTTAGACAGACAGTTGACTTGAGCGGCTTGAGCGGAAGAGGAGTTGGAAGCAAACTTGACTTCGACTCCCTGGTCATTGGTCACAGTGACTGTCCGATTGGCACAGTCTAACAAGCCTTGGTGCTTACTGAGCCAATTCATGCCTAGGATCACATCCAAGCCTTGTGATCTCAGGACGATGAGGTCTGCTAGGAAATCTACACCGTTAATGGTAATACTGACTCCTTTATAGCCTATCTTGGCTCTCATCTCGGCTCCGGGGGTTTGTACCACCATAGGGTTATTCAGGGGTGTAGGGGTCATGCCACTTTTTAAAGCAAATCTTTGAGTGACAAATGAATGCGTTGCTCCAGAATCAAACAAGACAGTTGCAGGTGCTGAGTTGACAAGGAACGTACCCAGCACGACGTCCGGGTCTTCCTGGGCTTCTTCAGCAGTGACGTGATTCACACGCCCCTTCCCATGGTTAGGTGGATTGCGAGGAGCTGGGTTCCTTGGTGGCATCCCGCGGCCTTGTCCCTTGTTCTGCGCATTGGGGCGCGGGGTATCAGGCTTCTTGTTGGGGCACACCCTTGAGATGTGTCCGGGCTGACCACATCCAAAGCAAGTGACTTGGTTTGGATTGATCTTGTTGCCACCACTGGTATTGGGGTTGAAAGCTGGCCTTGGGTTGGCATACTGCTGAGGCTGAGGGTTGGTACGAGGTGCAAGAGCTCTTGGTTGCTGATAGGTTGGCTTGGCCGGGGCTGACTGCCACGGACGAGGCTTCTGGTTGCTGGAACTTCCCTTACTGACCATCTTGCGCTTGCGAGTGTCTTCCAAAGCACGCCGCTTGTCTTCAAGCATAAGTGCTTTGTTCACCAGGTCAGGGAAGGATGGGCAGTCGCACACGACAAGCGAGTATTGCAGAGTCTGATTGAGGCCTTCCATGAAGCGCTCCCTTTTTGCAGCATCAGTGCTGACATCTTTAGGGGCATACCTTGACAGAACACTGAACTTCTGCATGTACTCCTTGACAGTGCCACTTCCTTGCTTCAGGGCTCGGAACTCACGCTTTTTGATAGCCATGATTCCGGAAGGAATGTGGGCCTTGCGGAATTATGCCTTGAAGTTGACCCAAGTGATGTCTTGTTCAGCATGCATGGCCTTGAATCCATCCCACCAAGCTCTAGCAGTCCCCCCGAGGCAGTGGGCTGCATAAGCCACCTTCTCGCGGTCTTCGGTGCATCCGACTAGTTCTAGTATCTCCTCAATGGAGCGGATCCAGTCGTCTGCATCCAGGGGTTTAGCAGTCTCGATGAAGGTTGGCGGTGCATGCTTCTTGAACTCTGCCAACGTGGAACGTCCATTGCCATTCCCCGCCGGCCGGCGATTGTTGGTGACAGCTTGAGCAATCAACTGAAGGGCTGCAGTGTTGGCTTGGTGTTCCTCTCGGAAAGCTTGGAGAAGCTGAGCCATGTCCATGTTCGGAGGAGGTGGTGGTTGAGCTTGGTCGTTGGTTTGGTCGTGGCCTGCCTCTGGCTGAGCAGATGCTCCGGCTTCAGGCTGCTGGGTAGAGGTACCAGTACGAGTTACAACAGGCATCCTGTTGGAGCGGTAAAAGGTCTCATGACTCGGAAGAGGGAAAGCAAGATAGATGGGTGCCTAGTAAGGGGGTGGGTGTGACACTAATCAAATCATGCAAGGGCCAAAAGGCCAAAACACATTCATTAAAATCCAAATGGGTGACGTAGTCGTTTACACATTCCCGAAGGAAGAATACGACATACATCCAGACACAACAAAAGCAAACACTAGATGGTTTCATATGAACCATACAAGGACTCGACTGCGCATAGGGGTTACACGACCTATCCTACCGTAGGGGTCACAACTGGCATATCCGAGTAGCGAATAATGCGTAAGCGGCGGAATGCTCGGTCGCGTATTCCGGCTCTTCTGGGTCTTCCTCCTTGTCTTCATCTATCTGGGCCCCCTTGTCACTTGAGGGTGTGGGGGAGTGGAGGAGTTGGATACGACGGTGCTTCGTCGGTGGTGCAGGGAAAAGCTTGCGATATTCCCTTGCCATCATCCGGCGTCGCCGAGGTGGTTCTTCATTCTTGGAAGATACATCCTCGGAGGGCCTTCCACCTCGGTATGTGATAGCGGTCTGTCCAGAAGGTGCTCCTTCCTTCTTGATCCTATTTGTCTTCTCTTGAGCTCGACAAAGAAGTGCCTTGGTCTTGTGAAGTTCTTCTCGAAGCTTCATTGATTCCGAGGCCAAGTCTTGTGCCAAGCTGTCGGCACATAGACTGAAGTAGGTCTGGAACCGAAGCGAGAGTCTTTCCTTCAGTGGAGGGGCTAGTGCGCTGCTTTCTTCTTCACCTTCCTTCCGGTAAGGTAAGAAGCGAGTTGTCATCTTGGCTGCCATCTCCGGAAGAAGTCCGCGGAGACGGGTTAGTGCCTTGAGTGCAGCAGCCTCGACAGCGAGAGGTAGTGTTGCCATCTGGGGTCCCTCGAAGAACCAACTTGTGGGAGGATCGTTTGCCTTCACGATCACTTCCACATGGTACTCCACCTCAGTGTCGCTAACCCAATGCTCAAGGTAGGTGAGGATGGGCGCTCGGTGGAACTGACACTCCTGGAGGCTATCCTCGAGAAGCAAGGGAAACCAAGTGGTCAGGTGCTCTTCGGGTACAACGGCCATCTACAAAGGTGGAATAGGAGGGGTTAATAAGCTGATGAAATCTCAGGTTTAGAAAAGAAGAGAGGTTCAGAAGGTTTTTGAAAAAGGGTCTCATCTAACTAACACTCATGCTAACTAAGGCTTCCTACAGTCACGATGGCTCTGATACCAGCTCTGTGGGGACCCCGACTTAGGAGTCGAGATCACCGAATGCACGTGTACAGCGATCCCAGAGATCAATGCTCACTGAACACACAGAAGCTGAATAACAAGAGTCTTACATCCATACATATCGTCTTACACAAATTATGGCCATTATGGCAAAGTCTTACATAGATAAAGCTCACGGGCTGAATAGCAAATAACTCAAATAGCGGAAGTCTTCGATAGTAGGTAGAACCCATGCCATCTGCCTTAACCCTACAGGCATTCTGACTGGGATAGCATCCTAGTTCGCATGTTCGTCTCCAAAGAACTCTTCACCATATTCCTGTTCCTCCATGCCTGGCCAATTAAATAACCAGTGGCAAGCCAATGAGTACTTTGAATGTACTCGCAAGCAACCCATGATGTGGTTCAAAGTAACAGTGCAATTGAACAATAATTAACAATCTAGCAAAGGGCTAGAATAAATATTCTACCATCAAGTTTATGCATCAATAAACTCGCGTAACCTCGAAGGCAGGTTACCGATATCAACATGAATATGATTCAACTCATCGAGTCAAGTCTCCACCTTGACTCAACACACATATTGTCACCGATGAAGTAAAATTCTGGACATAGTTTAAGTAGCACCACCCAACTGTCCATGTCCGTGGACGCGGCTATTCGAATAGTTTTACACTCTGCAGAGGTTGCGCACTTTACCCACAAGATCCGGGGAACTTCCGTGTCATCCACGACCCGCGGTACCTCAAGTACCCGGGGTAAGCACCCGGTCATTACCTTTCCTTAGACGACACTAACATAGAGTCCACTCGTTGGTACACGGCCCTCGGGTACAAACAATAGATTACGGGACTTGCCCTAATTTCAATGTCACGCGTACCCGAAGGGAGCAACGGTGTGTCCGGTGCCCTGTAAAAACAGTCATGGCCGTCTATCCAAGCACGACCCCGTCCCGGGAAAGACCGCAAGTCTTCCCGTCACTAGTAATGCGGGCACCATGCTAGTATCGACCTAAGTAATCAATAAAGCCCCGTCCCATAAGGGGTAGTGTGGTTGCACATGTTTGGTTGGGACGGTAGTCACACATAAATCTAATCCATTATTTCACCCATGCACAAGATTTACCGGCACATCACTTCTTCCTCAAGTGATGCCCTAACTCAACATCACCCTCGGGCATTAGGGGCACCCGATGGGTTTATGCAAAGATTTCAACCACGAAGGTTCATGTCACACATGCATCACTAAGCAACACTACTTACTATTTGCATGTTATCTAGCACATAGCAAGATCAAGAGCAAGCATGCATCATGTGGTGTTTCAACTAGGTTACCACCGTAACCCTATCATCATGCATCGGAAACAAACAGGTTCCGAAGAACAAGTGTATCATGGTCAAAGGGCTGCTTGCCTGGATTGGCTTGGTCTTCAAAGTCTTCAAATCCTTCTCCTTCTCCTCCTTCAGCAACTTCGTCAAATACGGTATCTATACGTCGCATAATAACAGAAAAATAAGGCCACAAATAAAACAGAAAAATCAAAGTGCTCAGAAAAATGTCAACTTATTTTTGTTAAATACTAGAGGGATTTCTAAGATGGGGAAAATTCTTAGTTGGAGTTTTGGAGTAACAGAATGGAATCTAATGATTTTAGAATAGGAGTTTATTGCTCAAATTTGAATTTAAATTTGAACAGAACAGAAAAGTTTCATGGATGTGAGTGAAAGTTACACCATTAAATAGGTTGGAATATTACAAGAATTTAGGAGTTGGAATTATTTCATTTGGACCAATATTCATTTCTGTAAAAATGTTTGAAATATTTACAGAAAGGATAAAAAGAAATGCCCTTGTGCTACTGGGCCAGAGGGGCCACAGTGCACGGCCCAGGGGCACCCAGCCCAGCCGCACGGGCGCCAGCGCGCGCACGTCAGGTTTTCAAACCTGACGGGCGGGGCCTGGCGGTCAGCGGCTGTGAGGAGGGGGAGAGAGGGGCGAGGATGACAGGCGGGGCCCGCCTGTCATCTCCAACCTCACGGCCACGGCGACGGCGAGCTCACCGGCGTTGATTCCGGCCACGGCGACGGCAACGGAGGGCAGGAATGGGCTCAACATCGTGTTGCGGAGGTAGGGGTGGTGGTGCGGCACGCCGGGGAGGTCGGGTTCGCCGGCGGCGAGGTGGGACGGCGGAGGAGCTTCGGGAGGTCGTCGCTCCGGCCGATTCCAACTGCCACAGAGAGGGGAAAACGAGGGGAAAGAGTCAGTGGTGCACGACGGTTCTAGATCGAGCAAAAGGAGGGGCAGAAGAGGCCCGTACTGCGAGATCACCGGCGGCCCGACGCGGCGGAGCTCCGGTCGATCCCGAGCACTGGAGCTTTCTGGGGAAGAACGGGTGGTGCTGGGGGACTGAGGGAGATGTGGTGAAGCTGCTGGTGCTGTTGGAGAGGCTCGGGGGGTCCTATTTATAGGGGAACGGCGGAGTCCCGTGGACCGGTGCGCCGGCGAGCTCCTGCTCGACGCTACAGCGCACGGGAGGTGATGGGAGTGAGTCTACGGCGTTGCTGGACGAGCTCTACGTCCATTTGAGGTGAGAGGAGGAGCGGGGAACCTTCCAGGCCGTGCGCGCGTGTGAGCCCGAGGGGTGGGCGTCGCGGGCGGCCGGTGCGCGTGCGGCGACGGCCACTGGAGGGTGCAGGAGGAGGGGGGACAACGCCGGGGTGGTCGCGGACGTCGAGGCGCGTTGAGAGGCGCGAGGGGGAGGCCCGAGGCTGTCGGGGGCAGCTGATTGGGCGAAGCTACAGTGCAGTGGCGCACTGTAGCGTGCTCCAGAGCGCCCGAATGGCTGGCACATTCGTGCCCTCGCTGCTCTGGTCATGTCCAACGTGCCCAAGGTTGTCTAGAAGGTCAAGGGAGGAGTAAAGAAATGGCCTGTGGCCTTGGATGCTCTGGAGATGCTGTGAGAGAGAGAGGAAGCTGGTAACTTGGTGAGAAATGGGTGTCCAGCAGGGTGAACTAGGGTTTTTACCCCTTAATCATGGAGCTGGGGTCCTGGGGAAGTTACTGGAGGTGGCTAGTAACTGGATGAACATGTGGTAGAAAGTTGAGGCCAAGGTAAAAGGTGAAAGTGATCAAGAAGAGGGTTTTAGTAAAAAGCCAGAAGGTGTTTGATCAGTGTTTGGTCAAGCAAATGATCTCCACTTGCCATGACACTTAACAGGATTGAATGACATGTGAAAATAGGGTGCTTCACCAAATTTGGGCTCATTTGAAGAAACTAGCCAATGTAACTTTGGTGAACCCTAGAAAACAACAGAAATAGCTTCATCTTGTTTGAGTCAAGCTAATCATATCCCCTTGATGCACAACTTGGTGTAGCATCATCATTTGGGATTATGATCATGCCCACAAAGTTTGAAGCTCCAGGTAAAAAGTTGGTAATGTAAGGTTGTTCAAATTTGCATTTGAACAGAAAGGGTTTTGGGGTGTTCTGATCAAGTTGCTCTATTCCAAATCTTGTGCCATTTGGTCTAGATGCCTTATTAGGCATTTCTAGCATGTACACCAAGTTTGAGAGTATTTGGACAAGTTTGGCAATGTAAAGTTGCTCAAACTTCAAATATGGACAGAATGGTTATGAAGGGTTTTGATGATGTTTTCTTGCTTCCCAAGGCATGGAACTTGGCAAGATCATCAAATATGTCATATGTGACATGATAGAATTTCCCTGGAATTTTTGGAGAATATTTCCTTTGTAAATATTTCAAAAGCTTGAAATATCCAGAAAGGGTTTTAGAGGGATTAGCCCATTATTTTGAACATTACCAAGTGTTGAAACTCTTATATATGGACAATATATGTCCTCTGAGTCTCCCTGAATTTTGGCAAATATTTTTGAAATAGTTAAATAATTTTTCCCTATTAAAGACCATTTCTGGCCTTAAGAAAAAGCTTTTAAATAAAATAGGAAAATGACCTTTAAAATTATACTTTTGTGGTTTCTGGGAGTCCTATGACTACTAGGTTCCAAATGTACCTTTTGAAATAATTTTCTCACCCTAAATCAAGTACTTGCAGTGCAAATCTCAATTCAGGGGTTTTTGGAAAACTAAATTTATAAAATACATTTTGGCCAAATTAATTTTGTAAGAAAATACTATACTGTTATATAACACTTGGCATGATCATTGGGCAGAAGTTTTGGGTATGGAGATGAATTCTACAAGAGGTAATAGTTGACTTTATTGAGCACATGAAAAAGCACATGAAGAAAAACTCAATTCCAAATAAAAGCCAAATGATGCCAAAACTTTTTGTTGGTCCAAATTTTCATGCTTAATTGATGCAAATAACATGTTACAAAATGCAGGGTGTGACAATTTGCTAGGGCTCCAAAGACAAAATTCTCAGATGCTGCTCTTAGACTCATTTCTTCTAAGCCACCCCTGAAGATGTGGGTGGTTAAGAAGAACTAACTTTCTCTTGCAGGAAAGGTCTCCAGCCGAAAATTAAAGGCATCTGATGCTATTGCTGGGGACCTAAAACATCTTGTAGGGCACAAGATCAAATGCCCAAATGATCTTACTATCTATTTTGTTCCTGAATCGCTTGCTAATCATCTTATCAGTCCTAACTTGGATCTAAGCTTTCATAATCCACTTGTACGTCAAATGTTTATGCTTCACATTGACTATTGGTGAAGCCTATCCCTCTAACTGCATTGTAGGGAGTGACACCAAAGACTTCAGAATGGATTATGGACAGCGGATGCACAAATCATATGACTGGAGATTGAAGTCTTCTTATGAACTCAACCTTACGTCCATCTAACAAGAGTCACATCACATTTGCTGATACTGGTAAAAGCAAAGTGTTGGGTCTAGGTAGAGTTGCAATCTCAAGGGATCAACACATGGATAAAGTCATGCTTGTTGAATCCCTTGGTTTCAACTTAATGTCTCTTTTAATGCTTTGTGACTTAAACATGATTGTGATATTTGGAAAATATCGTTGCCTTGTACTAATGGAATCTGACAAGTCTCTAGTCTTTGAAGGATACAGAAAAGGTGACCTGTATATGGTAGATTTCTCAGCTGGACCGCAGATGGCCGTATGTCTTCTAGCAAGAGCTTCAGAGTGCTGGCTCTGGCATCAGAGGCTAGGACATGCCGGCATGAGGAACTTGCACACTCTCGCGAAGAAGAAGCATGTCGTAGGCATCGAGGGCGTCAAGTTCAAGAAAGATCATCTATGTGGTGCGTGTGAAGCTGGGAAGATGACTAGGGCCAAGCATCCCTCGAAGACAATCATGACGGCATCCAAACCATTCGAACTGCTTCACATGGACTTATTTGGCCCTACTCACTACTCCACGTTCACTACCACAACCTGTCTCTATGGCTTCGTCATTGTTGATGATTATTCAAGATACACATGGGTGCATATAATTCTCTACAAGACCGAAGTGCAAGATGTCTTCAGATGCTTCGCCAACCGTGCCATGAACAACTATGGCGTCAAGATCAAGCATATCAGAAGTGACAATGGAACTGAGTTCAAAAATACAGGCCTTGATCTTTATCTGGATACAATGGGAATCACTCATGAGTTCTCAACTCCGTACACACCTTAGCAGAATGGCATCGTAGAGCGAAAGAACAGAACCCTAATTGAGATGGCTCAAACGATGCTCGATGAATACAAGACACCAAGAAAGTTCTGGCCTGAAGCTATTGATACCGCATGCCATATCATCAACTGTGTTTATCTTCACAAGCTTCTGAAGAAAACGTCCTATGAACTCCTTACTGGCAAGAAGCCAAATGTCAGTTACTTCAAGGTATTTGGAGCTAGGTGCTGGATCAAGGATCCACATCACAAGTCAAAATTTGCACCAAAAGCACATGAAGGTTTCATGGTTGGCTATGGAAAGGACTCACACTCCTACAGAGTCTTCAACATATTTCTCTATAAAGTGGTTGAAACTGTGGATGTGTGGTTTGATGAAACGAATGGTTCACAAAGAGAGTTCCTGCCAAATGTGCTGGATGAAGCTTCACCTAGTGAATCTATCAAGCTAATGGGAACAGGTGAAATCATGCCTTCTGAAGCACAGCCTGACGAGGAACTCATCATTTCTGCTCCAAATTAACCTGAAGACAATGCTTAGCCTAAAGAAAATCCTCCTGATGATGACAATGTACAGCAAGAGCAAAATCTTCGTCCAGCTCATCCTCGTGTTGCAAATGAAGTACAAGTTGAGAAGATAATTGACAGCATAAATGCACCTGGTCCACTTACTCGTTCCAGAGCAACACAGCTAGCAAATTTCTATGGGCACTTTGCATTTGTCTCAATATCTGAACCCAAGAAAGTTGCTGAAGCCTTTATGGAACCTAAATGGATTCAAGCAATGCATGAAGAGCTTCAACAGTTTGAGCTGAACAACGTATGGGAACTTGTCAAGCGTCCTGACCCTCGCAAGCACATCATAATTGGCACAAAATGGATATATCGCAACAAGCAAGATGAGCATGGTCAAGTTGTCAGAAACAAAGCTCGTCTTGTTGCTCAAGGATACACTCAAGTTGAAGGGATTGACTTCGATGAAACATTTGCTCCTGTGGCTAGGCTTGAAGCTATTCACATACTGCTAGCCTATGCAAATCATCACAACATACTTCTGTATCAAATGGATGTGAAGAGTGCCTTTCTCAATGGAAGGATTGAAGAAGAAGTGTATGTTGCACAACCACCTGGATTTGAAGATCCAAAACGTCCTGATATGGTATACAAGCTCAACAAGGCACTGTATGGCCTTAAACAAGCCCCTCGTGCTTGGTATGACACACTCAAAGACTTCCTGAAGAGCAAAGGCTTCAAACCTGGTTCCTTGGATCTCACACTCTTCACGAAGACATATGATGAAGAACCGTTTGTCTGCCAAATCTATGTGGACGACATTATCTTCGGCTGCACTGACAAAAGATACAGTGATGAGTTTGGTTACATGATGCAAGAGCAATATCACATGTCCATGATGGGTGAGCTGAAGTTCTTCCTTGGTCTTCAAATTCGTCAGCAAAGCAACGACATCTTCATATCTCAAGAGAAATACCTCAAAGATTGCCTGAAGAAGTTTTGTATGCAAGACTGCAAAGGATACACGACGCCTATGCCAACTAAAAGTCATCTGAGTCCTGACGCCAATGGTAAAGATTTCGATCAAAAGGTATACCGCTCCATGATTGGTTCTTTACTTTATTTATGTGCATCTAGGCCAGATATTATGCTTAGTGTTTGCATGTGTGCTCGATTCCAAGCGGCACCAAAGGAGTCGCATCACTTAGCTATGAAGCGAATTCTTTGATATTTGGCTTACACCCCAACACTAGGATTATGGTATCCAAAGGGCTCAGAGTTTGATCTAGTTGGATTCTCAGATGCTGATTATGCTGGTGACAAAGTTGATCGCAAGTCTACATCAGGCACATGTCACTTTCTGGGATGATCACTTGTCTGTTGGTCTTCAAAGAAGCAGAACTGTGTATCACTCTCCACTGTTGAATCTGAATACATTGCTGCGCTCAGCTTCTCTGGATGAAGCAAACTCTCAAGGACTATGGTGTCCATCTGAAGCATGTGCCACTCTATTCGACAATGAAAGCGCCATCAAGATTTCCAATAACCCAGTTCAGCACTCGAAGACAAACCACATTGAAATTCATCATCACTTTCTCAGAGATCATGTCATAAAAGAAGATATTGATATCATACACGTCAACACTGAAGAGCAGCTCGCAGATATCTTCACAAAGACCTTGGATGAGAAAAGGTTTTGCAAGTTGCGGTGTGAGCTAAATATCTTAGAATCCTCAAATGTCGTGTGGTCAGGCACACATCCTAACACTTATGCATATTGATGACTTAGATGTGCAACACACGAAGTAAAATATATCTTCAATCAATGAAGACTTACACTCTGAGTGTGAATACATTAACGTGGAATTTGACTTCGGAGCGCCACGATAATTGTGCGCCGTGTCTGGGTCTAATACTTCCTATACGGTGGGTAACGCCACCACCAAATCTTTGTTTGAAGTGTTTCTCTTGGCATTACATTTGCAAAGTCTTCGCATTTGGTTTATCTTCATATAGGACATATATATATAGACTTGTGTTCTGTCCTCTACAACATTCACTTATAGCTATGTCTTCTTATTTGAATCTTTTGAACTAAGTGGATGTGATCGGACCCTAACCACTCTATGCTTTCTCACCTCAAACTCTATCTATCCAAATCATATGCATTCTGTTGGAACAGTTGAATGTCTTCTCTGCGTCCTTGTCAGCAGAAGATACAAAGACATACTTTAAATCTGTGTTTAATGCTCAATCCTTTATGCCTGAAACCCAGAGAAGCCGGAACGACCACCCCGACAGTCCAGGCGTGCGTGGGATCGTGGGACAACTTCCAATGTGTTACATGTCTGCCACGTGTCCCTCAGATGTGAACCGCCAGGGGCACCTGCGTAATTGCGCGGTGCTGTCTTCCATTCTTATAAATGCACGTCCCATTACAGTCAAAAACTCTTCTACCACTTCTCCACCTTGACCAACCCTAGCGCCTCCGCTAGCTCTCGATGACGTCGGCGACGAAGCGCTTCGTTGCCGCGACCTCGTCGACGCCGTCTTCACGCCGGCCGCGAACATCGTCTTCTCCGCCGCCGCCGTAGGTGTCCTCCGTCGCCAAGTGAGGGCACGAAAGATCAAACTGCTCGACATCCACTTCTTCTCCGTCTAGCAGTTCATCGTGTGGTAAATTAAAACTCTCTTTCTACCATCTTCTTGATCCAATAGATTCATCACTTTTTACCATAAGAAGTTTCTGCCTCCACATATTTGGATCTATCCTGTCTGCATCTCATACTATGCCTAGAATATTCACTTATGCTTCACACATAGTTAGATTCCTCACTTGTACCTATTCATGGATTCGTACAAATCTGGAACCAACTCTCAACATATAAGTGAATGTCTTCGCGCTATGAGGTCAAAATCTTCTAAACTGATTTATCTTCAAAATCTTCTGAGAATGCATATGGCCTCTTCCCCTTACCTCGCATCTCTAATGCTGTCACATGTACATGTCCGTGGGAGAATCCCTTGGTTCTCATAGTCTGCATTCATTTGCAGAATTCTTGCAGCGTCACATTCATTCTCCCGAAGCCAGTTCCTGTCTGACCAGCAGACCGAAGCATTTGCTAGTGTTGAAGCCTTTCAGGTTGAACCCAATGGCTACTGAAAAATCTGTTAGGAAGGGTGGCAGACAGCGCCGTGGAAACACCTCCAAAGATTTGCCTCCTGACCTCATTGAAATGTACAAGAGTAATCCAGAGGAGGATTACAATCAGAGGAAGACTCGAATCCAATGGATTCGAAGATATTGGGCAGAACAATGGTTCAAGTACAGATTTGTGACCCAAGAGTATGCTGAGAAGAATGCTATCAAGCGACCCTGGGGAGACAGTCTATATCTTCAGTATGCCAAGAACTCGGCCAAAGAAAACAAGAAGAATTGGGGATTAGACTTCAATCCTGGCCCCTCTGCGCCTCATGCCGATGGTACGCGCGAAGCTGAACCTAACCTGGTTGGGCCCTTCTACAACTTAGAAGGTCTCATCAGTCATATAAGGGTTCAAGGAGCGAATGTGGATCAACTTGCAGACGACGCTGATTCTGATGAAGCGCCTGCATCTCCGAAGCCAAAGAAGAAGAAGAAATCCAAGGCTTCGAAGAACACTCCACCAAATGCTTCAAGAGTGAAGCCTTTGGCCACTGCTCCACCTGCACCAAGTGTGCAATCAGAGGAGCACTCTCGCATTTCCAAGAGCAAACAGCTAAGGAAGAAGCCCATGCACAATCCCAGTCCAGCTCTAACTCCTGATGCTGTTCTGAAGAACGCCAATGAAGCCATTGATCTATCAAGCGATGAAGATCTAGCTGACGACACTCTTGAGCAATTGATCAAGAGCAAGCAAGATGCAGAAATCTTCAATGATCTGCCCCTCTTTGACGTGGAAGTGTTGAACAACTTCATTGATGAGTGATTTGACACCCCCAATCTCAGCTTTGACGATCTGCAACTTCCCGTTGGCTTAAGCGTCTCCTTCAATGGCGCCATTGCTTATGAGCTAGCTCTTGCTCAGAGAATTGTTGAGCTGAAGCAAAAGATTGACTATGAAAAGGCTCAGTTCAAGAAGCATATGGCCAAGCTCAGCGTCCAAGAAATCTAGAACTTCAAAGTCATGATGCATAAGCTCAAGGAAGCCTTTCACAAGAGGCGTGAAGAAGCCAAAGGTTATCGTGAGCGCATCAAGGCCTTGGCTGCCAAGTGCGTCCAAGCCTACAATGAAGCTGAGAAGCGCAAGGACCTTGGGCGTCCTGGCATCGACCCCAGAATGGCTGCCAAGAAGAAGAAGCAAACCGTGGCCCAAGCTGAAGGATCAAGGCAGGAAGAACCTCGCATTGTCTTCCCTGCTAGCATGACAGGCACGAAGCCTAAGGTCACCAAAGTCGCTTCAGAGCTTAAGAAGACAAAGGTGGCTAAAGCTGAGGCGCACAAACGCAAAACCAAGAACACCACTTATGAAGCCAATGCTCCACCCACCAAGAAGCGAAAGACCAAGAAGGTTCGGGCTGCTCCCACAGAGCCCCTTGTCGTCGAGCCCATTTCTGTTGCTCGTCCTGCGTCTACACACCAAGAACGTCGCATGACTGTTCATGAGCATGCTCCCACAGAGGCTGAAGACATTCCAGCTGTTGACCCCACCGCAGCTGAAGACATTGGTCCTCATGACAATGTTGAAGATGATGAAGTCCTTCCTCAGATCGAGTATAATATGGTATCATCACCTGTTCTCACGAACAGCGAACGCATCATTGGTCGTCCATTGACGCCAATTGCTCAGGATGATTCATGGGCTGATCCCCCACAAGACACACCTGCAACTCCCCCAACTCAAGTCACCAGTTTGGTGCTTGAAGATGAAGACTTTGAGGCCCAACCAACTCCATCACCACAAGCGTCGCCAGCATTCCGCAGGCTTCGCAAAGGACCAAGGCCCCAAGTCGTTCCTTCAAGTGTTCCAGAAGGAGAAGAGCAACAATCTGTTCCTGAAGCTTCTCCTACTGTGAAGCTCCCAGAGTCTGAAGCCAAAGCGGCTGAAGATATTCCGGCTGCATCAGCCGATGAAGAACAACCCGAAGAAGAAGAAGCACGTGTTGCCACACCCCCTGTTCTCGAGCAGAATGTGTCCGACCCTCCAGCTCCTGAAGTGGAGGTTACAAATTCTGAGGCTGCCACCAACACAAACACTGAAGCCAATGATGTTGTCATGGCTGAAGCTAATGTGGCGCATGAATCCAATGTGGTGCCCGATGTGATGGCACCTGAAGTCAATGCTGCACCTGAAGCCACTCAACAGCCCGAAGCCAATGCCATTGCTCCTGTTCCGCCTCCACGGCCCCATACAATCGAGTAAGCATACGACAAAGATGACCAGCTCATCTTTGTCAGATGGCCCATTCTGGTTCCTCCGCCTGCTGCTGGACCGCCTGCTGCTGGTCCTTAATTTGACTACCATGTTGAGCACATGCCTCAGGTTCAGAAGCCTAAGCCAAGACTGCCAAGGTTCCCAGGTACTGCCACTTCACCAGGGTCCTTCAATGCAAATGGCTTCATTGCGCACAATACTTTCTTTGACAACACCAAGAACCCCTATTCCAAGCCAAGGATATCATCAGATAGGTTCTAGAGCCATCAACAACACAATTATTACTCACGAGTTCTCTATGATCAAGGGCACATATTCCCACATATGCGTCTTGACACTGAAGCCATTACTGGTTTGCCCTGTCTTGAGGAAGCTCTTGATTGCTTCCGTGATGCTGGCCTGCTCAACTTTGTGACTGACAAAGAGCACTGGAATGAAGAGCTGCTTCTGCAATTCTATGCAACCCTCCACATTCGAGGTTACAGCAGGGATCCGAAGACATGGATCCTTGAGTGGATGATAGGCAATGTCCATCATGAAGCGAAAGCCTTTGACCTCATTGAGCTTACTGGCCTGCCCACTCCAGGAGAACTATATGAACCTGGCTGTCAACTACACAACGAAGCTTTGGAGAGTATCTTTCAGAAGCCCAAACCCAACATGAGCCAAATGCTGAGCATGATGAAGCCTTTGCTAATTGAAGCTAAATATCCAAATGAGTTCTTTGTTGAAGACCTTGAGTATCTGCCACGCACCATATATCATATCATCAGGCGAATTCTATGGCCTGTCAAAGGACATTCTTCATCAGCCAAGCTTGAAGGCACAATGAAGACATTGGTCTTCTATATCTTCAATGGCATCAGCTTCAACGCCCAAGACTTCTTTATCAGGCAGTTCGCTGTTTCAGGCTCTGATCTCTTTGGACTCAAGTTCTACGCTCCATGGATCATGCGCCTCATGAAGCTTCATTCTGCTATCAACTATCAACCTTCTGCTCGCAACCATCATATATTCTTGCCTGAGGTTGATATGTCAGCTGAAGCCATGTACCAAGAGCCTGCCAAAGAGCCTGTTAGTCTTCACAACGCTGATCACCAGAGCTTCACTCAGCCAATTGAAGGAGTTCCAGTAGTCTCTCACGTTTATCCTCTGGCTGGCCGTACTCGCTTACCTTGCCATGCAGAGACTAAAGCTACTGAGAGCACCATTGCCCAAAGGACTCGGAAGCGTTCTCGTGTTCTCAATGACCGGAGCTTCTCGTTGCCTTACATCAGAAACAGGATAAGCATCACTACTGGCTGAAGCATCAGATGCAAAACCTCTTGGTGGATGTCAATCGCATTCGCAACCTTGCCACCAAGAATGCCTTTGTTGCTCATGAAACCTGTCGGAGGTCATGGAAGAGTTTGACTTTGCTTAGTGCTGAAGCAGATCTTCAAGACGATGGCTTCACTGAGAGATTCAAGTTTGACCACACTCCTCCAAGGAATGCTGTTTTGCGTCGAACTCCATCTCTTGAAGACTCTGAATATTCCTCCTCCACTGCAACGGTTGATGCCAGAGTGATAGATGATCAAGATGATTCTACCTCACCACCTCCTCCTTCAGCACGTGTCGACACTGCACCAACTATTTCTGCACCACCAAACACCAACGCCAACCTTGCATCTTCTCCTGCTCCAACTGGGAATGAGTAGAGGCTCTATGTCTTCAAACCTTTTTGGTCCTTACTGACAAAAGGGGGAGAAGCATATGAGTTGATAGTCTTCAAGCGGGTCCATATGGGCGGGTGCTTTATATTTTGCCTAGTGTTTACAACTCCCGTTTTTGCTACATTTGGTTCTTTGAGTTGTAACACTTAAACTTGATGGTCGTCTGCTACGTTTTCTGGTACTCTGTAATGCGATGATAAATTCCGCATGTGCTACGATATATTCCGCACTTAGTCATTTTGCAGACGTCCATTTCTCGTTATGCATATCATTATATTCGACATATCAATTGTGCATGATGAATTGTTTTCATAAGTTGAAGAGGATCTCCACAAGTACAACCTGCCATGTGCATTTGCATTCAAAAGCAAATCAACTATATGCACATCTTCAGGGGAGCCTTTTGCTACTTATGAAGACAATAACTTTATCCTTTACAATTTCACATACTTTTATCCCCGTTGAAAACTTCAACAAGTTTGTCATCAATCACCAAAAAGGGGGAGATTGTAAGTGCATCTAGTGCCACCCCTAGTTGGTTTTGGAGTATTGACGACAAACCTGGTTGAGGGACTAATGTGTTTGTGAGAATTGCAGGATAACACAGGTAGTAGTCCCTCATTGATTCGGTTTACCTATCAGAGATGACCCCTAAAAATGTATGAAGACATTGACGACAATGGTGGTACATGAAGATAATCACATTGAAGTCTATGACAAGAGAAGACATTGTGTGAAGACTATGGAGCGCGAAGACTTAGATGTTTCGTTGTTTCCTTTTCTTCTTTGTTGAGTCATAGGAACCACCGTACTGTTAAGTGGGGTCCAAGTGAACAAAGTCAGAGTGACTAAAGTGATGCTCAACCAAATCCTATGTCTTCGAGCGAAGACAATGAGAGAAAATCTTGTCCAGAGCTGGATGAGTCAGCTTTACTTGTAGCCCAAGTAAAGTTGCCGCATGTGTTTGAAATGTGACCGTTGGAACACGTGTCAGTTCCTTAGTGACCCAGGGTCACTTCGGACAAATCAGGTCGGGTTGCCCAGTGGCTATAAATAGCCTACCCCCTACACCATAAATTGGTGGCTGCTCAGAGTTATTACACGGCTTTTGTCGTTTGAGAGCAACCCATCTCCGAAGCATTTGAGAGAGAGATCCTTGCGAGGACAAAGCCCAAACACCCAGAGCCAAAGAGTGTTAGGCATCAATGAAGTCTTTCTGTCTGTGTGACATGAAGACTTGTTACACTTGAGGACTATGTTTCCTCCAGCCGGTTAGGTGTCGCGTTCTGAGCATCCAAGAGTCATTGTGGATTGTCGGTGAACGAAGTATGTGAAGGTTTGGAAGTCTACCTTGAAGACTTACCAGAGTGATTGGGCGAGGACTAGGTGTCCTTAGCTCAAGGGGAATAAGGTGAAGACGCGGTATTCTGAGTTAAATCTCAGCCTCCCTAACCAGACGTACAGTTGTCACAGCAACTGGAACTGGTCTAACAAATCACTGTCTTCCCCGAGCTACTGGTTCTATCCTTTCCCTTCTCTTTACTTACTGTCTTTCGGTGTGAAGTCATTGCCTGCTTGCCTTATCCGTTTGACTTCACTGTGTGACTACTTATTCTGTTTGGCTTCATACAATCTTCCATCCTGATCCATACTGCCTAGCTACTATTAGTCTTCATGCTTTCACTTCATTGAATACTTGACGATGGCTTGTCTAGTGTAGTCTACCTTCCGCTGCATATAAATAGGAATGGTTTTATCGTTTGTCTTCGAAACTTCCATGTTTTGAAGACTCTCAAAAAAATCGCCTATTCACCCCCTCTAGTCGATATACAACACTTTCAACATGCTTGGAAAAGGTGGATGTGCAACAGGCTGCGCTTGTCGCCTCCGTGCATCGCGCGCCTGATGGGCCTCTAACCCCTCGTTGGTTACCCCAAGTGGAAGGTGAAAGATGCAGTGTTGTGGAAGTTTTTCCCTTAGCAAAGATGCCGAGGATCGAATCCCCAGAGACTCCTAGGTTCAACAAGTAGGTGTCAACTGCTAATGGCGCGGATTAGCAATCAACGTGGACCTGCACACAGATACAAATAACTTTTCTCCCAACGAGTACAGAGAGGTTGTCAATCCCTCCGGCTTTGTAGTTCACAAAGGATTAAAAGCAAATGATAGTAGTGATAGATAATGTCTGCAATAGTAAATAATAGCGAAAAGTAAATAGCGGATGTGATCAATGATGGTAATATGGACCGGAGTCTCATGATGTTCACTAGTGATGTCTCTCTCCCAAAAGACGATAAAACAACTATGTGAGGTAAACGAATTACAGCCGGGCAATTGACAGGACCACGAACGCAAACCAATGCTGATTACATTGCAAGAAAGGTTGAGGTTCAAAGCATGGGCGGTACGCCAAAGTAAGTAGACCGAAATCCATCAATATCTACTACTAATCATCCACCTTGAGATATCTATCCAGAACATCTCGCTGGTATTAAGTTGCGAGCCCCACCCATAGTGTAAACTCAATGCAACAGACAACTGCATTAAAAGAACTTTGCGTAAAGTAAACAATCCTTGCACCCGCGGGCACAAGCACCGTTGTTTTCCCCCTTGTGGCAACAGCACATCCCCTAGACTCATGTTTCTGTCACTCAAGCTAGTCATCGAGGGGCATGAACCCACAATCGAGCATAACGTTCCCTCTTGGAGTCACTACGTATTACTTGGCCAAAGCAATAAATAACAACGGAGAACATGCAAGAATTACTTATGAACATAAATATAAAAGAGGTAGATCAAATATATTACTCAAGATCAATCTGAACATAATCTCATAATCCATCGGATCCCAGCAAACTCATCATAGCAACAGCATAAGGATTACATATGTGCCTCGATCATGTAGGGCAGCTCACGAGGACTAATTAGTGAAGCACAAGAACGGGAGGAGAACATCACATAGCTACTGGTCATGGACTCATGGTCCAAGGGAGACTACTCACAACTCATCCGGGAGGCGTCCATGGTGGTGGAGAAGCTCCCGATGGTGATCATCCCCTCCGGCAGGGTGCCGGGAAGAGTTCTCCTGGTGCTCCCGATCTTGGAAGCGGCGGCGGCGGTGGAACAAAGATGAGATTGCGAAAAAGAGTTCCCGTCCCGAGGGTTTTGAAGGACGCTCTAAATATATGCCGAAGGGGGGCACCAGACGGGGCTCGGGGGGCCCAGGCGCCCCCCCGGCACGGCCCAGGGGGGGGGGGGCGCCGCCAGGGCGCCTGGGGCCCTGGTGGCCCCCCCGGCTGTCCTTCGGGCGCAAGGTAGGTTCTGGAATGCTGATTTTTTATATAATTTTTCTCGATTTTTCCTGGCAGTTCTCGTAACGTGAAAACCTGAAATACAAAAATAGCCGAAAATAGAAACTGGCACCGGGGTGCACTGGATTAGTAGGTTAGTCCAAATATGATCAAAAGTGTATGGAAGTGTATGAATATCATAGCAATATCACCCAAAAGTGGCATGGAGCATGCAGAAATTATAGATACGTTTTGAACGTATCAACATCCCCAAGCTTAATTCCTGCTCGTCCTCGAGTAGGTAAATGATAACAAGCATAATTTCTGTGGTGACATGCTATTAACCATATAGGACTTTTTATAGTCATATGACAAAAGCTTACTGAGACAATGATTCTATAGTAATTAAGTTGCCTCATGAGAAAATCACAAATGACTGAAAGTTTTACAACATGACATTGAAACATCAAGAAGATTTGTAATGAACATGATGTGCAAATATGATAAAGTGATATCTAGCTTGCCCCTTTAGTGAAGCAAAACATAAATGCAGGGGCACCTTCAAGGTTTAAGTGATGACTAGATACAATGATTTCAAAATAAACGATATCACAATCATGCAAAAGACAATGCTACTTTGGGACAATGCACATTACACTTAGAATGACAATCATGCTCTCAGTAGTTGGTGCTTGAAGAAAGAAGGTGGAGACTCGAAAAGTAAAAGAATGGTTATGTGCTAGAGCTTTTTATTTTGAAAACATAGAAGCAATTTTGTCAATGGTAGTAGTACTTCATATGTGTCATGCATAAGACATCCTATAAGTTGCAAGCCTCATGCATCGAATACCAATAGTGCTCGCACCTTGTCCTAATTAGCTCGGATTTCCATGGGTTATCATTGCATTACATATGTTTCAACCAAGTGTCACAAAGGGGTACCTCTATGCCACCTGTACAAAGGTCCAAGGAGATAAATCGCATTTGATTTCTCGTTTTTGATAGATCTCAACTTGAGGACATCCATACCGGGACATCATAGAAAATAGATGATGGACTCCTCTTTAATGCATAAGCATATTCTCATAAGAGATTGAGGATTAATGTCCAAGCTAAAACTTCCACCATGATACATGGCTTTGGTTGGCGGCCCAATGTTCTTCTCTAACAATATGCATACTCATTCAACCCATGGCAAATCACCCTTACTTCAGACAAGACGAACATGCATAGCAACTCACATGATATTCAACAAAAGTGTGACAGTTGATGGCGTCCCCAGAAACATGGTTACCGCTCAGCAAGCAACTTATAAGAAATAAGATACATAGGCAACATATTCTTTACCACAATAGTTTTTAAGCTACTTTCCCATGAGCTATGTATTGCAAGGTTAGTCTGCTTAGTACATGTGGAGTTTAGCAAAACACTGGGAGCGACCAACTAAGAGAGCAATGACAGTCATAATCATGCAGAGCGACAAAGCAACATTGAATCAGGCATGGTAGTTATATCGCTACTCAGAAATAAAAGATCATCAAGGCTTGACAGACTTTCTTTACAGTCTTAAATATGCGTGAGCATACGCCAAGTCAATCAAAATAAATTCTCAAAGGAAGATATTACTAAACCATACCACATCATCGGCAAACAAATCAAGTTGGTACTCCAATGACACATTGAGAATCCCCCAGCTATTTGAGACTAACCATAAGAAAACCTGAACTACTAAGCACCATTATGCACGTAGCATCTTTATTATAGACATATTAACCAATGTAACGGAAGCAAACTCTCTTAATAAGATAAGCATGATAATTAAAGAGAGTTCAAGCAACCAACTAAACAAAAGCTCTTTGAAAAGATAAGCATGAATACTAAGAGCAGAGCATGATAGTAGCTATTAAAAGACAAAGAACACACACAGCAAAGATAGACATGAAAATTCTATGTTATGTTCTAGGTAGAAGTGGAGCGTGTTTCTCTCCCACATAAAGAACGCTGAGTTCCGACTCGTTATGAAAAACTAAAAAAGAAAACTAAAAGCAAGACGCTCCAAGCATAGCACTTAACACGTGAAGTGATAAAAATATAGCGAAACGAAAGACGAACTGATAATGTTGATGGAGAAGGGGATGCACGGGGGCATCCCCAAGCTTAGACGCTTGAGTCTTCTTGAATATTTCTTGGGGGTGCACGGGGGCATCCCCAAGCTTGAGCGCTTGACACTCCTGAATCTTTTTATCATCTTCCCTCGCACACTTGAAAACTCCCTTCATACATAACTCATTATAATCCGATTAGCGAGGTTAGTACCCTTAATAAAATAATTGCACCTTGCTGGAAATAAAGATATTCTTGAACTTCTACTGTTTCTCAAGATTGCCAAAAGGTTTTTGCAAAGAAAAAGCAAGCTCTTGATTTGCAAAATGAAGGAAAGGCAAAACAGGACAGAATCTGTGAAAAACAGAACAACAGGTAGTAATTGATTTGTTCGGGGCACTTCTGCAACTCAAATAAAAAAACTCAGAACAGAAGCACGAAAGAGAATTATATAGAGAACGCTGTCGAAAAAATTCAGACCAAAAAGATGATCTGGTGATTTTATACAATTTTTTCTATCCAAGGGCAGATTCTGTTTCCTGGACAGCACCTCACAACTTTTGAACTTTCTAGCAATCAGAGGCTATACTTGGCACAAATATGAAAAGCAAAGATACAATGATGATTCTACAGTAGTAAACAACATCAAGACACAACAAAAGCAAAATATAAAAATGTATTCATGTGGGCTGCCTCCCAAAAGCGCTTTCTTTTATGCCTTTAAGCTAGGCATAATGCATAGAGGAATCAATAACCATCATAATAATCGGAGTTATAAATTGATTCATAAGGTTCCTCAACAAGTTCACTCTTGTTCCTTCTAGGAAAGGGGTACACACCTTTTGCCTTCCCGCGTAAGCGGATTTGTCCCTTACCTATATCGATGAAGCCTTTTACCGCTCGGAGGAAGTCCCTTCCAAGCACTATATTTCCTTGGTTTGGCTCCATGATGAAGAAATCAACCATTGCAATTCCTTTATGGAATTTAACTGGCACATCTTTTATTCTTCCCTGGATTTCAGAAATATCTCCATTAGTGTGTTCATGATAAGATGGTAGTCTATCCATGTTAAATTTTAAAGAATCATGAACAGTTTTTGGCATAGTAGAAACCATAGATCCAATATCACAATAAGCAAGGAAGTCTTGATTAGAGATGCTAATCCTAACAAGAGGATCCCAGTCATTATCTATTTCCAAAATATCTCTCTTATTGGGTTTGGGTTTCTCTACCTTCATTAAGTCTAGAGCATACATTCTCTTTTCAATAGTAGCAAGTCTATCTATGACAGTATCAAAATTATGATCATAAACAAAGTAACTAGATAGACCATGTATAATTTCAAGAGCTCTAGCTTCATCACACTCTAGGAAATCTCCCTCGGCTATAATGTCAAGAGAGTGTTTACACCATTTAAAAAGACCCTGGTAAAAATTCCTAAGCACAATTTTTATAGGTATCCAAGGCATAATTCTCCTATGTGCATCAGAAATTCTGTCCCATGCCTTCTTCATATTTTCTCCATCCCTTTGATCGAAATCTAGAACTTCTGATTCCCTCAAAGCACCATATCCTAACATGTTTAGCTAAACAGATAGGACTACTAACAGGTAGGCAAAATAATGTTTTTTGTAATTTTTGATAAAGGATACTAAAGCAAAAACTGAAAGGTAAACTAACAAGACTAAAAGCAAAGGTAAAAGATAGCATGCAACTCCCCTATCCTGAAGAGTGGAGTCCCCGGCAACGGCGCCAGAAAATACTCCTTGATGGGCCTCTAACCCCTCGTTGGTTACCCCAAGTGGAAGGTGAAAGATGCAGTGTTGTGGAAGTTTTTCCCTTAGCAAAGATGCCAAGGATCGAATCCCCAGAGACTCCTAGGTTCAACAAGTAGGTGTCAACTGCTAACGGCGCGGATTAGCAATCAACGTGGACCTGCACACAGATACAAATAACTTTGCTCCCAACGAGTACAGAGAGGTTGTCAATCCCTCCGGCCTTGTAGTTCACAAAGGATTAAAAGCAAATGATAGTAGTGATAGATAATGTTTGCAATAGTAAATAATAGCGAAAAGTAAATAGCAGATGTGATCAATGATGGTAATATGGACCGGAGTCTCATGATGTTCACTAGTGATGTCTCTCTCCCAAAAGACGATAAAACAGCTATGTGAGGTAAACGAATTACAGCTGGGCAATTGACAGGACCACGAACGCAAACCAATGCTGATTACATTGCAAGAAAGGTTGAGGTTCAAAGCATGGGCGGTACGCCAAAGTAAGTAGACCGAAATCCATCAATATCTACTACTAATCATCCACCTTGAGATATCTATCCAGAACATCTCGCTGGTATTAAGTTGCGAGCCCCACCCATAGTGTAAACTCAATGCAACAGACAACTGCATTAAAAGAACTTTGCGTAAAGTAAACAATCCTTGCACCCGCGGGCACAAGCACCGTTGTTTTCCCCCTTGTGGCAACAGCACATCCCCTAGACTCATGTTTCTGTCACTCAAGCTAGTCATCGAGGGGCATGAACCCACAATCGAGCATAACGTTCCCTCTTGGAGTCACTACGTATTACTTGGCCAAAGCAATAAATAACAACGGAGAACATGCAAGAATTACTTATGAACATAAATATAAAAGAGGTAGATCAAATATATTACTCAAGATCAATCTGAACATAATCTCATAATCCATCGAATCCCAACAAACTCATCATAGCAACAGCATAAGGATTACATATGTGCCTCGATCATGTAGGGCAGCTCACGAGGACTAATTAGTGAAGCACAAGAACGGGAGGAGAACATCACATAGCTACTGGTCATGGACTCATGGTCCAAGGGAGACTACTCACAACTCATCCGGGAGGCGTCCATGGTGGTGGAGAAGCTCCCGATGGTGATCCTCCCCTCCGGCAGGGTGCCGGGAAGAGTTCTCCTGGTGCTCCCGATCTTGGAAGCGGCGGCGGCGGCGGAACAGAGATGAGATCGCGAAAAAGAGTTCCCGTCCCGAGGGTTTCGAAGGACGCTCTAAATATATGCCGAAGGGGGGCACCAGACGGGGCTCGGGGGGCCCAGGCGCCCCCCCCGGCGTGGCCCAGGGGGGGCGCCGCCAGGGCGCCTGGGGCCCTGGTGGCCCCCCCGGCTGTCCTTCGGGCGCAAGGTAGGTTCTGGAACGCTGATTTTTTATATAATTTTTCTGGATTTTTCCTGGCAGTTCTCGTAACGTGAAAACCTGAAATACAAAAATAGCCGAAAACAGAAACTGGCACCGGGGTGCACTGGATTAGTAGGTTAGTCCAAATATGATCAAAAGTGTATGGAAGTGTATGAATATCATAGCAATATCACCCAAAAGTGGCATGGAGCAAGCAGAAATTATAGATACGTTTTGGACGTATCAGCGCCGCCTAGGTTTATGCGCAATACCGTTGGGTGGCAGGAAACATGTTAGGAAATGGCGGGAAACGGTGGCGTGTTCATAAAATGCCATTAATTAATGGAAACTTAGCATAGAAGGAACATCGAGCTAGCACAAGAAGTAGATGATGATCAGATGAACACGGACCACTCTAGGGAACCCGTTGGTGATGAATTCATCAATCGCAAACGGTTGAATACTAGCAAGCATTTGCCCACAACACACACGACTTATTCCATCACAAACAGGTCGGATGGATCAACTGTATGCCACATATCGCACATTGTCAAAAAGTAATGTGGTAGATCTTCTTTAACATGTGTTAAAAAACAAGGACCTCAAGGTTAAATTAACTCTTGGGATGGGTCGTATCATTCATTTAATTTGACAAATACGACCCATCCTATTAGTTAATTTAACATCAACACAACTTCCCATCCAGTCACCCATCTGATGGTTGCTCCAGGATGAGCACAGTTAACTTGAGAGTTCTCTTACATGAGCTACTGGTGGAACAACTAGTCTTTGCTGATATAGCATGCCTCTTCACATCCTTTGAAGGAAATATGCCATAGAGGCAATAATAAAGTTGTTATATGTATTTCCTTATATCATGATAAATGTTTATTATTCATGCTAGAATTGTATTAACCGGAAACTTAGTACATGTGTCAATACATAGATGAAACAGAGTGTCCTTGCTATGCCTCTACTAGACTAGCTCATTGATCAAAGATGGTTATGTTTCCTAACCATATACATGAGTTGTCATTTGATCAACGGGATCACAACATTAGGAGAATGAAGTGATGGACAAGACCCATCCGTTAGCTTAGCAACTTGATCGTTTAGTTTTACTGCTATTGCTTTCTTCATGACTTATACATGTTCCTATGACTATGAGATTATGCAACTCCGAATACTGGAGGAACACCATGTGTGCTATCAAACGTCACAACGTAACTGGGTGATTATAAAGATGCTCTACAGGTGTCTCCAAAGGTGTTTGTGGTGTTGGCATAGATCAAGAATATGTTTTGTCACTCGGAGTGTCGGAGAGGTATCTATGGGCCCTCTCGGTAATACACATCATAATAAGCCTTGCAAGCAAATGACTAATGAGTTAGTCATGAGATGATGTATTACGGAACGAGTAAAGAGACTTGCCGGTAACGAGATTGAACTAGGTATAATGATACCGACGATCGAATCTCGGGCAAGTAACATACCGATGACAAAGGGAACAACATATGTTGTTATGCGGTTTGACCGATAATGATCTTCGTAAAATATGTAGGAACCAATATGAGAATCCAGGTTACGCTATTGGTTATTGACCGGAGATGAGTCTCGGTCATGTCTACATAGTTCTCGAACCCGTAGGGTCCGCACACTTAACGTTCGATGACGATCGGTATTATGAGTTCATGTGTTTTGATGTACCAAAGGTAGTTCGGAGTTCCGAGTGTGATCATGGACATAACGAGGGGTCTCATAATGTCTGAGAAATAAATATTGATATATTGGACGACTATATTCGGACACCGGAAGTGTTCCGGGTGGTTTCGGAGAAAACCGGAGTGCCGGAGGGTTACCGGAACCCCCCAGGAGAGATAATGGGCCACATGGGCCTTAGTGGAGAGAGAGGGCCGGCCAGGGCAGGACACGCGCCCCCTCCCCCTCTGGTCCGAATTGTACTAGGGAATGGGAGCGGCGTATAACGCCCAAGATGCGACTGTATCTCCTACGTGTCGGGGCACGACATAGAGGCATAATCACATTTTGGTATGATCCAAGATGGTCATCTTCACACATTCCCATGTACAAGAACAAAGGAAAAAAAATACATAGTTGGCTTACAATCACCACTTCACACAATGCATAAATAAGTCATACATTTATCCAAGTACAATCATGGTCCGGCTACACACAAATCCAAATGAAAAGAAGATAACCACCCACCGCCAGATCGGCCCTAGTAGGAACCACTATTGATCGTCGGGATATGTCACATACCTCCGCCCAAGTTCCTCATCGAACCCCCACTTGAGTTCCTGGCCATCAACTAAATTGTACTCGGCTGTACTTGCACCTATGTTTGTAGTAAACTGTTAGTCACGAGGACTCAACAATCCCATTCCCGGGTATCAAAACTATCAAAGCCTTTGGGTAAGGAGAAAGTGTTTAAGTGGGCTACTGCAAGCGCTAAGCTTAGATGAGGTGGCTATCTTACGTAAGATCAGAGCGAGAAGACAAGTGAAAAGCCATCGCTCCTAAACTAAATCATGATTACTAGATGATCCTGTCTACCTACGAGTCATCCATAACCCAACCGTGTTCTCTTCCCGAACTCCCTCGAAAAGAGACCATCATGACTATTCACATGGTAGTGTATTATGTTTGAGGTTTTATGTCAAGTTATCTACAACCGGATATTAACAAATTTCAATCCGCCACATAACCGCGGGCACGGATTTCTAAATATCATAACCCTGCAGGGGAGTCCCAACTTAGCCCTTCACAAGCTCTCACGATCAAAAGAGGTGAAAACCCCTTATCTTAGGGACTACCCAATCAGACTCGAATCCCGGTGTACAAGATATTTCGACAATGGTAAAACAAGTCCAGCAAGACCTCCCGACGTGCCGACACCCCGATAGGAGCCGCGTGTATCTCGTCCCAGGCCACGGTCGGATGAGCGACGCGTATGTGAGCCAAAATACCCCAAGTTGCCAAGGGGCGGCCCCGCAAAGTGCTTTAGTTTGGACCAACACTCATGAGGAGCATTGGCCCGGGTTGTAGATTAAGAATCCACGGGGTAGCTAGTCCCTATGCAAATTTTAGTTGTTATTAGGTAATACGTCTCCAACGTATCTATAATTTTTGATTGTTCCATGCTACTATTTATGAAGTCTTGGATGTTTAATGGGCTTTATCTTACACTTTTATACCATTTTTGGGACTAACCTACTAACCCAAAGGCCCAGTCCAGATTGCTATTTTTTGCCTGTTTCAGGGTTTTGCAGAAAATAATATCAAATGGAGTCCAAACGGAATGAAACCTTCGCAAGAGATATTTTTGGAGAAAATCACGCACGGAGAACTTGAGAACCACGTCAGAAGAGCCACGAGGGGCCCACGAGGGTGGGGGCGCGCCCCCCTTCCCAAGGCGCGTCCCCTGCCTCGTGCGGCGCCCGTGACTCCCCCGGTGTCCTCCTTCCTCCTATATAAGTCCACGTACCCCGAAACCATCAGGAACAGAGAGAAAACCCTAATTCCACCACCGTAACCTTATGTTCCCGTGAGATCCCATCTTGGAGCCTGTTCCGGAGCTCCACCGGAGGGGGATCCATCACAGAGTTCTTCATCATCATCATCATCGCTCTCACCATGAGTTGTGAGTAGTTTACCACAGACCTTCGGGTCCAAAGCTAGTATCTAGATGGCTTCTTCTCTCTCTCTGGATCTCAATACAAAGTTCTCCTCGGTCTTCGAGGAGATATATTCGATGTAATCTCTTTTTGCCGTGTGTTTGTCGAGATCCGATGAATTGTGAGTTTATGATCAAGATTATCTATGAGAAATATTTGGTTCTTCTCTGAACTTTTTATGTGTGCTCATAATATCCTTGCAAGTCTCTTCGAATTATTGGTTTGGTTTGGCCTACTAGATCTATAGTTCTTGCAATAGGAGAAGTGCTTGGCTTTGGGTTCAATCTTGCGATGTCCTTTCCCAGCGATAGTAGGGGCAGCAAGGCACGTATTGTATTGTTTCCATTGAGGATAAAAAGATGGGGTTGATATCATATTGCTTGAGTTTATCCCTTGAGGGATCGAAGAAGGTGAGAGTGTCTAGAGGGGGGGTGATTAGACTACTCGACAAGATAAAAATTCTGTCTTTTATCAAGAACAGATTTTGGCAGATTTTGCACAACACACAAGTCAAGTAGCACACTACACATGCAATTCTAGAGTATGGGCAGCGGAAAGTAAATTGCACAAGTAGTAAAGAGAAGTGGAGAAGATCAAACGCAATTTGGAGACGCAATGATTTTTCCCGTGGTTCCGATAGGTAGTGCTATCGTACATCCACGTTGATGGAGACTTCAACCCACGGAGGGTAACGGCTGCGCGAGTCCACGGAGGGCTCCACCCACGAAGGGTCCACGAAGAAGCAACCTTGTCTATTCCATCATGGCCTACGCCCACGGAGGGCTAGCCTTACTCGGGGTAGATCTTCACGAAGTAGGCAGTCTCCTTGCCCTTACAAACTTCTTGGTTCAACTCCACATCTCGATGACGGAGGCTCCCAAGCGACACCTAACCAATCTAGGAGGCACCACCCTCCAAAAGGTAATAGATGTTGTAGATGATGATGAACTCCTTGCTCTTGTGCTTCAAATGATAATCTCCCCAACACTCAACTCTCCTCACTGATATGGCTGTGGTGGAAGAAAGGATTGAGTGGAAAGCAACTTGGGAAGGTTAGAAATCAAGTTTCATATGGTAGGAATGGAGCAACTTGATCTCAACACAAGGGTAGGTAGTTCTCTTCTCAGAAAGTGTAAGGTAGGAGTGGTAGTTCTTTCTGATGGCTCTCTCCACGAATGAAGAGGGGGTGGAGGGGTATATATAGCCTCCACACAAAATCCAACCGTTACACACATAATTGAGCAATCTCGGTGAGACCGAAGTGGAAACTCGGTCAGACCGAAAGTTCAAATATAGTGAACGTTGGGGTTTTCGGTGGGACCGAAAATACCATCTCGGTTTGTCCGATTTGAGTCAAGACAGGAACTTGCCAGTTTCGGTGAGACCGAAAATGCAATCTCGGTTAGACCGATTTTAGCCAAGACAGGAGCTTGCCAATTTCGGTGAGACCGATAATGCCATCTCGGTTATTCCGATTTGAGGATAGAGGGTTACAGAAGCTTGGCAGTCCATGTTTCAGTGAGACCGATCTCAAACTCGGATTGACCGATTTTTCTAGGGTTTGGCTTATGGCTGAGGTGGTTCATCTCGGTGGGACTGAGTTTGGAAAATCGGTTTGTCCGAGATTACTTATGAGTGTGTATAGTAGTGAAAGTTGCTAATAGTTGAAGGAGATATATCACTAAGCACTTGAGCAACCAGATCATCAACACAACCTCATCCCCTTTTAATAGTATTGGCTTTTCCTATGGACTCAATGTGATCTTGGATCACTAAACCAAAAATGGAGTCTTGAGCTTTTGCCAATGCTTGCCTTAGCATTTTGAGGGGTCCACTTCTTCAGTCCTTTTGCCATACCAATGTGATTGGATTTCCTGAAACATACTTGATAAAAGCATTAGTCCAACCACAGAGTATGTTGTCATTAATTACCAAAACCACCCAAGGAGCAAATGTGCTTTCAATCTCCCCCTTTTTGGTAATTGATGGCAACACACTAAAATCACACTAAACAAGACATCAAAGCTTATTGAAAGAAAGACAGAATTATCACGAAAGCTTTGACAAGCATGTAGTACACAGGCTCCCCCTACAAGTGTGCAAGATTTTCATAAATTTTGGTTTTGGACTACCTCAAGCACACAAGAGAGATAGGCAAGATGTGCTACATGCAACTTGGCTATATGCATCAGAGCAGATGAAAAGAAGTGAGTGATAATGCATATGTGCATGGTGATTTCTTGCAAACAAGTATTCACAAGCAAGTCACCATCATGCACATTCTGCAAGATGCATATACTTACCTTGAGGTTCCTTGGCATTGTACCTGAAGAGATAAACTTGGGAAAACAAGGTTAGATAACACAAGAGTATTCCTTCAACCAACTGCAAGAACATCAAGAGTACCAAGCCAGGGATGACATGTATAAGGAGTGTCTCATATTGAGCACAGGCTTGAATCAGCAAACATGTCTCCGAAACTAAAAGATTTTCAATGAACGCTGAGAGATTTTGCTTTCCATAAGATATCAATTGTGAAAATTCCTCTCCCTTTGAGTTCTCTTAGAACAAGGGGTGTGATGGAAAAAGCAAAATCACAAAAAATGAAGCCAATTGAGAATGATGTCCAATGTAAGACACGACAAAGCTTTGATGTGATTCTCTCCCCCTTAAGATAAGATTGCTTTTCTTCTCCCCCTAAGTCTTCTCTTCTCCCCTACTCCCCCTAAGTCTTCTCCCCCTTTGACATCAAGTGCCGAAAAGGACAGCAAACTAGGAAGGTCCTTTTGCCATACCAATGTGATTGGATTTCCTGAAACATACTTAGGAAACCCAGTGACGAAATCACAACAAAGATAGCATCATTCCCCTTCTTGGACTTAGGAAACCCAGTGACGAAATCCATTTCAATGTGGTCGAATTTCCACTCGGGAATAGGAAGAGGTTGGAGGAGACCGGCTGGATGTTGATGCTCTGCCTTCACTCTTCTGCAGACATCACATTCATTCACGAATTGGGCAATCTCCCTTTTCATGCGTGTCCACCAGTAAGATTGCTTGAGGTCTTGGTACATCTTAGAACTTCCGGGATGAATCGAGAGGAGGGAGTCATGTGCTTCGTTCATTATGAGCTTCCTGAGATCACCCTTGGGAACCACAAGTGTGTCCTCAAAGAACAAGGTGTCGTTCTCATCAACACGATAGCACTTGTATTTGGGAGTATCCTTAGCAATACCATGTTTCACTTTCTGCACCATAGCATCACTGAGCTGGGCCTCACGGATCCGATCTTCCAAGGTAGGAGCCACTTGAAGATTTGCAAGAAAGCCTTGCGGAACCACTTGGAGGTTGAGCTTCCTGAACGACTCACAAAGCTCAGGCTGGAACGGCTTGATAAGGAGACTGTTGCAATATGCCTTTCTGCTCAAGGCATCTGCAATGACATTGGCCTTGCCAGGTGTGTACTCAATGCTTGGATCATCTCAACCCAACGAGTCTGGCGAAGGTTCAGGTTCAGCTGTGTGAAGATGTACTTCAAGCTCTTGTGATCGGTGAAGATGTCCACTTTTCTGCCCAACAGAAGGTGTCTCCACGTGATCAAGGCATGTACCACTGCTGCTAGCTCGAGATCATGTATGGGGTAGTTCTTCTCATTTGGCTTCAATTGACGAGAAGTGTATGCCACAATTTTCTTGTCTTGCATGAGAACACCACCAAGTCCTTGAAGAGAAGCATCACATAATACTTCGTAGGGCTTGGACTCATCCGGAGGAGTAAGAACCGGAGCAGAGATGAGCTTTTCTTTGAGTGTTTTGAATGCCACATCACAATCAGGAGACCAGTTGTACTTGACATTCTTCTGCAGCAAGTTTGAGAGAGGCTTGGCAATCTTGGAGAAGTTCTCAACGAACCTTCTGCAATAGCTAGCGAGACCAAGGAAGCTTCGGAGTTGCTTGACGTTCCGAGGGGGTTCCCAGTTGACAATCGCTTCAACTTTCTCGGGGTTGACAGAAATACCCTCGGCAGAGATGATATGGCCAAGATATAAGACCTTATCTAGCCAGAATTTACATTTAGAGAACTTCGCATAGAACTTGTGTTCACGGAGCCTGTCCAGAACCAAACGGAGGTGCTTGGCATGGTCTTCTTCATTCTTGGAGAATACCAAGATGTCATCCAGATAGACAAGAACAAATTCATTGGTGTAGGGGTTGAATATGTAGTGCATCATCCTCGAGAAGGTGGGTGGAGCATTTGCGAGGCCAAAAGACATGACTGTGTATTCTTAGGAGCCGTAGCTTGTTCTGAATGCGATCTTGTGAATATCTTCTTCACGGATACGGATCTGGTGATAACCCATCCGGAGATCGAGCTTTGAGAACACTTTTGCTCCGTTGAGCTGCTCGAACAATTCATTGATGTTGGGGAGCGGGTACTTGTTCTTTATTGTCTTCTTGTTCAATGGCCGGTAATCAACGCAAAGGCACTCCATGCCATCCTTCTTCTTGACAAATAGAACACCACAGCCCCAAGGATAAGTGCTAGGCCTGATTAGACCCATACGCTCTTGCTCATCGAGTTGTCTCTTCAGGTCCTTCAACTCTTCAGGGGAAAGTTTGTATGGACGCCGACATGCTGGCTCGGTACCGGGCTCGAGTTCAATGACGAATTCAAATTGACGATGCAGAGGCATGCCTGGAAGCTCTTCAGGGAAAACATCTTCATATTCATTGACCACCGGAATCTGAGAAATGGCATTAATCTCGCCCTTGTCATTGAGAGAGAATAGCCTGATTGTGTTATCTCGAGAGGCGAAGATAATCACGTCTTCGTCAGGATGAGTAAGCTTGACTTCCTTATTTTCACAATCAATGTGAGCATCATGCTTGGAGAGCCAATCCATCCCAAGAATAAGATCAATGTCGGAATTGCCGAGAATAACCGGAGAAGCCAGAAAGCGGTAATCACCCATATAAATAGATATCTCCGGAGCATACAAGCTAGAATGCATCTGTTTTGCCGGAGAAGTAATTGCTAATTGCCTTGGTAAAGCCACTGTGTTCACATTATGCTTGGATGCAAATGGACATGACATGAAAGAATGTGATGCACCAGAATCAAAGGCGACTTTAGCAGGTTTAAGATTGACTGAAAGGTTACCAAGTATCACATCTGAAGAATTTTCTGCTTGAGCTGCATTCATCAGATTCACTCTTGCAACCTTCGGATCGTGCTTGACAATAGCAGTGCTGACAGGTGGAGGAGGCGGAAGGCGCCTTTGAGTACACTTGTTGGCATAGTGACCCTTCTTGCCACACTTGTTGCAAATCACTTCTAAGAGAGGACGGTAATAAGAAGCACTTGACTTCTAAGCTTGAAAGTGATTCTTTGACTGATTGCTTGGGTTGGGTGGGTGGGAGAAACCACAGCCACCAGAATGCTTGTTGTTGTTGTTGTTGGAAGGTCGGATCACAGGAGGAGGTGGAAGCCAAAACTTCTGCTGCTTTGCAACCACTTGGGAAGAAGAGGAGGAGTTGACGGCATCTCTGATTCTCTTTTTGGAAGCTTCCATCTTGAGCTGGGCTGCCTCTGGCTTAAGTGCCATGTTATAGAATTGATCAAATTCTTCCGGCTCGAACAAGGTGAGAGCTAGTTGGAGTTCATCCTTCAGACCACCACGGAACTGATAAATCTTGCTCTTGGCATCTGGGATGTCTTGCTTGGCATAGCGGGCAAGGTTTTGGAACTTGACATTGTATTGATAAACGGACATGGTGCCTTGCTTCAGGTTGCGGAATTGCTCACACATACCTTCGATGACACTAGTTGGAATGTGGTGAGATCGAAAATCCTTGCAGAAGTCAGTCCACGAGATTTCACGTCCCTCTCTGGAATCTTTGTACTGCTACCACCAATCAGCGGCTTGGTCCTTGAGTTGGAAGGCGGCAAACTTGACATAATCCTCAGGTCTCACGTTACTGCACTCGAAATGCTTCTTGATATCTGTTATCTAGTCTTCAGCATCTAGCGGATCCACACAGTAACTGAATGCCTTTGGTTGGTTTGCCAGGAACTGGTTGAGTGTAGCAGAGTGAGGTTGGTTAAAAAATTGCCTTGGCCTTGGTTCCCATGACCACCTTGATTTGCTTGATTTGCTTGAAAGTTCTGCATCATTTGCATAAGCATCTGGGTGTTCTGGTTCGTCGCTTGCATAATGCTCTCCAGGCCTCAGACGGAGGAGGAGGGGAAGGAGGACGATCAGGAACTTCTTCACCCTCTGGGTTAGCGTTGGGAACCCTTTTAGGAGCCATCCTGAATGAGATGACAACTATTAGCCATTGATTGAAAATATATAAGCTGAATCAACGGCTAGAAATTGCAACATAAGTCTTCACAAGAACATTCGAACAAAATGAACGAATTCCACAGTTTAATGGTACAACAATCTTCTTGAGAAGCCACTTGGGAGAACAAGAGGTAAATAAAAATAACAAGGAGCAGATAGAAAAAATACAAGATAGAAGCTTCGTTCGACATATTCGTGCTGAAAGCTTATGGAATGTGTTACAAAAGGGTTTTGCAATCCCCGGATCAGCATAGCCAAGGACCCCTTAAGATGCAACTCCCGATCGGAACAACGCCCATAAAACCACTTCACTCAATGTAGAACCCCGAACTCCATATCATGCATTCGTTGGAAGAATGCCTACGAGCTACTAGATGAACCCACCTATTAATTTCCGAAAGTTTCCAATTATGCAATCAGGTGTTGGGGATACAGGGGAAGCATCACGCACTCAACTCTAATCCTACATCCAGCTGTATCCATCCTTCAACACATAACCAGTTATTTCCGGAAACCGTCTACCTCGGACCTTCGAAACGCATCTGCTATACAAGCTATGGCAATACTCCCGAACTACCTCCCCAGTACTGGGTGATGTCGGGGTTATCTTGCCACTAACCGCATAGGAGAGTTTTCGATGTCGGCCGTCTTAAGTATTCCAGAACTGCTGCGATATATTTGTGACGACAACACCTCGGAGCTCAACTCCCCGGGACACTGCCACAACCCCTAAATGACAGGAGGCATCGAGAACAATGTTCTCGTCACAAAGACATCGGAACAATCCAAACAATACTCGCGTGATCCTAAAAAAATAGTGAATTTTTGAGAGTAGAAGAGATAAGCAATCGTCAGGAGTCCTCACCAGAGTGAAAAGGGATGAGGAGCAAAAGAAATCCTACTCTCCGATATATATATATATAGGACTCAAAACATTTTCAAGTGTGTGCCTAGACTCAACCGTCAACGATTCGGTCAATCAGTGGGGGCTTCTAGGTCTTAGAAGGCTCTGATTACCAACTTGTCATGCCCAGTATGAGATTATACCTCCTACGTGTCGAGGCACGACTTAAAGGTATAAGCTCATACTAGAATGATCTCAAGTATGGTATCTTTGCACGACTCATGTAAAAGAGGGATGAAATTGCAAAAGAGTAGTTGGCTTACACTCGCCACGTCACACAGTACATTACATAAGCAATCATCATCCAAATAACATCATAGTCCGTCTACAGACGAATATCCAAATGAAAGATACCAAATAAATAAAGCCACAAGGTCCGAATCGCCCCTAGTAGAAGCCACTACTGATCATCGGGATAGTACACGTAGTATCGCCCACGTTCTTCATCGAACTCCCAGTACAGCTCTGTGCCGTCACCTGTGTAGTTCACCATAGTACCTGCATCTGGTGTTGTGTAGAATCTGTGAGCCACGGAGGACTCAGCAATCCCGTTCCCGGGTAGCAAAACTATCTAAGCCTTGGGTGTGGAACAAGGCTGAAGAACAAAGGTTGCAGCTGCACTAGCACTAGCTTACGTGTTTAGAGCGAGAAGACAAGTGCCACGAGTGTCAAAGTGATCACGAAGTGATCCTATCTAAGCACGTCAATCATAACCCCATCGTGTTCACTTCCCGAACCCCTTCGGAAAATGACCGTCACGGTTACTCACGCTGGTAGTGTGTTCTGAACATGGTGTCAAGTTTTCTACAACCGGATATTAACAAATTCCCATCTGCCACATAACCGTGGGCACGGCTTTCGAAAGATCAAACTCTGCAGGGGTGTCCCAACTTAGCCCATCACAAGCTCACGATCTGCGGAGTCGCAACTCCAAGGTGGGAAGACCCGAGTATTCTCGGAATCCTGTGCTCAAGATATTCCGACTAAGGTAAAACTAATCCAGTAAGACCTCCCGGCGTGCCGACACCCTGACAGTAGCCGCGCGTATCTAGTCTCAGGCCACGACCGGATGGGCGATTCTACAGGTTATACCAAATACCTCGGGTTTCCCCAAGGCGGCCCCGCAGAACCCCTAGTTTGGACCAACACTCATGTGGAGCATTGGCCCGGGTTGTTGATTAAGAAAAAGGGTTTGCAACGCCCTATGCAAGTTTTAGTTATTAGGAAAATGTAAAACCAATGTCGGGCCTTGCTGGAAAAACTTTAGCGCTAAGCGGGTTATCGAGGGGGGCCCATAAACCCCAACCGTGTTAGGGACGCATAATCAAGGAACATAACACTGGTTTATACGGTTCCTAGGGTGGCATGAGTGGAACAAAACACCAAGCAAGAGGCTTAGCCTTCCAGCCATTACCAATATATAGATGATTTAGATGACATATAATATAGTGTGATATCCCAACAATAACTTCAACATGAAGCAAGAATCTTAGAATATTCTCCTGCAACTAGCAATGCTATAAGAGGGGCTGAGCGAAGCTTACGTAGCCAAACAAAGGTTTGCTAGGTTGGATGGTTAGAGAGATTCATGGCTACAATAGGAGGCTGACAAACAAACATGGGCATCAATGCAATAAGCTAAAGAGCGAGACATCTAGCAATAGGCAAAGATAGTAATGATATCTGGGTCAGGTCATCTTTCCTGTCGAGTCGTCGATGGGATCGTAAGACGGCTCCTCGTACTTAACCTCGGTAGGACCCTCGTACTCGGTCTCGGCTCCCGGCTCTACTCAACACAAGAACACAACATGGCACGATATCAAACAAGGTGCAATGCACAATCAACATGGCAAGGGATGAAGCACACAAGAACAACACAAAACAACAAGTTTAAATGAGGCCGAAATCAACATATAGCAAATCCGGTAAGTCCTCATATGCATATCTTGAAATTGGTCCAGATCTGAACAAACCTTAAGTTAAAGTTGTTAAACAGCAAGTTAACATGCACCATGATGATCTACACGAAAATCTAGTCAAGTTTCATATAAAGTTTGTTTAATTCGGAGCTACGGTCTAGAAGATATGAGCAAAACAAGACAAGCCAGGCAACGGTGCAAGATGCACCCAAACATCAAGCACACACTCCAAACATGTAAACAAGATGATATTATGATTCTACATGCAAAAACACACAAGTTTCATATAGGGCACGCTCCAAACGGAGCAACGGTTCAACACATACACACGAAACAAGATACAATGCAAAGCTGAAGTTAACAGCCACATAGCAACTTTGGAGCAAAAGATATAGGGTATTTTCCATTTGTGTCCCTAACTCGAACCCACTAATCAAATTTGCCCCTAATTTCAAAGCCTGCTCAAATTTGCCCCTCTGCCGCTATGTCCCCTTACAGAAATGTCCTTCCGTGCCGTTTCCGTCCGGTCAATGGCCTTTGACCGTTTTCTGGACGTTTGTTAGACATGTCTACCCCTGTCTCCATGTGTCACTTACATGCGGGCCCACTCTAAAAGAATAAAAGAAGGAAAAAACTATTTCTCTCACCCCATTTCTCACACGCACTTACATGTGGACCCCCCCTCTACCAAAAAAAGAAAACTTCTAGTGTCTCCCCTCTCTTTCTTTGTCACTCTCACCGCCGGTGTGCACCGAACCGGCGGCCGCCAGCATGCACTGAACCAGCGGCTGCTAGCAGCAGGCTCTCTGGCGTAGCTGTGCTGCTCTGCCACCGCGCCATAGCCCATCAATTAGTGATAGACGAGCGCACCGCTGCCTGCAGGAACCAGCGCCCCGACGGAGAAGTTCAGTGCTGCAGTCGCCGGCGTCGTTCGAAATTTTCGTGGCGTGCGTGCAGGTGAAGAACAAGGGGATGTGCTCGGGGTCATCTGTGGAACTATGTGGAGGTGATGGTCGAGGAGGATGACAGCAGACGGAGACACCATTCACGGGGAGCGCCTGAGAGCTTCCGCCGAGGACGTCGTTGCCAGCCACCGCGGTCAGAGCCTAGCCCAAGATCGATGAGCATGTCCATGCGCTCCATCGGCTGCTTCTCCTCCGCCTTGTGTGGTTAATCGGGCCTGGGGCCACCCGTAGACGACGGTCAGGACCCGATCTCCTCCACGGATGTCGATCTTGACCTCCTAAATTCGGCCGCTCTGAGCCACCGTTGACCTCCCCGACCCCCGCGTCGCCTTCCTTGAAATCTCGTGCCCCTATTCCCCTCTCCCCCCCGCTCGATTCCGTTCCCGGAGCCCCCTGCCTGAAGCCAGCCAGGTACGGCGAGCCGCCGGCGAGCGCCGCCGCGCATGGCCGGGCATGTGTTCTGGGCACACATGGACATGCGTTGACCCTGACTGTGGGTCCCATGGCCCACATGTCAGGGAAAGATTTTTACTTTTATTTTTTATATGTTTTATTTTTCTAGGGATGGTCCCACGTGCAAGTGAGAGAGAGAGAGGGAGAGAGAGAGTTTTTTCTTTTTCTTTTTTAACTCTCGGGTAGGTCCCACATGTAAGTGAGAGATAGTGTTTTTTTACTTTGGATAGGACCCACGTGTAAGTGACACATGCATAGAAGGGCAAATATGTCCAGGAAAAGTCACGTAGATGGTCAAAGGCGTTTGACCAGACGGTAACGGCACGGAAGGGCATTTCTATAAGGGCACCTAACGGGAGAGGGGCAAATTTGAGCAGACTTCGAAATTAGGGGCAAATATGATTAGTGGGTTCGAGTTAGGAACACAAATGTAAAAGTCCCAAAGATATATATTATATATATATATATATATATATATATATATATATATATGCTACAACACCCAAACATGATGACAATAAGCATGGACATGAAGCAGACATGATACTATACAAGCATGAACTTATAACACACCCAAAAACCTACTGGAACACAATTAACCAAGCATGGCAAGTTGCAATAAAATTATCCAGACTTAGCCAAAATCTGGGAAGGCAAAAACATCATCACGATGTTGCCTTCGGAGGCACAAAACAACATGCATATCATCTCCACTAAGTATATAAAGAACATGGACATGAAGTAGACATATCCTACATCAAACAACTCCATTGGAGCAACTCCATAGGATGCATGGATCAATAGCAACAAGCTACGCCAAATTGATCATGCTGTTAAAAACCTGACAGATATAATTTATAGCAACTTCAGAGCAAGAAATAAGTAAGCTACAACAAGCCATATGTGCAAGTGAGGGCATGGATGGATAGAAAAAAACATGGACAATAAGGAATGATCATGGCCACTCCAATACAAGCATGGATTTGACTAGGGCATCAAGCAAACATAGAAACAAAATAACAAGTAACAGTAGTTTATAACAAGTAGCACTCTTGTAACGAAGATTAGGACATCTAGATGATCTCAAACAAGCATGCCACAATGGAACAAAATGTAGAGCATCTCACCACGATCATTTTGATATATCGTATGCACAATTTGGACAAGCGCACTAAAAGTTACAGCCATCACAACATGCAACATTATTATGCAAAAACTGGGACTTGGTAGTTTTCACAGGAAAGAAAAAAAAACATGTGGGCGTCGAATAGCATCTTGCACACAGGGCGAGGGTTTGGCGGGGCTTACCATGGGCCAAGGCCCTGAAGGAAAGAGGCCGGCCGGACTGCGGAGGTGGGCCGGGGCGAGGCCAGCTGTGGCTGGGCCTCGGCAGCGCCAAGGGCCAGCCCACGCGGAGCGGAAGAACTAGGTGGGGGGGGGGAGGCGTCGACCTCCCGCCCGACTGGAGGTCTCCGGCGGCGGGCAGGGCGGGGTCAACACCGGCGGGAGGCTCGGACGGCAGCGAGCGTGGCCGGGATCGGGGCGCGGGGAACGCCTGCCCCCGGATCTGGGCGGTGGCGCGGCAACGAGGCCCGCTGTAAGCACCCAGCGGTGGCGACGGCGACTTGGAGGCCGGTGGCGGGGCGGCGTTGCCGGCGGGTGGTCGCTGGAGATGGCGCGGGGAGGAACGCCGATGGGAGGCGGCTCGGCCAGGCGGCAGGGCGGAGGCAGCCGCGGGGCGGCAGGCGCGTGCGCGGGCTCGATCCAGGCCGGCGGGCTCGGACGGCGGCACGATGGATTTGGCGGCGGCGGTGCCACGTGGCGGCTGCGGATTGGTCGGACGCGTCCGGGCGAACGTGTCCGGTCCGTTCCGGACGTGTCTGGCGGCGCGAGGAGGGAGGAGCTAGGGTTTCTACCCGAATATGGATGTGGGGAGGCTAATTTATAGATTCTGGGAGATAGGAAGGACCAAATGGGGAGCGGTTTTCGGCCACGCGATCACGATCCGACGACCGAGAGGATGAGAGTGGTTGTGCTGGGTTAGTGGGCTGTTGTGGAGGGGGTCTTGGGCCTTAAAGAAGGGGTACTTTTAGCCCACTAGGTTAACCGTTGGAGTACCAAACGAACTCCAAACGCGACGAAACTTGACAGGCGGCCTACACGTACCAAAACAACAATGCACAACAAGTCTCATGCCATGCCGGGAACGTTATACGGACACACACGAAAGAAGGACACGGGGGTGCTACGGGCACGTCTGTGAGTGTTGGAACTCGAAACGGATAACGGGAAGAGGCGAGTGGGACCGGGTGAAAGTGACAACATGAATGCAATGCAATGCACATGACAACATGACATGGATGAAATGCACACACGCACACGACAAAACGAAGAAACCCGAAATGAAAGAAGAGCCCAGAATGGAATTGATGAAGTCAAGTTTCATATATTACCACAAATGGAAAGTGTTACATCTGGGGCATTACAGCTGCGCCCCCAAGGCCTAGTCCGAATTGGACTAAGGGGAGGGGCTGCGCCCCCTCCTTCCTTCTCTTCTCTTTTCCCTTTCCTTCTCTCCTACTCCTACTACTTGGAAGGGCTCCTAGTTCTACTAGGAAAGGGGGAATCCTACCCCCGGTGGGAGTAGGACTCTCCTAGGGCGCGCCATAGAGAGGGCCAGCCCTCCCCGTCCTCCACTCCTTTATATACGGGGGTAGAGGCACCCCATAGACACACAAGTTGATCTGTTGATCTCTCCCAACCGTGTGCAGTTCCCTCCTCCACAGAAACACACCTCGGTCATATCGTTGCAGCGCTTAGGCGAAGCCCTGCGACGGTAGCTTCATCATCTCCGTCACCACACCGTCATGCAGATGAAACTCTCCCGCGAGGTTTCTACTGGATCAAGAGCTCGTGGGACATCATCAAGCTGAACGTGTGCTGAACACGGAGGCTCCGTACGTTCGGTGCTTGATCGGTTGGATCGCGAAGAAAGTTCGAGTACATCAACCGCGTCACTAGACGCTTCCGCTCCTGGTCTACGAGAGTACGTAGACACACTCTTCCCCTTGTTGCTATGCATCTGGTAGATAGATCTTGCGTGATCGTAGGAAAATTTTAAAAATACTACCTTCCCCAACAATGGCATCATGAGCCAGGTCTATGCGTAGATGACATGCACGAGTAGAACACAAGTGTGTTGTGGACGATACTAGTCATACTGCTTACCATCATGTCATACTTTGTTTCGGTGGTATTGTGAGATGAAGCGGCCCGGACCGACATTACGTGTACGCTTACGCGAGACTGGTTTCACCGTTATGAGCAGTCGTTGCTTAACGGTGACTGGCGGGTGTCTGTCTCTATCACTTTAGCTGAATTGAGTGTGGCTACGCCCGGTCCTTGTGAAGGTTAAAACAACCCATACTTGACGAAAAATCGTTGTGGTTTTGTATGCGTAGGTAAGAACGGTTCTTGCTAAGCCCGTAGCAGCCACGTAAAACTTGCAACAACAAAGTAGACGACGTCTAACTTGCTTTTGCAGGGTATGTTGTGATGTGATATGGTCAAGACATGATGAGTTATACGGTTTTGTATGAGATGATCATGTTTTGTAAAGTTATCGGCAACTGGCAGGAGCCATATGGTTGTCGCTTTATTGTATGAAATACAATCGCCATGTAATTGCTTTACTTTATCACTAAGAGGTAGCGATATTCATGGAAGCAATAGTTGGCGAGACGACAACAATGCTACGATGGAGATCAAGGTGTCGCGCCGGTGAAGATGGTGATCATGACGGTGCCTTGGAGATGGAGATCAAAAGCACAAGATGATGATGGCCATATCATGTCACATATTTTGATTGCATGTGATGTTTATCTTATTATGCTTCCTATCTTGCTTAGTACGTCGGTAGCATTATAAGATGACCCCTTACAAAATTTCACGGTATAAGTGTTCTCCCTGAGTATGCACCGTTGCGAAAGTTCGTCGTGCCGAGACACCACGTGATGATCGGGTGTGATAAGCTCTACGTTCACATACAACGGGTGTAAGCCAGTTTTGCACACGCAGAATACTCGGGTTAAACTTGATGAGCCTAGCATATGCAGATATGGCCTCGGAACACTGGAGACCGAAAGGTCGAGCATGAATCATATAGTAGATATGATCAACATAAGATGTTCACCATTGAAAACTACTCCATCTCACGTGATGATTGGACATGGTTCAGTTGATTTGGATCACGTGATCATTTAGATGACTAGAGGGATGTCTATCTAAGTGGGAATTCTTTAGTAATTTTATTAATTGAACTTTAATTTATCATGAACTTAGTCCTGGTAGTATTAGCATATCTATGTTGTAGATCAATAGCTCGCGATGTAGCTCCCCGTTTATTTTTATATGTTCCTAGCGAAACTAAGTTGAAAGATGTTAGTAGCAATGATGCGGAATTGTTTCGTGATATGCGGATTTTCCTCACTGCTGCACAGAAGAATTATGTCCTTGATGCACCGCCAGGTGACAAACCTATTGCAGGAGCAGATGCAGACGTTATGAACGTTTTGACAGAAACTCAGTATGATGACTACTTGATAGTTTAGTGCACCATGCTTTACGGCTTAAAACCGGGACTTCAAACATGTTTTGAAAGCCATGGAGCATATGAGATGTTCCAAGAGTTGAAATTAGTATTTCATACTCATGCCCATGTCGAGAGGTATAAGACCTCTGACAGTACTTTGCGAACAAGATGGAGGAGAATAGCTCAACCAGTGAGCATGTGCTCAGATTGTCTGGGTACTACAATTGCTTGAATCAAGTGGGATTTAATCTTCCAGATAAGATAGTAATTGACAAAGTTCTCTAGACACTATCACCAAGTTAGTAGAACTTCGTGATGAACTATAATATGCAAGGGATGACGAAAGTAATTCCCGAGCTCTTCGCGATGCTGAAATCGGCGAAGGTAGAAATCAAGAAACAACATCAAGTGTTGATGTTTAACAAGACCACTTGTTTCAAGTAAAGGGCAAAGGGATAGAAGGGGAACTTCAAGAAGAATGACAAGAAAGTTGTCACTCCCGTGAAGAAACCCAAAGCTAAACTCAAGCCTGAAACTAAGTGCTTCTACTGCAAAGGAAATGTTCACTAGAAGTGGATCTGCCCTAGATACTTGGTGGAAAAGAAGGATGGAAAAGTGAGCAAAGGTATATTTGATATACAGATTATTGATGTGTACTTTAATAGTGTTCATAGAAACCCTTGGGTATTTGATACCGGTTCAGTTGCTAAAATTAGGGACTCAAAACGGGAGTTGCAGAATGAACAGAGACTAGTTAAAGATGAAGTGACGGTGTGTGTTGGAAGTGGTTCCAAGATTGATATGATCATCATCGCACACTCCCTATACTTTCGGAATTAGTGTAGAACCTAAAGAAATGTTATTTGGCATTTGCGTTAAGCATGAATATGATTTGATCATGTTTTGTTGCAATACGGCTATTCATTTAAAGTCATAGAATAATTGTTATTCTGTTTACATGAATAAAACCTTCGATGGTCATACACCCAATGAAAATAGTTTGTTGGATCTCGATCGTAGTGATACACATATTCATAATATTGAAGCCAAAAGATGCAAGGTTAATAATAATAGTGCAAAATATTTGTGGCACTGCCGTTTAGGACATATTGGTGTAAAGCGCATGAAGAAACTCCATAGTGATGGACTTTTGGAATCACTTGATTATGAATCACTTGGTTCTTGCGATCCATGCCTCATGGGCAAGATGACTAAAACTCCGTTCTCGGGAACAATGGAGCGAGCAATAGATTTGTCGGAAATCATACATACTGATGTATGTGGACCGATGAGTGTTGAGGCTCGCGGTGGGTATCGTTATTTTCTGACCTTCACTGATGATTTGAGCAGATATGGGTATATCTACTTGATGAAGCACAAGTCTGAAACATTTGAGAAGTTCAAAGAATTTCAGAGTGAAGTAGAGAATTATCGTGACAAGAAAATAAAGTTCTACGATCTGATCGTGGAGGTGAATATTTGAGTTACGAGTTTGGTCTGCATTTAAAACAATGTGGAATAGTTTCACAACTCACACCACCCGGAACACCAGAGCGTAATGGTGTGTTTGAACGTCGTAACCGTACTTTATTAGATATGGTGCGATTTATGATGTCTCTTACCGCTTTACCACTATCATTTTGGGTTATGCATTAGAGACAGCTGCATTCACGTTTAATAAGGGCACCATCTAAATCCGTTGAGATGAACTGTGGTTTGGCCAGAAACCAAAGTCGTCGTTTCTTAAAATTTGGGGCTGCGATGCTTATGTGAAAATGCTTCAACTTGATAAGCTCAAACCCAAGTCGAAGAAATGTGTCTTCATAGGATACCCAAAGGAGACTATTGGGTACACCTTCTATCACAGATCCGAAGGCAAGATATTCGTTGCTAAGAATGGATCCTTTCTAGAGAAGGAGTTTCTCTCGAAAGAAGTGAGTGGGAGGAAAGTGGAACTTGATGAGGTAACTGTACCTTCTCCCAAATTGAAAGTAGTACATCACAGAAACTGGTTCCAGTGATTCCTACACCAATTAGTGAGGAAACTAATGATGATGATTGTGAAACTTTGGATCAAGTTACTGCTGAACTTCGTAGATCAACCAGAGTATGTTCCGTGCCAGAGTGGTACGACAACCCAGTTCTAGAAGTCATGTTACTAGACCATGATGAACCTATGAACTATGAGGAAGCGATGATGAGCCTAGATTCCGCAAAATGGCTTGAGGCCATGAAATCTGAGATGGGATCCATGTATGAGAACAAAGTGTGGACTTTGGTTGACTTGCCCGATGATCGGCAAGCCATCGAAAATAAATGGATCTTCAAGAGGAAGACCGACGCCGACGGTAATGTTACTGTCTACAAAGATCGACTTGTTGCGAAAGGTTTTCGACAAGTTCAAGGAGTTGACTACGATGAGATTTTCTCACCCGTAGTGATGCTTAAGTGTATCCGAATCATGTTAGCAATTTCCGCATTTTATGATTATGAAATCTGGCAAATGGATGTCAAAACTGCATTCCTGAATGGATATCTTAAACAAGAGTTGTATATGATGCAACCAGAAGGTTTTGTCGATCCTAAAGGTGCTTACAAAGTGTGCAAGCTCCAGCGATCCATCTATGGACTGGTGCAAGCATCCCAGAGTTGGAATATACACTTTGATAAGTTGATCAAAGCATATAGTTTTATACAGACTTGCGGTGAAGCCTGTATTTACAAGAAAGTGAGTGGGAGCACTACAGCCTTTCTGATAAGTATATGTGTAATGCCCCAGATGTAACACTTTCCTAATATGGCAATATATAAACTTTGGCTTCATCAATTCCTTCCGGGCTCTTCTCTCTTTTCGGGTTTCTTCGTTTTGTCGTGTGCGTGTGTGCATTTCATCAATGTCATGTTGTCATGTGCATTGCATTGCATTTGTGTTGTCACTTGCATCCGGTCCCACTCATCTCTTCCCGTTGTCCGTTTCGAGTTCCGACGCTCTCACACGTGCCCGTGGCATCCCCGAGTCCTTCTTTCGTGTGTGGCCGTATAACATTTCCGGAATGACGTGAGACTTGTCGTGCGATGTTGTTTTGGTACGTGTAGGCCGCCTGTCAAGTTTCGTCGCATTTGGAGTTCGTTTGGTACTCCAACGGTTAACCTAGTGGGCTAAAAGAACCTCTTCTTTGAGGCCCAAGACCCCCTCCACAACAGCACACCAACCCAGCACAACCCTCCCCATCATCTCGGTCGTCGAATTGTGATCGCGTGGCCGAAAACCGCTCCCCATTTGGACTCTCCTAGCTCCTTGTGCCTATAAAAACGCCCCCCCATGTCATTTTTCGTCCAAAACCCTAGTTCCACCGCTCCCTCCGCCGCTGGACACGTCCGGACCGAGCCGGACGCGTCCGATCCGCCGCCCCCAGCCAATCGCAGCCCGACACCTGTCCCGCCGCCGCTCCCCACTGCGCCGGCCCGCGAGGCACGACACGGGCCCTCCGCCGCCGCTTCCGGGCCGAGCCCCGCGCCGCGCCGCCCCGCTTCTCTTCCCCGACGGGCCCCGTCGCTCCGCCGCGCGGCGCTGGCCACGCCGTCGACTGACGCCGGCCGCACGCTGCCGGCCTCGCCCCCAGTCACCTCTGCCCGAGCCTCAAGCTTCCGCCGACGCGGGTGCTCCGCCGCCGCCCCGGCCGCTCCAGGCGCCGCTCCGCCGGCCGGCCGCTCCGTCCCGCGCGGCAAGCCACCGATTCGCCGTCGTTTAGCCGCCGCTCCGGTCGTCGGGCCTCCAGCCGCCGGGATCCCATCTGAGCGGCTGCCCGAACCCTAACGGGTCCCGCGCCCGTAACCCGCTCCGCGCCCGCACCCGATCCGCTGGGTCATCCCGATCCACGAGGTAGCCCTCCTTTTTTTTCACTAAGTCCTTTTGATCTTATTGTCTGATGGCATTTTGTGACGGCGATATCTTTTAGTGTGCTAGTCCGATTTGTGCATATTATATGTCAAAATGACCGTGGTGATGTGTACTACGTTTTGTTCCATTATGTCATGCATGTTTGAGTTCATCTAGAGGTCTTAATCTTCGTGACAAGAGTGCTACTTAATATAAACTGCTGCTACTTGTTATTTTCATGCCATGTTTGAGATGTGATAACTTGGTGCATGTTTATCCAAATGAAGCAAATGAGATGTCAAAATGTTCATCATGAGATGCTCTACATGTTGGTTGTTGTAGCATGCATGTTAGAGTTCATATTGCCATGTTTATCTCTGTTGCAGAAGTGCAAGTGGCTGTTAGGTTTTGTAACTTGTTACGAGATGCCTAGTTGAGGAGCTCGTTGCTATTGATGTGTTTGTCCCCATGTCGCATGCTCATATGTTCTAGATTCCCCATCATGTGTTCTTTGCTGTGGTGCAAACCATTTGCCATGTTATGCTTTAAGATAACTTAAACATGCTTGCAAACATGCCTTGCCAACTTAACTGTTTTACACTTAGTGAAATTTCACTAAGTCTGGAATCTGTCATATCCTGATGCTATGTTTGCTTGATGCCCTAGGCAAATCCATGTTAGTTTTGGGGTGGCCATTGATCATTCCTTGTTGTATATGTTGTTTTCAATCCATACATGTCCTCACTTGCTCATTTGGATTGCTGTAGCTTATTTAATTCTTGCTCCCAAGTTGCTATAAAATATTACTGTCAGGTTTTTAGCGTCATGATCAAAATGTTGTAGCTTGTTGATATTGATCCATGCCTCCTATGGAGTTGCTCCAATGGAGTTGTTTGCTGTAGGATATGTCTACTTCATGTCCATACTTCTTGTCACCATGTTTGAGTGCTGTAGAGTATATATATCTTGCTTCCAAGTTGCTATGTGGCTGTTAATCTCAGCTTTGCATTGTTTCTTGTTTCGAGTGTATGTATTGATCCGTTGCTCCGTTTGGAGCGTGCCCTATATGAAACTTGTGTGTTTTTGCATGTAGAATCATAATATCATCTTGTTAACATATTTGGAGTATGTTTGCTTCGTGTTTGGGTGCATTTTGCACCGTTGCCATGTTTAACTTGTTTTGCTCATATCTTCTAGACCGTAGCTCCATTTTGAACAAACTTTATATGAAAATTGATTAGAATTTCGTGTAGATCATCATGATGCATGTTAACTTGCTGTTTATCAACTTTAACTTAAGGTTTTATCAGATCTGAACTAATTTCAAACTATGCATATGAGGACTTACCGGACTCGCTATATGTGGATTCCGGCCTCATTTAAACTTGTTGTTCTTATGTTGCTTCTCTGTGTTTCCTACCTTGTCATGTTTAGCATCCTATATAGATCTGTCTTGCATCCTACTTGCTTGAGCATATTGTCATGTTCTTGTGTTGTTCTGGTGTGCTTCCTACTTTGACATGTTATGCATCCTATGTGCATATGCAGCGCATCCTAAGTGCATCATATGTGCATCCTATAGATTGTGCATTGCACCTTGTTTGATTTCGGGCCTCGTGTGTTCTTGTATTGAGTAGAGCCAGAAGCCGAGCCCGAGAATGAGAACGAGGTTACTACCGAGGTTGAGTACGAGGAGCCGCCTTACGATCCCATCGACGACTCGACATGCAAGATGACCTAACCCAGATATCATTACTATCTTTGCCTATTGCTAGATGTCTCGCTCTTTAGCTTATTGCCTCGATGCCCATGTTTGTTTGTAAGCCTCCTATTGTAACCATGAATCTGTCTAACCACCCAACCTAGCAAAACCTTTGTTTGGCTACGTAGGCTTCGCTCAGCCCCTCTTATAGCATTGCTAGTTGCAGGAGAAGATTTGAAAATTCTTGCTTCATGTTGAAGTTATGTTGGGATATCACACTATATAAACTCTTAAACTAAATCATCTATATATGGGTAATGGGCGGAAGGCTAAGCCTCTTGCTTGGTGATTTGTTCCACTCATGCCGCCCTAGAAACCGTATAAACCGGTGTTATGTTCCTTGATTATGCGTTCCTAACACGGTTGGGGTTATGGGACCCCGTCGATAACCCGCTTAGCGCTAAAACTCTTCCAGCGAGGCCCGACTTTGGTACTCCATTTGCCTAACAACTAAAAACTTGCCGAGGGAGTAATTAACCCAATGATTAATTAATCAACCCCCTGGGCCAGTGCTCGATTTGAGTGTTGGTCCAAACTAGAGTCGTGTGCGGTACCCCCCTTGGCAACTTGGGTTTTGGTCACTGTACGATGTGCTCATCCGGTCGTGTCCTGAGACTAGATACGCGCGGCTACTGTCAGGGTGTCGGCACGCCGGGAGGTCTTGCTGGATTAGTTTTACCTATGTCGGAACATCTTGAGCACGGGATTCCAAGAATACTCGGGCCTTCCCACCTTGGAGTTGTGACTCCGCGGATCGTGAGCTTGTAATGGGCTAAGTTGGGACACCCTTGCAGGGTTTTGAACTTTCGAAAGCCGTGCCCGCGGTCATGTGGCATATGGGAATTTGTTAATATCCGGTTGTAGAAAACTTGACACCATGTTCAGAACACACTACCAGCGTGAGTAACCGTGACGGTCATTTTCCGAAAGGGGTTCGGGAAGTGAACACAGTGGGGTTATGATTGACGTGCTTAGATAGGATCAATTCGTGATCACTTTGACGCTCGTGACACTTCTCTTCTCGCTCTAAACACGTAAGCTAGTGCTAGTGCAGCTACAACCTTTATTCTTTCTCCAGCCTTGTTCCACACCCAAGGCTTAGATAGTTTTGCTACCCGGGAACAGGATTGCTGAGTCCTCCGTGGCTCACAGATTCTACACCACACTAGATGCAGGTACTATGGTGAACTACTCAGGTGACGGCATGGAGCTGTACTAGGAATACGGTGAAGAACGTAGTCGTTACTATGTGCACTATCCCGATGATCAGTAGTGGTTTCTACTAGGGGCGATTCGGACCTGTGGCTTTTATGTATTTGGTATCTTTCATTTGGATCTTCACCCGTAGACGGGTTGTGATGTTATTTGGATGATGATTTGCTTATGTAATGAATTGTGTGACGTGGCGAGTGTAAGCCAACTATCCTTTTGCAATTTCATCCCTATTTTTACATGAGTCGTGCAAAGATACCGAACTTGAGACCATTCCAGAATAGGCTTATACCTTTAAGTTGTGCCTCGACACGTAGGAGGTATAGTCCCATCCTGGGCATTACAATATGTGAATGACATATTGTCGATCAGAAATGATGTAGAATTTTCTGGAAAGCATAAAGGAGTGTTTGAAAGGAGTTTTTTCAAAGAAAAACCTCGGTAAAGCTGCTTACATATTGAGCCTCAAGATCTATAGAGATAGATCGAGACGCTTGATAAGTATTTTCAATGAGTACGTACCTTGACAAGTTTTTGAAGTAGTTCAAAATGGATCAGTCAGAGAAGGAGTTCTTGCCTATGTTGCAAGGTATGAAGTTGAGTAAGACTCAAAGCCCGACATCGGCAGAAGATAGAGAAAGAATGAAAGTCATTCCCTATGCCTCAGCCATAGGTTCTATAAAGTATGCCATGCTGTGTACCAAACCTGTTGTTTACCTTACCATGAGTTTGGCAAGGAGGTACAAAAGTGATCCAGGAGTAGATCACTGGACAACAGTCAAAATTATCCTTAGTAATTGGATGACTAATGAAATATTTCTCGATTATGAAGGTGATAAAGAGTTCGTTGTAAAAAGTTACACCGATGCAAGCATTATACTAATCCAGATGACTCTAAGTATCAATCTGGATGCATATTGGGAGTGGGAGCAATTAGCTAGAGTAGCTCCATGCAGAGCATTGTAGACATATAAATTTGCGAAATACATACGGATCTGAATGAGTCAGACCCGTTGACTAAACTTCTCTCACAAACAAAACACGATCACACCTTACTACTCTTGGGTGTTAATCACATAGCGATGTGAACTAGATTATTGACTCTAGTAAACCCTTTGGGTATTGGTCACATGGCGATGTGAACTATGGGTGTTATTCACATAACGATGTGAACTATCCGTATTAAATCACATGGAGATGTGAACTAGATTATTGACTCTAGTGCAAGTGGGAGACTGAAGGATATATGCTCTAGAGGCAATAATAAAGTTATTATTTATTTCCTTATATCATGATAAATGTTTATTATTCATGCTAGAATTGTATTAACCGGAAACTTAGTACATGTGTGAATACATAGACAAAACAAAGTGTCCCTAGTATGCCTCTACTAGACTAGCTCATTGATCAAAGATGGTTATGTTTCCTAACCATAGACATGAGTTTTCATTTGATCAACGGGGTCACATCATTAGGAGAATGATGTGATGGACTAGACCCATCCGTTAGCTTAGCACTATGATCATTTAGTTTTACTGCTATTGCTTTCTTCATGACTTATACATGTTCCTATGACTATGAGATTATGCAACTCTCGTATACCGGAGGAACACCTTGTGTGCTATCAAATGTCATAACGTAACTGGGTGATTATAAAGATTCTCTACAAGTGTCTCCGAAGGTGTTCGTGGTGTTGGCATAGATCAAGAATAGGATTTGTCACTTCGAGTGTCGGAGAGGTATCTCTGGGCCCTCTCGGTAATACACATCATAATAAGCCTTGCAAGCAATTGACTAATGAGTTAGTCACGAGATGATGTATTACGGAACGAGTAAAGAGACTTGCCAGTAACGAGATTAACTAGGTATGGTGATACCGACGATCGAATCTCGGCAAAATAACATACCGATGACAAAGGGAATAACGTATGTTGTTATGCGGTTTGACCGATAAAGATCTTCGCAGAATATGTAGGAGCCAATATGAGCATCCAGGTTCCGCTATTGGTAATTGATCGGAGATGAGTCTCGGTCATGTCTACATAGTTCTTGAACCCGTAGGGTCCGCATGCTTAACGTTTGATGACGATCGATATTATGAGTTTATGTATTTTGATGTACCGAAGGTAGTTCGGAGTCCCGGATGAGACCGGGGACAAGACGAGGAGTCTCGAAATGGTCGAGACGTAAAGATCGATACATTGGACGACTATATTTGGACATCGAAAAGGTTCCGAGTGATTCGGGTATTTTTCGGAGTATCAGAGAGTTACGGGAATTCGCCGGGGAGTATATGGGCCTTATTGGGCTTTAGGGGAAAGAGAGAAGAGGAAGGCTGCGCCCCCCAGGCCTAGTCCGAATTGGACTAAGGGGAGGGGTTGCGCCCCCTCCTTCCTTCTCTTCTCTTTTCCCTTTCCTTATCTCCTACTCCTACTACTTGGAAGGGCTCCTAGTTCTACTAGGAAAGGGGGAATCCTACTCCCGGTGGGAGTAGGATTCCCCTAGGGCGCGCCATAGAGAGGGCTAACCCTCCCCGTCCTCCACTCCTTTATATACGGGGGTAGAGGCACCCCATAGACACACAAGTTGATCTGTTGATCTCTCCCGACCGTGTGCAGTGCCCCCCCTCCACAGAAACACACCTCGGTCATATCGTTGCAGCGCTTAGGCGAAGCCCTGCGATGGTAGCGTCATCATCTCCGTCACCACGCCGTCGTGCTGATGAAACTCTCCCGCGAGGTTCTACTGGCTCAAGAGCTCGTGGGACGTCATCAAGCTGAACGTGTGCTGAACGCAGAGGCTCCATACGTTCGGTGCTTGATCGGTTGGATCGCAAAGAAAGTTCGTCTACATCAACCGCGTCACTAGACGCTTCCGCTCCCGGTCTACGAGGGTACGTAGACACACTCTTCCCCTCGTTGCTATGAATCTGGTAGATAGATCTTGAGTGATCGTAGGATTCGTTTTAAAATACTACGTTCCAACAAAGAGTAGCAAAGGCCTAAGCTTGGGGATGCCCATGTCACCCCAAGTAAAATTCAAGGATAATCAAAGGCCTAAGCTTGGGGATGCCCCGGGAAGGCATCCCCTCTCTCGTCTTCATCCATCGGTAACTATACTTGGAGCTATATTTTTATTCACCACATGATATGTGTTTTGCTTGGAGCGTCTTGTATAATTTGAGTCTTTGCTTGTTAGTTTGTCACAATCATCCTTGCTAGACACACCTATTTGAGAGATTTAAATATGGCCTAGGAATTGTTAGAACACTCTATGTGCTTCACTTATATCTTGTGAGTTGAATAGTTTTTGCTCTAGTGCTTCACTTATATCTTTTAGAGCACGGTGGTGGTTATATTTTGTAGAAATCTTTGAACTCTCATGCTTCACTTATATCCTTTTGAGAGTCTATTAAAACAACATGGCAATGTGTTTAGGTTATAAAACTAGTCTTCACATGATAGACATCCAATGTCAATGTAGTAAAATTTTCACACTAAGTGCATTGAATAGAATGAGATGTTGGATGCTTGATAATTGTTTTGAGATATGAGGATAGTGATATTAGAGTCATGCTAGTGGAGTTATTATGAAATTGAGAAATACTTGTGTTAAGGTTAGTGATTCCCGTAGCATGCACATATGGTGAACCGCTATGTGACGAAGTTAGAGCATGAGGTATTTGTAAAGTGCCAACCTTTGTGTGGAGGTCGGTGGCACGCGATGCTTAACTCCTACCAACCTCCCCCTAGGAGCATACATTGATTGGTTTGTTTTGATGACTCGTAGATTTTTGCAATAAGTATATGAGTTCTTATGACTAATGTTGAGTCCATGGATTATACGCACTCTCACCCTTCCACCATTGCTAGCCTCTCTTGTACCGCGCAACTTTCACTGGTACCATAAACCCACTATATATCCTTCCTCAAAACAGCCACCATATTATTCCTCAAAACAGCCACCATACCTACCTATCATGGCATTTCCATAGCCATTCCGAGATATATTGCCATGCAACTTTCCACCATTCCGTTCATATGACACGCATCATATTGTCATATTACCATGCATGATCATGTAGTTGACATCGTATTTGTGGCAAAGCCACCATGCATTATTTTTCATACATGTCACTCTTGTTTCATTGCACATCCCGGTACACCGCTGGAGGCATTCATATAGAGTCGTACCTTGTTGTAGTATCGAGTTGTAATGAAAGTGTGATGATCATCATTATTAGAGCATTTTCCCATGGGAGGAAAGGCTAAATCTATAAAGCCCCTCCGCAAAAAAAAGAAAAAAAGGCCAAAGAAAAAAGAAAGGCCCCAAAAAAAAAAGAATAAAAAGAAAAAAAGAAAAAAGGGACAATTGGTACTATCTTTTTTCCACACTTGTGCTTCAAAGTAGTACCATGTTCTTCATTGTAGAGAGTCTCATGTTTAGTCACTTTATATACTAGTGGGAAATTTCGTTATAGAACTTGGCTTGTATATTCCAACGATGGGCTTCCTCAAATGCCCTAGGTCTTCGTGAGCAAGCAAGTTGGATGCACACCCACTAGTTTATTTTGTTGAGCTTTCATACATTTTTAGCTCTAGTGCATCCGTTGCATGGCAATCCCTACTCACTCACATTGATATCTATTGATGGGCATCTCCATAGCCCATCGATATGCCTAGTTGATGTGAGACTATCTCCCTCCTTTTTGTCTTCTCCACAACCACCTCTATACCACCCATAGTGCTATGTCCATGGCTCACGCTCATGTATTGCATGAAACTTGAAAGGTTTGAAAGAATAGAGTATGAAAACAAGTGCTTGGCTGAAATCGGGGTTGTGCATGATATGAATATTTTGTGTGATGAAGAGGGAGCATAGCCAGACTATATGATTTTGTAGGGATAACTTTCTTTAGCCATAGTATTTTGAGATGACATGATTGCTTTGTTAGTATGCTTGAAGTATTGTTATATCTTATGTCAATATAGACTTTTATCTCGAATCTTTCAGATATGAACATTCATGCCACAATTAAGAGAATTACATTGAAAAATTATGTTGGTTAGCATTCCACATCAAAAATTCTTTCTTTATCATTTACCTACTCGAGGACGAGCATGGATTAAGCTTGGGGATGCTTGATACATCTCCAACGTATCTATAATTTTTGATTGTTCCATGCTATTATTTATGAAGTCTTGGATGTTTAATGGGCTTTATCTTACACTTTCATATCATTTTTGGGACTAACCTACTAACCCAAAGGCCCAGTCCAGATTGTTGTTTTTTTGCCTATTTTAGGGTTTTGCAAAAAAATATCAAACGGAGTCCAAACGGAATGAAACCTTCGCAAGAGATATTTTTGGAGAAAATCACGCACGGAGAACTTGAGAACCACGTCAGAAGAGCCATGAGGGGCCCACGAGGGTGGGGGGCGCGCCCCTGCCTCGTGGGGTCCTCGTGACTCCCCCTGTGTCCTCCTTCCTCCTATATAAGGCTACGTACCGCAAAACCATTAGCAACAGAGAGAAAACCCTAATTCCACCGCCGTAACCTTCTGTTCCCGTGAGATCCCATCTTGGAGCCTGTTCCGAGCTCCATCGGAGGGGGATCCATCACGGAGTTCATCATCATCATCATCATCGCCCTCACCTTGAATTGTGAGTAGTTTACCACAGACCTTCGGGTCCATAGATAGTATCTAGATGGCTTCTTCTCTCTCTCTGGATCTCAATACAAAGTTCTCCTCGGTCTTCGAGGAGATCTATTCGATGTAATCTCTTTTTGCGGTGTGTTTGTCGAGATCCGATGAATTGTGAGTTTATGATCAAGATTATCTATGAGAAATATTTGGTTCTTCTCTGAACTTTTTATGTGTGCTCATAATATCCTTGCAAGTCTCTTTAAATTATTGGTTTGGTTTGGCCTACTAGATCTATAGTTCTTGCAATGGGAGAAGTTCTTGGCTTTGGGTTCAATCTTGCGGTGTCCTTTCCCAGTGACAGTTGGGGCAGCAAGGCACATATTGTATTGTTGCCATCGAGGATAAAAATATGGGGTTTATATCATATTTCTTGAGTTTATCCCTCTACATCATGTCATCTTGCTTAAGGCATTACTCTGTTCTTATGAACTCAATACACTAGATGCATGCTGGATAGCGGTCGATGTGTGGAGTAATAGTAGTAGATGCAGAATCGTTTCGATCTACTTGTCTCGGATGTGATGCCTATATGCAATGATCATGCCTAGATAGTCTCATAATTATTCGCTTTTCTATCAATTGCTCGACAGTAATTTGTGTACTCGCCCTAGAATATCGCTATCATGAGAGAAGCCACTAGAGAACACTATGGCCCCCGGGTCTATTCTCAACATATCAATCTACATCTACTTTACTTTTTCCGCTTTTATTTTCTGTTCTTATAAACAAAAATGCCAAAAATATAAACTATCATCTCTATCAGATCTCACTTTCGTAAGTGACCGTAAAGGGATTGACAACCCCTTATCGCGTTGGCTGCAAAGTTCTTATTTGTTTGTGCAGGTGCGAGGGACTCGCGCGTGGTCTCCTACTGGATTGATACATTGGTTCTCAAAAACGGAGGGAAATACTTACGCTACTGTGCTGCATCTGCCTTTCCTCTTCGAGGGAATACAACGCAAGCTCGAGATGTAGCATTAGGCAAATGGTCAAACCAAAGTTGGGCCTTGCTCGAGGAGTTTTCTTCAAAGCGAACTATCAAGGGGTCCCCATATACCCAACCGCGTTAGGAACGCAAAATCAAGGAACATAACACTGGTTTGTCGGTTCTTAAGGCGGCATGAGTGGAACAAAACACCGAGCAAAAGGCCAAGCCTTCGACCCATTGCCATGTATATAGGTGCATTAATGTAAAAAATAGATATTCTATTATTCCCAAAAACCCAATCATGGAGCAAACTTCATCTTCACCTGCAACTAGCAACGCTATAAGAGGGGGCTTGAGCAAAAATGTAACTTATCCTGACAATGGTTTGCTAGGTGGGTAGTTAGAGGTTTCATGGCAAAGTGGGGTTGACATGCAAAAGGATAGGTATCGCGACAAAGCAATAGAGCGAGGCATCTAGCATAGCAACAATAGAGGTGATATCAAGGAATGGTCATCTTGCCTGGGATCCCGCAAGGAAGAAGAACGAGTCCATGAAGAAGACAAACGTTCATAGTCGAACGAATCCTCACAACTCCGGAATGAAACCGAAGCTAACGAGAGAAGCAAACCTGAAAGAAGCAAACAACACCGTAAAACACATATCATAACAATGGCATGATGCACAAACGGGTATGATGCATATCCGGTTTAAATATGCATGACATTGCAAAGTGCACAAACAACACTACAAATTAAGTGGAGCTCAATATGCAATGAGTTGCATATTGACAAAACACCACATTCACATATTTAGTTTGATCCCGGGTTATGTACACAACAATTTTAAAAGTTGGTTAACATGGCAAGAGGTGAAGCATAATGAAACTACCTATTTAGGCAATTTAAATGAGGCCGAAAACAACAAACAACAATTCCGGAAAATCCCCACGTGCATATTTCAAAATTGGTGCTGTTTTGCCTAAATCGTATTTTAGAGTTGTCAAACAGCAAAAGTAAATGCACCAAGTTATTTTACACATTCTTCTACCCCATTTACATATAAAGTTTATTAAATTTGGAGCTACGGTTATTTAGTTATGAATTAATTCACTTTAGCAGGTTGTTTATACAAATTAATTCAAACAGTAAGTTTAAACATTTTGAACATGGAAGAAAGTGGCATATTATTATTCTACACACAATTCTAAGCAATTTTCATACAAAGTTTGTTTAATTTGGATGCACGGTTTGAGAGTTATTATATGCATGAACTTGAGGGACTAAACTGAAAGCTGTTTTTCTGCGGATAATATAAAAAATGCTAGACGAAAAAAAACAACGCGGGCTGAAATGGCTGGGCGTTGGGCTGCTCACCACGGGCTATGGCCCAGTCGGTGGAGAGGCTGGGCTCGAGGCGATTGCGCGCTCGACCAGGTCAACGAGGGGGGCAGCACTGGTCGTATCGTTCGACCGAACCGGACGAGGCAGAGGCGTGGATCTCACCGGGGAAGAAGTAGGATGGCGGTAGCTTGGCGGTGCGGTGGGCGAGGAACGACATCGCAGTGGCGGGATCCGACCAATAGGGATCCAGCCGGATCTGAGGCGGGGAAGGGCGCAGACGACGTCTGTGCGAGGACCTCCATGCGGCTGGGTGCTCCATCACTCATGTACCCGAACAGAGAAAGAGAGAGGAAGGGTTAGAGAAGAGATAGGGAGGGCGT